>JAXQQM020060750.1:0-490296 GCA_034641835.2 Pinus albicaulis | reverse complement strand
TTGGGTTTTTGCTGGAGTAATGGGAAAACAAGTTTTGGGTCCGGGGATAAGGTCAGACCTTTGCAGAGATCAAGCTGGGGCGAGGTAGGTGATGATCTTGATGCTTTAAATTGGATTTATGGATAGATAAGACTGACGAGGAGCTGAAGAGGGCAAAGAAGAAATTGGATCCTCTCCAAACAGCTGAAAACATATAGAACTAACTGAATTCAAAGGCTAAGCACTGTAAACAATGGATTCAACCTTAATCACTCATTCAATTTAGTTCAGAAGCATAATGAAAGGATGGCATACATCAAATATGAAGAAACTTACAGTAAACAAAGAAGAAACACCATCAAGAATCAGAACACCACAAGGATCCCAACAAGTGCCGCAAAACCCCTGATCTTTCCTTAGCCAAAATATGAAAAATATGTACAATGGTATCAAAAGTATCCCAAGAGTCCAACCTCTCCAACCCCTGAAAATGATTGAGAAATTACAATATATAGATCACTCTAACACCTTTCCCCACCTCTAGGGGTCGAATTCCCTCTTCAGGGATCAGTTTCAACCAATTCTAATCATGGAACTACAATCTAAGCAGCTAACAACTTGCCTCTAAAAGAGTGGAAACTGATCCATTACATGATTTTTTACTCATTTGAGAGTGAATCTTCTAGAAGAGATAAAAACAAGCCAAAGTTACATATAAAACATGAATTTACATCATAAAAACCCAAAAATTCTACCCATAAGCAAAACTGGTCCATAATAGGCGAAATACTGAGCTGGCAGCTGAAAATTCAGAAAAATTTCTAGGTGGGTCGCTCATGTTCCAGGCTGATTTTGAGGTAGCTCCCGGCATCCAAATTGAGCTCATGATAGCTCGTTGGAAAGCCCTGGATGTCTACTTTCCAACCCAAGTGGAATTTCTGAATTTGGAGTTGATTTGACCCTCCAGAACCTCATTCTCCCAGAGGTACTTCCTGCTGGTGCAAAAGGTGGCAGCAAGGTGGTTTTCATGGTGTTTTTGAGCTGTTTGACCATCCAGATTTTGTTGAAATGCTAAGTTGAATTCAGAGGATGCATAATTAACCATGAAAAATCCAAAAATGTAAAAATCTCCTCCAGCAAGTGTCTCAAAAAAAAGCGAGCGCATGAGCGCGCGACCCACGTAGCTGCAAAACCTGTTTTTAGACCAAAAAATTTCAAAATGACAAAATTTTCTCCGAATTTGCTCAAATTCGGAGCGAAGACCCTCCATCATGTATCTTGCTCAGTCAATGAAGCCTCGGCCAAAATCCGGAGTGGATCAGGCCTTTTCCGCCATTTAGTGCTCTCCTGGTGCATGCAGTTCCTGTGATGAAAACACTGTCTCGGTTGTATGATGTGTTGTTGTCAGTCATGATGTAGCAATGTGTATGTTCAACCTGTTGAAAATGAAAAATGGGACCTTGGTGTCTTTGTCTCTATCATTATCCTGTGAATGTACCTGCGCTGATGAAGAAGGCGAGACCCCTTCCATGCCATGTGGAGATAGTACTCGCGTTGCTGATGAAGTCAACGAGACCCCTTCCACCCCGGGTGAAGATAGTACTCGTCGTGATGTTGAAACAAAGCTCTGTGGCTTCTATGATATGTTACCACTACTGGTGCACTGGTATGCTCCATCTCAGTGCATCAACCTCAACGATTGAGTCACTGTCCGACTCCTGCTCATACTCTGACTCTGTCTCTGTCATGGCCTGGAACAAGATATTGGCACTATGTATACTGATATAGATGCAGTGAAAATAGAGTTATGATGTGTGTTTCAACACCCAATAAATATCCCCACCGTCAAAACACCATCAAGGAATCAAATCATGGATAAAATCTCTGTTTTAGATGAACTGAAAAAGGCACCCTCTCTGTTTTGAATGCAAATGAAATTTCGACCAAATAGGAGCAGGCAACTTTCAAAAGTTTGAACACATCTAGTCAAAGGAGAGCATGGCATTAATAGTAATATGTTTGTCTATGAGTAATGACCATAAAGGGTTCAATGGGCAATTTGAAACAAAGACATGAACATATTTTTACATTGGGCAATGTGACTCATTACAAACATGGGCAATGTGACTCAAAGGGTTTAAACATGGTATAACAATAGCAATGGTTGCAGTGGTATAATGGGTATGAAAGCAAATTGATTTTGATGTTATATGGAAGGTTGGCCATAACACTGCCTTAAGATAGCAAACACATTCTTTCCACCATTCATTTTCATTTCAAACCCTGAAAACAATAATATTATGACTGTGGGGTTTTAAATCCTCCATATGAATATTGGAAACCACCCATGATGCCACAAATGCGTTGAAAAACATCAAACAATGGATAGAAACCTGTTTGAAGGCAGCTTGAGTCGATTCCAAGCCAAACTGGGCGCTCAAACTAAATTCCAAAACCCTGTGTCTGCGTGGGTCGCACAGGCTCTGCGTGGGTCGCGCAGCCCAGGTGGGTCGCGCACCTGCAAACCTACACTGCTGAACTGACTCTGCGTGGGTCGCGCAGCCCAGGTGGGTCGCTCTCCCTCAACGTGGGTCGCTCACCCTCTTGCCACATAGTGCATTTTTCGAGAAGCTTTTCGAGGCCTTCCAGGTGTCCAAATCGGGCGTGTGATGGCTCGTTGGAAAGATATTGGAGTCTACTTTCCAACAAAAGTGGAATTATGCAATTTGGATTCCATTTACCCTGTCAAAAACCAAATCTCCCAACACTAGTCAAAATGAGCAGAATGAGGCTGCCTCAAGGCAGAGTGCTGTTGCAGTCAACTTTTGAAGGTCTTCCTCAACTCCAAATTGAGCTCATGATAGCTCATTGGAAATTTATTTCTGTCTAGTTATCATTTGACTCATCAAGCAAATCATTTGGCCAAACATGCTAGGAGAAAAATTGATTTTCCCAAGGTCACTTCAGAGGTGCATTCAATTCTCCTGAGGCAACGGAATTTTTGACATTTCTCTAAAACCATGATACCTGTGTAAAAAGTGAAGGAGGTTTTTCTTCCTTGGGATGTTGTGGACAAAAAACCTCTCTCAGTTTTCAAAAATTCATCTTTTATTGCTCTGAAACATCTTTTGAGTGAAACTTACCCCGATGTGTGAAACAAGGAATTTTGTCGAAATGAAGCGAAATGAAGGGGATAAAGGGCTTCTAAATTCTTGGGGAAATTTTGGGAAGTAGGGAGGGATGTTAGGAAGCAGGGGGAAGTGGAATCACAGAGATTGAGTGAGGGGAAGGAGTCCAAAAGGGAAAAACACAGGCCTAGCCTAGAAAATTGCCAAGTTATGGCTATAAACTAGGGTTTGTGGGAAAATGAGGAATTTGAGGGATCTCAGTGATGGGAAGTGTTTAATAAGGTATATTAAGGATAGGGGAAGGTGTGTGAACATCAGGATACAATTTTTTCCGACGATTTGACCATCCAAGAGAACTTACCTCCAAAACCCTAGGAGAGGGAAATGGACCTTACCTAGGCACCACTGAAGCATGAACAATGTGTAAAATGACCCAATGGAACTTGACATGATGACGGCAACCCCCTGAATGATGATACACTCAGCTGAATGGTGACGTGGACTGACATTTGGACAAATTTGAAAAGAGTGAAGACCAACCCTAGACCTAATGCCTAGTGATCAAATTTTGCTTGAAGACTCATTGAAATGACAAAATTTGACCTTGACACTTTGAAATCACTTTGTAAGAGCATGTTTGATCACTGAAGGAAGGCTGCAAAGGCTGACTCTAACATTGGCTCCAATGGGGATGGTGGCTCTAGCTCCGTGGAGGTGCCAAGAACGGCAGATCTTTGGGAGAGCAGACCAGTGCATTCATCCATTGGGCGATGGAATCATTATTTTGAACGGATAACACAAAACCTTTGACACATTTATTGAATGAAAACTTGACTGAAAACTGAATGAAACTTGACTGAAACTTGACTCAAACCGACTCGATGGCAAACTGAAATAACTTGAAAAAAACTGACTCAACAGACCAAACACAAATGACTCATGACTGAATTAAAACAAAACTTTACCAAGCTTTTTGAAAAAGGCAGTAGTCCATCAAGATTTGGAATCATGATGACAACCACCTGCAATACTGCTGTGATATATACAATCATGTGTAGTGGGTCTTCCAATGTAACCAATCCAGCAGATGGCTACACCCCAAATTTCTGCTCTTATTCTCCCTGAGCAGGCGGACTGATGAACCTGTAGGCAACTCAAAATAACCACTGAAACCAAATCTTATGATAATGAACCAAGCAATATTTATCCTTTCTAATGTTGGCAGAAGAATGCTGAAGGGATCTTGAAAATCTTGAAGCACTGGCTTATATGGAGATCCAGCTACAAAAATACTAGTATTCACCTCACTCTGATCTGAAAAGACATTTGATTTCTGAGGGATAGAGATGCACAAATCTGCCATCTGAGTGTTAGCTGTAGGTTCCTTGACCATGAGTAATTCTGGCATATACTCTTCAATTTCATGATCTAGGTCATTCTTAAACAAAAAACAATCTTCAAGGTTATCAAACATGACAGCCTTATCATTTTTGTGAAGGAAAAAATTATTTGTTTGCTGATCTACACAACTGATTACAAAACAGTCATCTTTTTCAAAAGAGGAAGAAGTTTCATCAACACTTTCCTGACTATGTGTGCACTGCAGATCTGCGTTAACTTGAGCTGGAACATTACCTTTCAATAGCTGATCTATCTCATCTTCAGACAGAGGAGATAATGCCCTTTGTTTTCTTCGGCTCAAAGAGTGATTGTCTTCATATGACAGGGCATTCAAACTATCATTTCTTACTGAGTTATTGAAAGGAGATTTATCACTTACTTGCACAAAGATCTCATTCTGATTTTCATGAACTAACTGAATCACCTCTTCATGAAGGCTGTGTTCTAATGATGAGCTGACAGTATGACTGAGAACATTTGGATCCATTACTGTGTCTTCTGCATCCCAGATGATTTCAACAGCAGAGTTCTCCTTGATGGGCTTTAGCACAAGATATGCTTGGTCATCCTGATCTGAATCTGAATCTGAAGTAGATGTCTGGACATTATCACAATCTGCAATTAGAACTGGACTTACTTGCATGCTGCTGTCTTCTGTGGGCAGATCTGAAATGACATTCTCCCTTTCATCATTTTCAGCCATATGGCCATCAACCTGCTGCAAAGTCTCCTGAGCACCTTGATAGGTATCCTTTAGGTTCTCTTCATTCTGCTGAAATGGATTCTCATATAGAGCCTCCATGATTTCATCATTCATGAAATTATCATCTTCATAATATTTCTCCAGGCTTTCAATAAAAGAATAAGCATGTTTGCAACAGTCATGAACTAAATTTAACGATGGATAAGATACTTGATATCTTTCAATGAACAGGGCATGAAAATCCTCTAAACAATAAATACAGGCCAGCGGCAAATTTTCATACCATGACTGAGCTTCACCTTCCAGAGTGGCAAGGAATATCTTCATCAGGCAATCTTCAGGAAATTCAACCTTCAACTTGCGAATATGCATGTGAAATCTAATCAGATGTAAAGCAGCATCTTTCTTACCATCATCGTTAAAAGTAGGCAGATTCCTGGACCAATCTACCTTGGGCATCTTATTCGGAAAACCTGGAATGTGATCTCGGCTCATGGGAGCATATCTTCTCGTGATTCGGTTCATCTTGAAAATCTCACAGCTACTGATCTCCCTGCAGTGAAGTCACCATGAAGCATCGATTTCTGGATTTTTTCAGTGAATGAAATCGCCAGGTGAATGATTTCAGCCTTCTTATGTCTGATCGTTGTCCACCATCAACGATCAGATCTGAACTTGATACATGTACTGGGGCAATTTACAAGTTAAATACTACGATTACAAGTTATACCGGAGATCGACTGAAGCAGCGTTTATCTACTTCGCTGATGCATAGCAACAGCGTTTCGAAGGCTACCTGGCGTGACTTCAGACTCCGACTATAACAAGCAAACGTTTTGAGTTTCTCCCCAGTATGGTCGCCACTATGTTAGCACTCAAATCTACCTCAGGCTGAAATGAAGTAAAACTCAAGGCTACATCAAACCACGCTCGGCCTCGTAGCTAGCCCTACGAGGACAGGAGAGGGCTCTCTCCGTCAATCTCGAGAAAATGAGCAATAGGATGCGAGATGACTTACAATAAGAACTGATTTTAGGCTAGTAAAGAGATATGTATGTTTGATTTTTGGTTTTTTGGGTTTTCGCTGGAGTAATGAGCTGAGTGAGGGCGTCGGGATAAGGTCGGACAACTGCCGAGTTCAAATTTGGGCGAGGTAGGTGATGATCTTGATGCTTTAAATTGGATTTATGGATAGATTAGACCGACGAGGAGCTGAAGAGGGCAAAGAAGAACTTGGATCCTCTCCAAGCAGTGAAAACATATAGAACTAGCCAATTCCAAGGCCCATGCTTTATGTGATGGATTCAACCTTAATCACTCATTCAATTTAGTTCGGAAAAGCATAATGAAAAACGATGGCATACATTAAACATGAAGAAACTTACAGTAAGCAAAGGAGAAACATCATCAAGAACAGAACACCACAAGGATCCCAACAAGTGCCGCAAAACCCCTGATCTTTCCTTAGCCAAAATATGAAAAATATGTACAATGATATCAAAAGTATCCCAAGAGTCCAACCTCTCCAACCTCCGAAAATGATTGAGAAATTACAATATATAGATCACTCTAACACCTTTCCCCACCTCTAGGGGTCGAATTCCCTCTTCAGGGATCAGTTTCAACCAATTCTAATCATGGAACTACAATCTAGGCAGCTAACAACTTGCCTCTAAAAGAGTGGAAACTGATCCATTACATGATTTTTTACTCATTTGAGAGTGAATATTCTAGAAGAGATAAAAACAAGCCAAAGTTACATATCAAACATGAATTTACATCATAAAAACCCAAAAATTCTATCCATAAGCAAAACTGGTCCATAATAGGCGAAATACTGAGCTGGCAGCTGAAAATTCAGAAAAATTTCTAGGTGGGTCGCTTCTGAACTGCGTGGGTCGCTCATGTTCCAGGCTGATTTTGAGGTAGCTCCCGGCATCCAAATTGAGCTCATGATAGCTCGTTGGAAAGCCCTGGATGTCTAATTTCCAACCCAAGTGGAATTTCTGAATTTGGAGTTGATTTGACCCTCCAAAACCTCTTTCTCTCAGAGGTACTCCCTGCTGGTGCAAAAGGTGGCAGCAAGGTGATTTTCATGGTGTTTCTGAGCTGTTTGACCATCCAGATTTTGTTGAAATGCTAAGTTGACTTCAGAGGATGCATATTTAACCATGACAAATCCAAAAATGTAAAAATCTCCTCCAGCAAGTGTCTCAAAAAAAAGCGAGCGCATGAGCGCGCGACCCACGTAGCTGCAAAACCTGTTTTTTAGACCAAAAATTTGGAAATGACAAAATTTTCTCCGAATTTGCCCAAATTCGGAGCGGAGGTCCTCCATCATGTGTCTTGCCCAGTCAATGAAGCCTCGGCCAAAATCCAAAGTGGATTAGGCCTTTTTAGCCATTTCGTGCTCTCCTGGTGCATGCGGTTATTTTAATGATGGCTCTTGTCTGAGTTGTATGATGTGTTGTTGTCAGTCATGATGTAGCAATGTGTATGTTCAACCTGTTGAAAATGAAAAATGGGACCTTGCTGTCTTTGTCTCCATCATTATCCTGTGAATGTACCTGCGCTCATGAAGAAGGCGAGACCCCTTCCACGCCATGTGGAGATAGTACTCGCGTTGCTGATGAAGTCAACGAGACCCCTTCCACCCCGGGTGAAGATAGTACTCATCGTGATGTTGAAACAAAGCTCTGTGGCTTCTCTGATATGTTACCACTACTGGTGCACTGGTATGCTCCATCTCAGTGCATCAACCTCAACGATTGAGTCACTGTCCGACTCCTGCTCATACTCTGACTCTGTCTTTGTCATGGCCTGGAACAAGATATTGGCACTATGTATACTGATATAGATGCAGTGAAAAGAGAGTTATGATGTGTGTTTCAACACCCAATAAATATCCCACCGTCAAAACACCATAAGGAAACAAACCATGATAAAATCTCAGTTTTAAATGGACTGAAAAAGGTATCCTCTCTGTTTTGAATGCAAATGAAATTTCGACCAAATAGGAGCAGGCAACCTTCAAAATTTTGAACACATCTAGTCAAAGGAGAGCATGGCATTAATAATAATATGTCTGTCTATGAGTAATGACCATAAAGGTTTCAATGGGCCATTTGAAACAAAGACATGAGCATATTTTTACATTGGGCAATGTGACCCATTACAAACATGGGCAATGTGATTCAAAGGGTTTAAATATGGTATAACAATAGCAATGGTTGCAGTGGTATAATGGGTATGAGAGCAAATTGATTTTGATGTTATATGGAAGGCTGGCCATATCACTGTCTTAAGATAGCAAACACGTTCTTTCCACCATTCATTTTCATTTCAAACCCTGAAAACAATGATATTATGACTGTGGGGTTTTAAAACCTCCATTTGAATATTGGAAACCACCCATGATGCCACAAATGCGTTGAAAAACATCAAACAATGGATAGAAACCTGTTTGAAGGTAGCTTGAGTCGATTCCAAGCCAATCTGGGCGCGCAAACTAAATTCCAAAACTCTGTGTCTGCGTGGGTCGCGCAGGCTCTGCGTGGGTCGCGCAGCCCAGGTGGGTCGCGCACCTGCAAACCTACACTGCTGAACTGACTCTGCGTGGGTCGCGCAGCCCAGGTGGGTCGCTCGGCCTCTGCGTGGGTCGCGTTTCTCTTGCAGGAAGCTTTTGGAGGCCTTCCCGGTGTCCAAATCGGGCGTGTGATAGCTCGTTGGAAAGCTATTGGAGTATAATTTCCAAAAAAAGTGGAATTATGCAATTTGGATTCCATTTACTCTGTCAAAAACCAAATCTCCCAACACTAGTCAAAATGAGCAGAATGAGGCTGCCTCAAGGCAGAGTGCTGTTGCAGTCAACTTTTGAAGGTCTTCCTCAACTCAAAATTGAGCTCATGATAGCTCATTGGAAAGGTATTTCTGTCTAGTTATCATTTGACTCATCAAGCAAATCATTTGGCCAAACATGCTAGGAGAAAATTGATTTTCCCAAGGTCACTTCAGAGGTGCATTCAATTCTCCTGAGGCAACGGAAGTTTTGACATTTCTCTAAAACCATGATATCTGTGTAAAAAGTGAAGGAGGTTTTTCTTCCTTGGGATGTTGTGGAAAAAAACCTCTCTCAGTTTTCTAAAATTCATCTTTTATTGCTCTGAAACATCTTTTGAGTGAAACTTACCCCGATGTGTGAAACAAGGAATTTTGTCGAAATGAAGCGAAATGAAGGGGATAAAGGGCTTATAAATTCTTGGGGAAATTTTGGGAAGTAGGGAGGGATGTTAGGAAGCAGGGGGAAGTGGAATCACAGAGATTGAGTGAGGGGAAGGAGTCCAAAAGGGAAAAACACAGGCCTAGCCTAGAAAATTGCCAAGTTGTGGCTAGAAACTAGGGTTTGTGCAAAAATGAGGAATTTGGGGGATCTCAGTGATGGGAAGTGTTTAATAAGGTATATTAAGGATAGGGGAAGGTGTGTGAACATCAGGATACAAGTTTTTCTGATGATTTGACCATCCAAGAGAAATTACCTCCAAAACCCTAGGAGAGGGAAATGGACCTTACCTAGGCACAACTGAAGCATGAACAAGATGTAAAATGACTCAATGGAACTTGACATGATGATGAAAACCCTATGAATGATGGTACACTCAGCTGAATGGCGACATGGACTGTCATTTGGACAAAATTTGAAAAGAGTGAAGACCAACCCTAGACCTAATGCCTAGTGATCAAATTTTGCTTGAAGACTCATTGAAATGACAAAATTTGACCTTGACACTTTGAAATCACTTTGAAAGAGCATGGAGATACCCCCTTCTTAAGACTGCGCAGATCCAGGAGATAGGACGATCCGAGAGGGGAAGGAACTTGAGGATCAGCGGGAGGATTCATATCCCGAAGAGTGAGGACGCGAGATCCAGCGACCCGAGCGAGAAGGACGCGGTCTGGAGAGATGTGACGAGATCAGCAGAGGCACGAGATGCGGAGAGATATATAGATCGACCTTGGGCGCGGATACGGAGAGATAACGACGGATCGAGATGGGAGGACTCAGGATCCCGGCTGAGGATCTAGCCTTGGAGGACGCGGTCGGGTGATGAGACGCGGATACGGAGAGGGAGGACTCAGTCCGGTCAGGAAGGCGGAGCAACGAGATCCGGTCGGGGAGAGGCCAGCGATCGGTAAACGGTCTTTGTGTGAGGTTTAGCGAGCGTTTTTCGGTGTTTCCCGAAGCCCTGAGGAGTTGGTCGACTCATACGGAGGGACTTGTGGCCGGCGTTTCATTCTACAAGCCTGTGGCTTGTCCTTGCATTTCAACGTTTTCACTGGTGAGGGCTTGATTGGTGGTGGAGCATCAGTTTCACATTTTCTGGGGTTTGTCTGGAGGATTGAGATCAGCCATCTTTCTAGTTTCCAGCTCATAGTTCCAGTGCATTCCAGCAGCAGTTCTTCATAGCAGTTCTTCAGCCAGCTAGGACGCTGTCCTTATTTGCAGCCATTATCTGTTCTGAGAGGGTCTCCACTTGCCTAGGGCAAGGATAGGTGCACTCATCCTGATTATCTTGTACTCCTATCTATGTGTTCTCAGATTAATAAAATGGCTTAGTATTCTGGCATTCTATGTGTACTTGTTCCATTATCGGGTGAGTCTCGGCATTTGTTTATATATATACGTACGGAATATTTACGTGTATTCTTGGTTATTTCCTTTGGGGGATATTACAAAAGAATTGACAACACTCATTTAGAGCATTCTCTAAACTGCAACATGTTGATATAGATGAGATCCTCTACCTTTTTAACGTGTATGCTCCTATCAGCATAGGAGATAAAAAGATCTGTTGGGACTCCATCAGAAGTCTGGCGGATTCTGAAGACCTAGCAAGTATCATCATTGCAGGTGACCTTAATCTCACCTTATCATTGACTGAAAAGTGTGGAGGAAGCATAGTAAGGGATCCGGCGTGGGAGTGGGTTGAGGATCTGCTTCAGGATTGGGACATGATCGACATCAAGCCTTCCTCGAGTAAGTACACTTGGTCCAACAAAACACTCATTCCGGACATATTGCGGCAAGGCTAGATATATTTTTTGTTCAAAGCTCTTTTCTACTTCTTGGTCTAGAATCTAGAATGAACATTATCCCTTGCTGCGTCTCCGATCATAGACCCATCAAACTTGAACTCCTGGCCCATATGGATCAAGGCCCTATCCCGTTTAAATTCAATCCTCAATGGGTCAAGGAACAGTCCTTTATGCATCTGGTAAAAGAAAGCTGAAAACAATCAGTCAACAGCTCAGCCTTCTTTGTGTGGGAGGAAAAACTCAGGAAAGTGAAAACTGCAATAAAAACTTGGGTAAAATCCCTTCCTAATCCTGCAGTGGAAAGGAAAAAGATCCAAGAATGTCTCGAGATTCATCAATTGAAATCGGAAAATGAAGAGATCACAAAAGAAATTCTAGACAAGGAGGCTGAACTTTAGCAAAAGCTTCTCAAGGCAAGCTTGGCAGAGGAAGAGTACTGGAGGATTAAATCCCGTAGTCTTTGGCTTAAGGCGGGAGATAGAAACTCATCTTTCTTTCACCAAACAAGCCCAAGCTCGGAAATGTTTCAACTCCATTTCAGAAATCAAGGAAGAGACCACCAAGCATAGAGATATCCGAAGCATAAAAAACGTTGCTTTCCTTCACTTCAAAAATTTGTATAGCGATGAGGAGGGCCTGGGGCACATTTCAAATATAGTGAATGAGGTGCCCTCTCTGATTTCTGCCAGAAAGAATCAGTATTTGGAAGCAGAAGTCACCAATAATGAAATAAAAAATGCCCTCTTTGCAATGGAGCCAGATAAGGCCCCGAGCCCTAATGGCTTTACTGCCAGATTCCTGCAGAACTGTTGGTAGATTGTGGAAAAATACTTATGTAGAATGGTACAGAAATCACAAGACTGTCAGAAAATTGGGGGAAGCACCAATTCAACATTTCTTGCCCTCATCCCTAAGGAGAAAGGCGCCAATACCTTCAACACATTTCGTCCTATCTCCCTTTGTAATATAGGCTACAAACTGATAACAAAAGTGATTGCAAACAGATTGAAAATCATCCTTCCAGACATTATTCCAGAGAATCAGGGAGGTTTTATTAAGGGAAGACAGATTGTGGACAACTTTATCCTGGTCCAAGAGGCGATTCATTCAAGTTTGATCCGTAAAGAGAAAGGAATGGTCGTCAAGCTAGATCTAGAAAATGTCTTTGACAGGGTGAGGCATAGATTCCTGTTGGATGTCCTGCGCAACTTTGGTTTTGGCTCCAAATTTATCAATTGGATCAAGGCTTGTATTACTGAGCCTTGGATAGCCCCATTGGTGAATGGGAGGGCTACTGACTTCTTTAAAGCTTCTCGAGGACTGAGGCAAGGGTGTCCTCTCTCCCCCCTGCTCTTTGTCCTCCAAGCTTCTGTTCTCAGTTTCCTCTTGAATAAAAAGCAGCAGGATCAAGAGATAATGGGATTGAGCATCACAAGGGGTGTCAAAAATATAAACCATGCGTTATTCGCAGATGATTCCCTCTTACTGGGTGTAGCCTCCTTTCTCTCGGCTAAAATATTTAAAGATGTGGTGGATGAATATTGCGAAGGCTCAGGAAGCAGCCTCAACAAAGGCAAATGTCATATTTACTGTTGGAACACCACAGCCAGCACGCTTCAAGCCATCTCCTGTTGTTTCAGATTCGCTACCTCCTCTTCATGGTCATCCTTCAAGTATCTGGGGCTCCCTATTTTCCAAAAATGTGCTCTCAGCAGAGACTGGTTACCTCTTCTGGAAAAATTTAAGTCCAAGATCCACTCCTGGGGATTCAATTGGCTCAATCTGGCAGGAAAGACAGTGCTTATAAAATTTGTCTTAAACAACCTTCCCATCTATCAGTTTGTAGTTATGCTGGCTCTAATCGGCATTATGAAGAAAATGGAGGATCACATAAGAAAATTCTTCTGGAAAGGCGGAAAAGAAAATGAGAAGAAAAACCCTTTAATAAGTTGGGATAAAATCTCCTTGCCCAGAATGGAAGGCAGCTTGAACGTCAAGAGTATTAGTACGCAAAATGTAGCGTTGGGTGAAAAACTGTTATGGAGGATAATTGCCCCAAATCCAGGTTGGGCTCAGCTAGCATTGTGGAAAAAATACTTCCGTGGGCAGAGAAAACGATGTCTGGACAACCCCATAGCAATCTCTGGTTCGATCATCCACAAGCTTTGCGCAAAAGCATCCTCCTTAATTAGCCTCCATGCGCATTAGATCCCTGGAAATGGCAAGCGCATTAGAATCTGGGAGGACCTCATCATGGGCTGCGATCCCCTGGCTGATGATCATTCCCTGGTTTTGTTGAAAGATTGGATGTCCAGAGCTGGATTTAAAACTCTGTGGGATATATCTCAATGGGAGAATGGTGATTGGCAGAGTTGGGTTAAATTAGAGGTGCCACAGAATCTGTCCAAAGAGTGCGCAACCTTCTTAGCCCTCTTAAATGGCAAGGCCCCTATGAACAGTAGGAAAATGGACACTCGTACCTGGGGTTCCACCCCTGGGCATTACACAGTCTCGCAGGGTTACAGACAGATCTTAATGCATCCTCACGTCCCTCTGGATCCGAAGCCCTGGGAAGGGATTTGGTCTCAGACTTCGATCCCTAAAATTGACTCTTTCTGCTGGCTCCTATGTCATCAGAGAATTTTGACCGATGATAGGCTTCGGAAAAGAGGTTATCTGGGGCCTTCCTGTTGCTCGCTGTGTGGAGAAAACGAAGAAAATGCCACCCATCTGATGCTCAACTGTAAATTTGTTGCAGAAATCTGGAAAGAGGCCTTAGGCCCATGGAGCATCGATTTTTCCCTCCCTAATCACTGCTCGGACCTGTTCTCAAATTGGATGCTTATGTACCTTGGAGGCACATCTCAGAACGCTCACATCAAAGCAGCCTGGCTCGCCCTTCCTAAATTAATCTGTTGGCAAGTATGGCTGGAAAGAAATCAAAGGATATTCAGAGACAAGAAGAATGATCCCAACATAGTGTGGGTTAAAATCAAAAGCCAGTTAAAAGATTGTTTGGGTGAATAGCTTGACGGGAACGACCTTAGTGAACAAGATTCTGAATGGAGTGCTATCTTGGACCTCCATTTCACTGATATAGTTAGGCCTCCCACTCCTCTAAAACACTGGCAGATTCGACTTAATGCAGCATAATTATTCGAGTTTTGCACAAAGAAGGCACGAAACTCCCTCTTCTTTGATGGGACGGCAAAAGGCAATCCTGGTATTTCAGGAGCAGGTGGAGTTGTCAAAAATGTTGATGGCAGAACTGAGCTTAGATACGCCTGGGGAGTGGGCTACAACACCAGCATTCAAGCTGAAGCTCTGGCTCTTCTCCAAGGTCTCAAGCAGCTCAAATTTCTTGGTATCAAAGATGCAATAGTGTTTGGTGACTCTCAGTCTATTATAAAATCCATTGTGGACAATTCTTCACCCGCAGACTTAAGACTATCAAGATTGATGAGCAGAATTAGATCCTTGTTGAAATCCTTTCAGAGCTTGGAATTCTTTCATGTAAAGAGAGATAACAACAAAGATGCTGATGCTGAAGCTAATAAAGCTGCTTTCCTCTCCCTCGGAGTCCTCCTAAGAGATGGAGACGAAGGCTGGGATCCCATCCCATAACTGTCTGGTTAGTATGTTTTACTGTCGTTTATTGGAGCAGTTTGTTTGTATCTACAAATTTGGGAAGATAGCGGAGATTGCTCATATTATAGTTTGTAAAAATCACTGGCCTATTAGTGGAAAAGCCATTTTGTTCCTGGCCGGGGAGAAACCTGGGCACTACCTATCTTTATGTAATCTAAATTGAGGCATTTACGCCAAGAATCAATATATCATACAAACTGTTTCTGTAAAAAAAAAAAACATACCAAATACCGAGATGCTCAGCTAGTGGAGGGAAGTGCACACTCCCTCTCAACCTGTGTGGCAGATGATCCTGCACTAGTGGACTCAAAAGCAATGAACCCAAACTCCCAGTCAAATCTCTCCGAGAAGTCCTCTATCTCTATTGATGTTGCCATGGTCTTGTCATTTCCCTTCCTCTTCTTCTCTGGACACACAACTGCATAGTGTCCCAACTTCTAACAATTCCAACACTTCACCTTGGAATAGTCCTTGTTCACTTGCTGCTTACCTTTACCTTTGCCTTTGCCCCCACCAATGCTTGTGGAAGCTTGCTTCTTTCCCTTGACCTTCTTGCCTCTTGCTAACAATGCTACATTGTCATCCTCCTCAACTAGTTTGGCTGCCCCAAGATGGTTCTTTCTGATTTCATTCTGAATGCAATCATCCCACAACTTCTCCCAAGTGGGAAGGGTTTCCCGTGCAACAATCCCATCTGCAAATTCTCCCATGTCTTGGGAAGACCATTCACTGTAATCCGCACCAACTGAGTGGGTGGAATGGCCTCTCCAACAACTTCCAACTCATCTCTCACATTAGTGATCTTTGTAAGGAATGTAGTAACACTATCAGTCTTTGCCATCTTAATGGCCGTCAGCTTCTGCCTTAGGACCATTTTTCTATTTTCATTGGTACTCTGGTAGAGATTGGTCAAGGCTGTCCACATCTCATGTGCAAGTGTCTTTCCTCTCACATGAGGAATGACATGATCTTTAATACCATCCAGAATCAGTTTTTTTCCCTTGGTATTTTTCTTATTAAAATATGCCAGCTGAACAGGGTCAGCAGACACTGCTACTGGGCGTTGTGCAGTGTGAACAATGATGCCCCAAACTTTTGCCTCCTCAAAGATGCTCTGGATTCTCTTCCTCCATGTATTGTAGTTGTTGTACCCATCCAACCTATCTTCCACCCTCAGGCCCAAAGACATGCTTGTTGTCCTAACAAACTGAAAATTTCAGTGTTGTGGTAAAGGTTCAGTTTTCTGTTTGAAGTATAAGCTTGCTGTAATTTTTCACTTGCCGTCCCAAACATCACTTTTTAGCCACCTAAGCTCTGATACCATGTAGAAATTTTGACCCAACCCCTATTATCGGTTTCTCCTTATTACTCCCATGTAGTTAAATGCCCATTCCGATAAACATACATTCAACAAGCTGGAAATAGTAAATATTTCTGAAAACACATATTCTGGAAATTTCAAAGTGCTGGAAAATGCAGAAATAAAACTCAGAAAATAATTCAGCTACACACAGAAAATGACACGCTGATTTTTCGTCAATATGACCCTAGAAAAGCTCCCTACAACTCTTGGTGAAAACTAGTTCGAGAACTCTTCTTTATTTTTGATAATTTTGCTTTTACAGTGAAATAGAAATACACAAAAAATTCCAGCAACCGGTATTTTTACTTATCTCGAAAACTGTGCATAAACTCCACCTCGATTTTTGTGCCAAATGCAAACAAAAATTTACAGCAGAAGGTACAGCCTTAAACGTTGTACGTACAACACTGAAAATAGTGTCGGAACAGTTGTACGACCTCCCTCGAAAACTGTGCCAACGCTGCCTCGAAATCTGTGTTGTACAACTGCTGTGCGGACCTCGTTTTGTGTGCTATTGTATGGATTCCAGAAACAAAATTGTTTTGTTGTTGTATGGACCTCAATTTCCGTTCCTCCTTAACTATTGTACAGACCTCGAAATCTGTGCCAAACTTGCTACAATAAATGATGCTCTTCCTTTCCTTGATTTTCATGGCACTTGCCTAAAAAATCGTGCTCCTACTCGCTATACAGATTTGCTGAAATGAAGCCTCTGTATGTGTGCCAAGGTTCTGCTCTCCTTCAACTCACTGCTCAAAAACTCTCCTTGCTCTCTTCTCCTCTTCTCTCAATCTGCTCATGAAAGATTGAATGACCTTTTCTTTATTTTCCTCCTTTAACCTAACCCTAAGTGACTTTTGGGGAATCCCTAAATCCAATGGTTGAGATAGCTTTAGATTTAGTGATGAGATTAAATGTGCATTTAATTCTCACTTTCTATTTTTTAATTCACCCCACTTTAATAAAGACCCTCTTAGCCTTTTATTCCTGTAGTCACTTTTCACTTTCTAATTTCACATTGACTTTAATAAAGTCACTTTAAAATTAGACTTAGTAACTTTATCACTTATAAAGTCACTTTTAAATTAGATTTGACTTTACCACTTATAAAGTCACTTTAAGAGAAAAAGTTAAATACATTTGGACACTTTTCCCTAGGCCAAAGATCAAAGCCTTAGGGAACCACTTGTCCTTTGGTATCTAAATTTTAACATTGTATGTTGATGATTTATTCTTGACAGGAGGAGAACCTCTTATCCTCCAGTGTAAGAGGGTGTTAGCTTCTGAATTTGAAATTAAAGACCTTGGTTTGATGCATAACTTTCTGGGTCTAGAGGTCTAGCAAAGACATGCTGAAATTTATCTTTCTCAAGGAAAACATGTTGTTAAGCTTTTTGAAAGGTATGCTATAGTAAAATGTAAGTCCATGCATACTCCTATGGATATGAACTTTAAGAAATTATGTGGCAAAGTTGCAGGACCTAGTCTAGCAAATCCCACAGAGTATAGATAGCTCATTGGTGCTTTAATGTTTTTGGTAAACACTAGGCCTAATATATGCTTTGTTGTAAACACTTTAAGTCAACATATGATTGATCCTGGAGTGTAAAAACTCGGGTAAACTTTATAAGTATATGTTATTATTGATAAAATATGAGAGATCATTACAATGGGGAATCACCGAGGCTTTAAATATAGCCTCATGGTGTCCCTTGGTGAAGAGGCATGATCTTTGATCATGCCCTTTCACTTAATAAAACCTAAGATAACTATATCTAACTAATAATTAATAAATATACATAACATTGCCCCTCTCTTAAAGATGCTTTGTCCTCAAAGCATACATAACGATGGACAATGTTGACGAACGCCTGGGTTTCTCGAACGGTGAGCTCTTGCTTCCCACATTTTAAAAAGATCCTGGAGCATCTTCTCGAGTTCAATATTTTGTTGATGTGGATAGTGACAAGATCTAATATTGACAGGGTCAGATCCTGTCTTGACTTCTATTGGATGTTTGATTTTCCTATCGAGAGGCACTTTTATGTGTAGATCTTGGAATACTTTTTCGTGTTTCCGAACTATTCCTTGTTCTTTTGGTGACTCTTCGTGGCTCCCTTTTGAAGATAACATTTCTAACTGATGACATTGTACTGTAGATGCTGGCGCTTATGTTTGAATCATCTTCGTCATCAGAGATGAAGATACGACTTGATTTCCTGGGGCTTGGAATCCATACAACCTATGTTTCTGCCCTTTCCACTTAAAACTTATAAACTGCTTCTGATGGTTGGCAGAATAAGTACCTAAAGTTTGTAGCCATTGAATTCCTAAGACCACATCTACTCCTCGTAATGGAACGGTGTAGAATGGAGATTCTAAATGAAATTTTTTTATCTGTAGTTTGACCTTATGGAATTTCCCTACTTTCTCAATCTTCTTACCATCGGCCATCATTACCTTCATATTAGGCATGGGGAAGGTAAATATGTTAAGTCTTTTTGCCATGGTTGAATCTAGAAAATTGTGGGTACTACCAGTGTCGACGAGAACCATTACGTTGTTGTTCTTGATATGTCCTCTTAACCTTAGGGTTTGAGGTTGTGATATGCCTGTCATAGCTGATAATGACACTTGCGGAATAGTTTCACCATCCACTTCTGGAGAGAACTCTAAGTTGTCTTCTAATCCTTCTATATATGAATCATTACTGTTAGCGTCATTAGTTGCTTCACAACTGTATAGATTTTTCGCTTTTCCATTAGCACATCTGTGCTTAGGGTCCCAGTTTTCACCGCAACGCTTGCACTTGCCCTCTCTCATTCTTTGTTTTTCCACATTAGATTTTTCTTCTTCACGAACATGGGGTGGGACATATTTTGTGTCATCTATATATTCAGTTGGAGGAAATCTTTGTCTCGAATATACTTTTTCTGGTTTTGATAACCTTTCAAATTTCTTTTCAGCAGCTTTTGCTTTTTGCCTTGCTACTTCTACTGATGTAGTTTCATGAAGTTCGAGCTCTTCTTGTATATGGATTTTAAGTCCTGAGATGTAAGACTGGATTAGACGAGATTCTAACAATCCCGGTACTCGTGTTGCCAAGGTCTCCCATTCTTGAGTATACTCATCCACATCTCCTTTTTGGCGTAATTTGATAAACATTGAAAAAAACTTTTCTTCTTTTATGCCTTGAAACCTTTTGAAGAATGCATCCTTAAATTTCCTCCAACTGATAGCAAGCGTCGTCTTTTTCCACCACATATACCAATTATATGCTTCTCCTTCAATTTTCATGGAAGCATGCTTAATTTTTTCGTCATCACTAGTAATGTCATAAATCTCAAAATATTCTTCCGCTTTATTAAGCCATGCAACGCTATTTTTTTCATTACCATCAAACTTAGGTAGCTCGATTTTGGCTTTTCGCTGATATGCTAATGGTGGAACAAGAAGGGGATATTGATTAGCAAATGCATTCCAAAGCTGCTTATTTTGAAAATCTGCATTACTATCTTCTTGATGATGTGGGGAATCGGTCTTTTCTTGATGCTCTTCTGAGTTCCCTGAATCTGCGGAATTGTTTTGTTGATTTTGTTCCATGTTAGGAAATATTGGGGATTGTGTCTGACTTAACTTATCTATCTTATCATTTAGCTTATTGAAGAGTTCTGTCATATTGTTCATTGCTTCGCTATGCTCTGTCATCTTGTTCATTGCTTCGCTATGCTTTTCTGTGGCCTCGTGATGATTTAGCCACATTTGTCTTTCTATTCGATTTGTCGTATCATGAACCTTTTTGATGTCGTTGGAGTGTCCTGCAACTGTACCTTCAAGATCGACTAATCTTTTTCCGAATTCTTCGGAATTATTATTGATCTGTTTCTCGAGATCCACCAATTTCTTCTGGAATTCGGCCATCGACATCGATGAAGACATTGAACGTGTATGAGGTGGGGAATATTTTTCTGCCACTTTTTCCCTTCTTCTTTTTTTAAATTAATTAATTAATTAATTAAATTAATTTTTTTTTGAAATAATAATAATTTTTATTATTATTATATATATATATATATTAAATAATAATAATTATTATTATTATTATTATTTTATTATTTGAATTATATATATATATATATGGGGAAAAAATTTTGTTAACTTTGAAAAGTCACGTTGTTTTGAAAAGGGTGAATGGGTTTTAATACCATGGGCAATTACCATGGGCTCCAAAACCACGAGCTTGTAAACCACGAGCAATTACTCTTCCTTATTTCTTTTTACTTTGTCTTCACATGTACGTATATGTACTTCTTTATATATATATCTCTTTTTACTTTTTCTTTTTTCTTTTGGAACTATTTTCTTTTAAATATTTTTTTTTTCCTTTTTAATTTATTTCCCCCTTTATGTTAACTTTCCTTCTCTCTTTTATTTTATTAATGTATATATTTCTTCCTTCTTATTTTTTAAAACAAATGTTGCTACCCACTAGCACTTGGTTTTTAAAAAAATCTGCGACTTTGGAATTTTCTTGTAATTCCTTAATTCTGGGTGATCACACAGATCCCGAAGAGCGATGGCTCTGATATCAATGGAGTGTAAAAACTCTGGTAAACTTTAAAAGTATATATTATTATTGATAAAAGATGAGATATCATTACAATGGGGAATTACCGAGGCTTTAAATATAGCCTCATGGTGTCCCTTGGTGAAGAGGCATGATCTTTGATCATGCCCTTTCACTTAAGAAAACCTAAGATAACTATATCTAACTAATAATTAATAAATATACATAACAGATCCCCTTCATTCCCACTGGATTGTTGCAAAACATGTACTCTGATGCTTGCATGAAACTGTAAATCTAGGATTGAAATATATTGCTAGAAATGTAAGACTTCATGGATATACTGATGCTGATTGGGCAGGTAATTCTGTTGATAGAAAGATCTCTTTTGAGTGTTGCTTTAGTTTGGGATATGCCATGATCTCTTGGATGAGTAGAAATAAAAAGTTTGTTGCACTAAGTACAGTTGAAGCTGAGTACATTGCTGCTAGCATGGCTAGTTGTGAGGCAGTTTGGCTGAGAAAGCTTTTTGGGGAACTATTTGAGCAAGTTCCAGACACAACAGTGATATATTGTGACAATAAGAGGGGGATTCATCTTGAAGAAAATCTTGTGTTTCACGACAAGTCCAAGCATATTGAGATCAAGTGTCACTATATCCAGGATATGGTGCAAAGAGGCAGTGAGGCTCCATCACATCTCCATCGATGATCAGATAGCTAACATTCTTACCAAGCCTTTACCGAAAGGGAAGTTCTTGGTTTTTAGAGAGCAACTTGGGCTTATGGATGTGACCCTTACAGGAGGTGGTCACCACTGATCGAGAACACTGAGCTTCCTGTCCCCCTTGTCAGAGCTCACGGGATTAGGGAATGATGTCGAAAAGCTCCTGAGTATGAGGGACCTCTTGTGTAGTGTGTGCCACAAGAGTAGGCCTCAGTATGCATCTGACCCACAGTCTAGGACGTGGGAAGAGCCATCTATCTGACCAATAGGTGTAGTGAGACTTGTCTAGGATGCAAGTGTTCAACCACTTGACACTTGGTTATGTTCGATTCTTTTCTATATGACTTGTTTGAGTCTTGCCTATGTGATGCATGTGTTCCTATCACCTAATTTTTTGAGATGAAAATTGGTTGAATATAATTCTTGTCTATGTGATATGTGATGGATCTTTCCTTTCCAAATTTGTGTCAAGTGGATGATTCTTCTTTAGATTGTGACTTCATTGTAATAGATGTTACAAATCAGAGTTGAACTGAGATGAATGAAAGAGATCAGAGGAAGCATAGATCTTTGATGCAGAAAGAAATCCTCCCTAGTTGAGAGGAAGTGTTAAAATTTGACAGCTCAGGGATGAATTTCTCTTAGAAGAAATCATATCTTTCAGTTCTGTTTGAACCACCTATAATAATATTTCATTTCTAACAATTCTAATATGACTTTTCAAAAATAGTAAGTCACATCTCAATTTGGAAGTGACTTTCCAAAAATAGAAAGTTGTTAATTTTGGGAAACTAAGTCCAAACTCCATGTTACAATGCTCATATGATGATAATTATATTTTTGTTGGATTCCTCTTTTGAAGAGGTGCAAGATGATCTAAAGATCATCTTGTTTGGATGAACAAAACATATATTATGATTTTATTTTCCACACATGCAAGGTCGACCATATTTGTAATGTAGGCTCACAAGCCTAATAGATGTGTCACACACCCTCACTGACTGATATAAATTGGAGAGATATAATGTTCGTTTCATCATCATCTCATCACACACATTCCTCATGATATGATTGGTTCGTACAGCCTAGAAGAGGCTTCTCTCTCTCCCACATGTAAATATGGATGATGTCAAAAATGGATGTCGGAAATCTGGATGCCGAAAATATGGATGATGCCGGAAAAGGATGTCAGAAATGGATGCCAAAAATCTGAATGTCGGAAATATGGATGATGCCAGAAATCTAGATGAGGGATTCTTTTGTTGACTCGCGTTGACTTTCAGAGTTGTCTTTGAGAGGTGTGTGTGAAACTTGGAAGGTTGGTTGATCTGATGATGAGAAAGACTTTGTTGGCCGATGCATCCAGTTGACTGTCGTAACACACATCACTCTCTATCTTTGCTGGACAAGAAGAATTGTAAAATACGATCTACATTATGTGGCTTGTCTTTTGTTGATCTATTATTATGTTCTATCAACATTTTACTTTCATGTTTATGTGATTGCTAAATTGAATTGGGCCTATATGAAAGATTGAAGTAAAACTACATTAAGCATAGAACATACCATGGTTATCTAAAATTAACATGGAATCAGAGCTAAGGTGAAGACAAAGCCCAAGATAGTGTGAAAACCAATCACCGAAGAAGAAGTCTTGTCAAGGACCACTGGTCTGATGATAAGTTGACTGAAAAGTCTGATTATCATGCATGAAAGATGTCCTTGGATTTGGCATTAGAAGATCAAGATGTCATGGACTATGTGCAGGGGAAGCTTCATGAGCCTCCATCATATTTTATGACGCTCACAGAAATCAGGAATGATATCCTTGCCATAGGATAAGAAGTAGCTAATCGAGAGCCCCGAGACTGGTATGTATTTAATACTACGATTCTTAATAATAATATGATTCCTGATTTTGATGAATTGTTGACTAGATGCACTCAAGAGGAGACAAGAATGATGGAGAGAGATCATCCCTCTAATGGAAATAGAGGTGACCTTACTGCCTTTGCCGCTCATGCAAAGAAGAAGAACCATGGTGGCTCGAGAAATCAAAACCATGGTAGAGAGGGGCCCAAAGGAAGGAAGGGAAGATGTTACACTTGTAACAAGTCTGGTCACTATGCAAGAGAGTGCCCCAATAGAAGGGACTCTCCCAGGGATGATGCCAACAACAACTTTAGGGGGAATGGCAATCAAAGGAACAACAGGATCAAAGGAAAAAGGAAGGCTCTCTCCGATTGTAGTGGAAATGGGCAACCTTTCAAGAGGTCAAAAAATTCCAGGTATGATGAGTCTAATGTTGTTGATAATAAGAAAAATGAATATATTCTTGTATTTGCCCTCTCTGCTGCATCTCCTCTCAACACCCTGGATGTCTGGTTGATTGATAGTGGTGCTTCAAGGCACCTCACTGGTTATAAAGAATCCATCTTTGATTTGATTGAGAATGATACTAATTTAGAAATTATTCTTGGAGATAATGCCACATATCCCATGAAAGGGATAGAGAATGTGACCCTTCATCTATCTCAAGGTCAAGTCCTTCGTTTACAATATGTGTTGTACGTACCTGATTTGAAGAAGAACATTGTGTTTATTTCGACAATGGAAGACAAAGGGTTCAAGGTGGCATTCGCTGATGAAAAGGTACGCATCTGGAAGAAGAACTTCAAAGAAGATCTTACTATTGGTTTTAGAGTTGATACACTCTACCAGGTTGGAGGAAGTCCATTGGGGGCTATGTCATGTGATAGAACTCTTCAAACAGAGTTATGGCACCAGAGGTTTGCACACCTTCATTACAAGGCCCTTCTCGAAGCAAAGAAGGTGGTGACGGGGATGCCCGAATTTAAAGATGATCATGAAGGTATATGTCAGGGTTGTGCCGAAGGAAAGCATACAAGGGGACCATTCCCCTCAAGTGTCACAAAGACAACTGATATTTTGCAGTTGACACATTCTGATTTATCTGGTATGCTGCCCGTGACATCCTTGGGAGGATGTTCCTATTACATGACTTTTACAGATGACTTCTCCCGCAAGACCTAGATATATTTCTTGAAGAAGAAGGACGAAGCATTCAAATGGTTTCGTACCTTTAAGGCCTTGGTGGAAAATCAAATCGAGAAGAGAATCAAAGTTTTGAGGATCGACAATGGAACCGAGTACGAGTCAAATGAATTCAAAGACTTTTGCAATGAAGTTGGCATTTAGAGAGAGACCACAACTGCGTATACTCCTGAGCAAAATGGTGTTGCTGAAAGAAAGAACAGGACTATTGTGGAAGTTGCCCGCGCCATGCTATGTGACCAAGGTCTTCTGAAGTTTCTATGGGGAGAAGCTGCGAACACTGCTGTGTACGTTCAAAATAGATGCCCGCATTCCGCTTTGGACTCCAAGACTCACGAAGAAGTCTTCTCTGGTAAGAAACCCGATGTTTCTCATTTTAGAGTTTTTGGTTGTCCTGTTTACTTTCATGTGCCGAAAGAAAAGAGAAGCAAGTTGGATGCTTCTGGAAAGAAGGGAATTTTTGTGGGCTACAATGAAACTTCGAAGGCATATAGAATTTATGTGCCTAGTCAAAGAGAAGTAGAGATATGCCACGATGTCACCTTCGATGAAGATGTTGCCCTCAAGAAAGTAAGAAATCTTCCTAGCTCCAAGGAAGATAAAGAAGCAGGGAAGCAGAAAGAAACGAAGGATGCACTGATGTCCGGTGTTGAAGGAATTATGGATCCTATTGATCCACCTCCTTCAAATAAGAGAAGACCCTCATGGCTTAGGGATACTCTCGAAGATGCCAAGAGACATATTGCCCCAAGGGGGACATTCCGTGAAAGCAAGAAGCCGAATAGATACCAAGGGTATCTAGCAGCCATGAGTACAATTGTATAATCTGAACCTAGTTCATTTGAAGAAGTCATAAAGCATCAAGTTTGGAAGGATGTTATGCACGAAGAATATGAGTCCATTATGAAAAATGACGTATGGGAAGTGGTTCCGAGACTGGAGGACAAATCTGCTGTCACCTCGAAATGGCTCTATAATAAGATCAAGCATGGATCTGATGGTAGTGCTGAAAGTACAAGGCAAGATTTGTTGCCCAAGGCTTCTCTCAAAAGGAAGGCATAGATTATGATCATATATTTGCACCTGTCGCCCGCTATACCACCATCTGATCTATCATTTCCCTTGTTGCAATGCAAGGATGGAGTCTCCATCAAATGGATGTGAAGACTGCCTTTCTGCATGGTTCAATAAAGGAAGAGGTTTATGTGGAGCAACCTCTAGTGTTCAAAGTCCAAGATAGAGACACCTATGTATGCCAGTTGAAGAAAGCCTTCTATGGGTTGAAGCAAGCCCCCAGGGCGTGGTATGAGAGGATAGATAGCTATTTGATAAAGCTGGGCTTCACTCGAAGTAATGTTGATCCAAATCTTTATTTTAAGATTGATAGAGAAAGGCCTCTCATTCTAGTTCTCTATGTGGACGATCTCTTCCTAACAGGTGTTGACCCTCTCATTCATCAATGTTTGAGATGAAAGACCTAGGATTGATGCATTACTTCCTAGGCTTGGAGTTCTGGCAAAGGCCAGGCGAGATTTTCCTTGAGAAAGGAAAATATGTCGTGAAGCTGCTGGAGAGATCTGGTATGGTGGACTGTAAGTCTGTGTTGACATCGATGGAACTCAACTTTAAGAAGTTGCGTGGAAACGCTGTTGGGCCCGAGCTGGGAAATCCCACCGAGTATCAACAACTCGTGGAGGCCCTGATTTTCTTAGTGAGCTCTCGTCCGGACATATGTTTTGCAATGAACACTTTGAGTCAACATATGGTTGAGCCTCATCATATTCACTGGATTGGTGCCAAGAATCTATTCAGATATCTTCGAGGCACAATCAACCATGGGCTGAGATACACTGCTGGGAGTTTTAGACTCCATGGATATACTGATGTTGATTGGGCTAGAAGTGTGGTGGATCGCAAGAGCACATTTGAATGTTGCTTTACCTTGGGTTCTGCTTCGATATCTTGGATGAGCAGGAAGCAGAAGTCGGTGGCTTTGAGCACCGCTGATGCCGAATACATTGCAGTGAGTATGGCCTGTTTTGAAGTTGTTTGGTTGAGAAAGCTCTTCAGTGAGCTGTTCAGACATGTGCTAGATACTGCCATTATCCTTTGTGATAACCAGAGTGGGATTCGTCTTTCTGAGAATCCTATGTTCCACGATCGATCCAAGCATATTGATATTAAGTACCACTTTGTCTGGGACATGGTACATCGAGGCATCGTAAGGCTCGATCACATAGGAACTAATGAGTAGGTCGCAAATATTCTCACGAAGCCCCTAGGGAAGGTCATGTTCCTAACCTTTCATGAGAAGCTTGGAATCGTGGAAAGACCCTATTGTGAGGGTCCTGCTTTAGTTGGACTATGAGCTCTGGGAGCTCCAAGGGGTTTGGGGATAGCTTCTTGGAGCTATAAGCACACACGGGACTAGATTTGCCAAACCTTGTTGTGATTCTGCCCCACCATTATGATATTGAGTTGGTTCACCTCTCTTTGATCTATGCCCCGCACGCATCCTACTCATGGAGTTTCAGACTCATGGGAAGTACCTCTCATTTGGCCAATGAGGTGGGAAATGTGGATAGAGACCAATAGCAAGACCAATGGACACATCAGATATTGTCGTACTCTCTATGTCTAGGATGGCACTTGTCCAACACCTTGATCTGGGATCAAGTATGGTGAGGTTTTTACCTCTAAACTGACTTTGGGTCAGTAAAATAACTTCAAGTTAGTATGAGACTCTTTTTTGAGTCCAAGAGAGGTTTTAACCTCTAAGCTGACTCTGGGTCGGCCAAGCGTGATGTCTTTGTGACTCACCTTTTGTTCTATTTGCAAAGAAGAGCCAACAAAGCAAGTTATGGTAGGATGATGCACGATGATATATGATAGTACACAATGGTACTGATCTCTGGATGGCACAAGTGGACAGATGGAGTTCTCCCTAGTTGAAAGGGAGTGTTAATTTTGGGCAACTAGGTCCAAACTCCAGGTTGCACTGCTCATATGATGATTATATGTTTGTTGGATTCCTCTTTCGGAGATGTGCAAGATTGATCTAAAGATCATCTTGTTTGGATGAGTAAAACATATATTTTTATTTTATTTTCCACACATGTGCAAGGTTGGCCAGATTTGTAATGTAGGCTCACAAGCCTAATAGATGTGTCACACACCCTCACTGACTGATATAAATTGGAGAGAGTTGATGTCCATTTCATCATCATCTTATCACACACATTCCTCGTGATCTGATCGGTTCGTACAGCCTATAAGAGGCTTCTCTCTCTCCCACGTGTAAATATGGATGATGTCGGAAATGGATGCCGGAAATATGGATGATGACGAAAATGGATGCTGGAAATTTGAATGCCAGAAATGGATGCCGGAAATATGGATGATGTCGGAAATCTGGATGCCAGAAATGGATGCCATAGATTTGGATGAGGGATTCTTTTGTTGACTTGCGTTAACTTTTGGAGCTGTCTTTGAGGGGTGTGTGTGACACTTGGAAGGTTGGTTGATCTAATGTTGAGAAAGACTTTGCTGGCTGATGCATCCTGTTCACTGCCGTAACACACATCACTCTCTATCTTTACTGGACAAGAAGAATTGTAAAATCTGATCTACATTATTTGGCTTGTCTTCTGTTGATCTATTATTATGTTCTATCAACATTTTACTTTCATGTTTATGTGATTGCTAAATTGAATTGGGCCTATAAGAAAGATTGAAGTAAAATTGCATTAAGCATAGAACTTACCATGGTTATCTAAAATTAACAAAAGTCATGTCTAAATGATCAAGGATGATCTAGACATATGTAATCCACTTTAAAATCAAATCAATCATGATTATACATGTCAAGAATTAATATTTTTATTCTTATTAGCATTATTATTATTACGATACTATTATTTCTAAAATAGCCTAAATTCAAACCTTTAATGGATTAATAAAAATGAATTCTCTTATTGAATAAGTAAATTAAATTGAAAATCTCTTACCTGGAAAATTGAACCTCTCTCTTGGAATAATATAGTAACTCCACACTTAAGAGAGTGTAACTCTCCCTCACTAATTCAATGTATGGCAAAAGTGTAACTCCTCATTAAATGCACTTGTAACTCCCTCATTCAATTCGATTTGTAACTTACCAAATATTCTCTCATATATAAGTGTAACTCTCTCTCTCCCTAATTCAAATTGTAACTCCTCAAGACAAGTTTACCTCTCTCTCTATTCTTGGGATGAGTTACACTTCTCCTCAAGTAACTCATCCCTCATGGAATTCAATTCTCCTATTATTGGTTCAAGGAATGAATTCATTTTATAATTCCTCTCATTTCTCATCTATTTAAGCAAGAGCAAGTGAGTGTTGAGAGTAACACATTCATTGTGAAGAAGGAGAGCTAGAGTTGAGTGTGTGCAAGAGAAGTGTGAGAGCAAATGAAGAGTAAGAGCAAGTGTGTAGGAAAAGATCTAATCAAGAGGAGGAGATATTCAAGAAAAAAGCGAGAGCACTTCATCTGCAAGTTGATCAAACATTGGTGATTTTATTCATTCTCATTCTCTCTCTCTCTCTTTGTACTCTGTTGAACAATTGAAGAAATCTAATAGAAAAAAAATCATTTGGGTTTTCCCCTTATGAGTTTTGCCTTGGTCATTGGACCTAAGTCTTAGTGTCTCATATTTGTGTTTGGATTTATTCATATGATCCTTAAGTTTATATTCTATCTACAATTGTTGATTTGAAAAGTTGTGGAGAAGAAATTTGCATTCTAAGTAATTGCAACAACATAGTACATTCATTTTCTGCAAAGTACATTCAGCTTTCTGCAAAGTACATTTAGTTCCATTCAAATTTCTACAAGTACATTCAGTTTTCTGCATAGAACTTTCAAGTTTCTACAAAGAATTTTTAATTTTTTGAAAGAAATTAAATAAACACACATAAAATTCATAGATGCTAGGAATTTAATAGACAACAATTTTTCATCTACATCATGTTCTGAAACACAGGAAGACGTATCTTAAATGGAAATTAATTTTGATGAATACTTTTTATATTCATCTTTTTGGAAAATGCAAGCCTATATGCAAGAGTAGTTGGGCCGAATATATTTACCTGAGAAAAGTACTTCATCACAACTTAAGTTACACTCTGAGCAATGATAGTGTGTTTCCAGTATTTATTCAGAGAGGTGGCTTCAACTCAAATGCTTCGCCCACAATCTCCTAGAACGGATAGCTTTCCAACCCTGTAACGATTGCTGCTGGCAACCCCCATTTGCACCTCTCGAACATGTTATCGACAACCCCTCTAACATGTTATTGACAACGATTCAGCTACAAAATCATAGTATGTGAGGTTTGAAATTGCATTGCTTGAATTCTGGAATGGTAGCCTGCGTCAAAGGCAAGGAATTTTTTTTTTTTTTTTTTGTGTTTAAGTCGTGTTGGCATTCTACACTAGGATTATTCAATGACAAGTTAATTTTTTGTTCAAACGTTGGCAATACCTAGCAACCAAAACATGATAAGGCATGGTCAAGGTTTGAATTGAAAATTACTAACGCTGGAATTGGAATTCAAGGAGAAACTCGTCTCTTTTCTCTTCATGCAGTACTAGACACACACAGAACTCCAACGCTATCTTCTCACAACTTCTGCGCTATCGACCACGACTTCAATGGTAAGGCAACCTCTTCCTATCAACGCACTACTGCACTGCACTTGTGATCCAAAGAGAAAAGATTTGCAACCAATCAAACTAGCAGGATAGCCAAAGACTTCAAATTCTAGATATGCAACAATTAGCACTATTGCAGACAAAGCATCTTTCTAGAGTCTTCAAAAAAAAATTCATCGCACTCTTCCTTAATCTTCTCGTAATGTAATCAAACGGTATTTCTCAACTTTACTTTATATTTAGGCAGCTTCCCACAATTATGGTAGCTATAGACATACGCTCATCTCCAACGTAGATGCGCTCACTCACAGCAGGCACACCCATCTCTCATAGTCAATAACTTGGCTCTGATACCACATGAAGGAAATTAAATAAACATAGATAAAATATCAGAGACAAAGAAGTGGCGGAAAAGGCTTCTCAGCCTCAGTGTATTGTATTCCTCTCATCGTTACTACAAAAATAATGATAATGATACAAATATAAATACATGAGGAGAATGTCTCAAGATAGTGCGTCTATCTTGGACACAATCACTTTGGTTGAGTGAATATCTCAACAACACACTAATCTAGGAGGCTAACTAGTTGGAGAGAATCTCTCAACCAACTAGACCTAAACAGATTCCTAAGTTTGAGAAACTAGCCAATTCTAGAAAAGTAGGAATAAAATCCAACTTTCATGATTTTAATTAATTTAAAAATTTTTGGACTTATTATTGTTTTTGAGATGTGAGAGTGAGGCGAACAATTTCTACATAGAACTTTCAGATTTTAACAAGAAATTCATATACGCTGCAGAATATTCAAAATACCTAGAATATAAGAATGTCCATCATAGGACGAATAATATATTTATATAAGAATGTTTGAATACAAGTGATATGAGATTGCTACAACTTAAGATCCCATATATATACCTAGGTGGGTACCCCTTCATGAACATGTCTTTTTGAGACATACCTTTCCAGTATACTAATCATTGTTAACTATATAATTATTAATTATTCACATTCATGACACACTCCAGTCAAAAATGATACCAAAATGATGTCCATGATTCGCTGTGTTGATGAATATTCCAATGAAATGATAACTATAAAAACCATTCAATGACAACTCTAGGTTCCTAATGATATTTTAAAATAGGAACAGCAAAGCTGATTGTCTGATAATCCTGAATTCGTAGCAACTTGAAATTAGCATTTTAATCATTACCATTCCAGGCTTTCCTACAGATTTCTTTTGATTTTGAGCTATAAGCACCTACATTCTCGCCATGGTTTGGGAGTTCCACACTGGCTGTGACTGAGATCTAATAGATGCTTCTGTTTGAATCATCACAAAATAGAGTCTATCAAGCATACCTTTTGGGATGTTTGGAGTCACACTCTACATAACAGTTACCGCTGAATTTGACGTTCTATTTGTCTGCAGTTTCCATTGAATAGGGGCCACTTCTGGGGACAGATCTGAGATAGGTGATTAAACAGTGTGGTAGACAATATGGAACTCTATAAGAGTGACAGGTATCTCATTTCTATGGAAATGTCATGCAACATTCAATGTGGATGCTCTTCACTCATCTGACTGGGATAAGAACAATTACAGCAAACTTGCAAAGTTGGCAGCCCATATCTTATGCAGAGTTAGCAGTTTTCCGCAAGGATTTAGACTCTCTTGAGATCAGGGCCGAGGCATATACACTAGCACTATTAGTAAATATGTGGAGGACCTGTCTGTAAATAACATTGTGACCCAATGATGTAAATAACTCGATATACTCTTTTTTGTTCCATCATGTCATATAGGATGCATTTCCTAAAGAAAAAAAAGGATACATGGACAAAAATGCTTCTATGACTTTTCCATAGCAGTGTTTGTGGGATCAAAATAACTATCTAGTATCAACTATGAAAGAAGAATTCAAAGTCTAAACTCATGAACCATGAAAGGTCATAGAGAAAATAACTAACTTGGCAACGTAGGCTTCAAAAATCATGCTTCTCTCATAAGATTTTTCATCTCCATTTAAAAAATTATAACCTTGCATTTTAGCTGCCACTCATCAATAAAAAGATTATCGCATTTGAAACCCTGGAATAGAGAATCTCAACCTGGCATTTTATTCATTGTAAAATGAGGAAAACCTGTCTCCACAAAAGTGCCATCTCTTACCTCTCCTTTGTTTTAATCCTCGTTACTGTACCTTTCATGATTTTCTGGCTTGAAACTTCTGCCAACGCTCTACATCCTTCTAAATTCAGGATATTTGAAACTTTATATCTTGGAAATGACAGCTGTTTCCCTTTTCCTTTGTCATGCTTTCTCTTAAATACATAGCTTAAGGATCCCCATTCTCCAAAAGTACAGAACTCAAAAGGCCTGGATCACATTACAAAGGAGTAGCAGATATTTCTAAGGTTTGTCCACAAGATCGTTGAGGTCAAATTTCTTCTCTGAGAAATGCTGGAAATCCCCATTTGTGTCTGAATTGCTGGAATGAGAATGTCGTTGTCTGTTGCGAGGATTCTTTTTCCGAGTTCCATCTATTTTCTGTCTTGAAAATAGTGTTGAAACAACCACTAGGAAGCCTAAAACAGAAAATGTCCATAGTGCAACCATCCAATACCTTGGACTGACAGCTACAAGATGGTCAGTAGCATCAATTTTTAAGACTCTTCCATCCTCTTGCAAGGAAATTGTTCCCTGATTGAACAATTTGCTATTTCTAATTGTCTCCTTTGTTTTCTTCAGAATTTCATCACTTTTATCATGATTTACATTGTCATAAGACTCTGTTTTCTCCAATGGAATTTGTTTCAAATCTTCAAAAAAATTGTTTTTAATCTGGTCTTGATCAAATAAAGCTGGTGGAGTTTGGACATGTACAATGTTTTTGTCAAAGATCTGTTCAGAATGCAAGTCAGGACAATTCCTTCTTACATGATGTAAACGCAGAGCCTCATTTAATGTCCTAACACACTCGATGCTTAATTTGTCCCTTCTCAAGTCGTTGACATCTGTTGATGTCAGTGTAGAAGCATTAGGTGGCTCTGGAAACAACTTCCAGCACACATTTGTCATATCTGTGTCTCTCCAAACCGCCTTTCCAAATTTCCAATTGCCAACACCAAACTCAATCCCATAATGAAGAACCCTGGGTTCACTACCTGGAATAGGAATGTAGCCCGGATATAGCATTATGTCATTTCGTATCTGATGCCTCAAGTTTATCTACAAAAGAAACAAATCTAAGTAAATAAATCTTTGTCATAATCAGATAAATGTGGAAAGAGCAAAATACGCAAAGGTTTTAATAAGATGAAATTAGAATAAAATCATAATTGAATGGAATTCAGCCATTTATGGATAAAAGGGCTAGACTTGAGCTATAGGTAGGAAAATCCATTCAACAAAATTTCAAGAAGATAGACTGAAAATTTTCGAGAATGTCTACAAAGGTTCACCAAATAATGACCGGCCCATTATTGTCAACCCTAAATTATGCTAAGGATCATTTCATGCCTTTGATTGATGGTAATAATATTAATCATAAATGCCAGTGCAATGGTACTAAGATCAACATAACTGATGATATATGTAGCAGATACAACATTAAGCTAGATCAAAACCATGTTAAACCTATAAATGACATTCACCACTCGCCATCTTCTTTATATACATACATACATGGTGTAAGGAAGAGCTTGGCAGAAAATGAAAATGCACTATAATTAGTTGAAGTTGAACTGCCACATGAGAGTACCACTGAGATTATATTTATTTCTGGCTATGATTTTATTGATAAATATTTTCATGATAAAGGTTCAAGCGACTCAAACTGTAAGACAAGGTGAACACAAGAAACTAAGCCCGATGAGAAACCTAAACCCATTCAGGAAAATAATCAAAACTTTATTGTTAAAATCTGGAAAGATCAAGTAAGCAGGCAGGTTGCAGCAAAAAATGAAAGCGGGAGATGGCAGCAGTTTAAAATTCTGCAACCAGCAAAAGCTGTTTCAGTTGTAGGTACGTGCATGAGGCAACTTTGACTCTGTAGGCTGCCCACGGGTTCAGAGCTATTTTTTATTTAACAGTTTGAGTTTTGGAGATCCAATGTTCAAACAACACCTATGTGCAAAAATCTGGATTCAGTTAGTATCTGATTGAGTGTTAATGAATAGACATTATTGTTAGGATATTTGCACACTTAGGAATTGGTTAAGATCAACCTGGTCTAATCTGTCTTTAGATAAAGTGTGCTTCTCAAACAATTATCACATAAGCATGGTGAGCAAAGTAGTACATCGTGAGTGGGCCTAACAGTTGAGAACAGTGCTTCCATCCTGGAGATCAAAGGTTTGAATCCAGAGGGAATAGGGTCTGTAAACCACCATAGACTGAGCAGTCAAATCACTGAGAAGAGGGGGTCCCTTTCCCAAAGACAAGGTTGTCTCATACATCAATATGGTGTCTGGATAGACTGTGGCCTTAAAAAAATTATTATTATAATTATTATCATTATTATTACAGTAAAATACCTCTCCCACCCTTCATCCACCATGGAAACATAAGAAATTAGATAACCCTTTTTGCAAAGAAAATTTAAAAGAAAGGAGCTTCCCTGATCTCTAAAAAAAGGTATGTTCCAAGTAGATGAGCCAACAATCACCATAGGACCTGAACCACAAGTAGACAATATCATAGTTCCAAAACCTTCAAGGCTCTATAAAGGGAACACTGCTAAGTAGGAGCTATTTTATAGTTTCCTTTCTAGTTCAACATAGGTTTCTATAGGGCACATGGTTCATACGAGTAGGCTTCTTCTGAAATACTGAAAGGTAGGTTTTGACCCATTGAACCACTCCCCTACAACAGCCTTGTTAACGATGAGGCTACCAAACTTGCTGCTGTAAATCTTGTATGAGTAGATGTTCATCATCGGCATTACCTTAACCAAACTTATAAAATATCAAAATCCACTAAAGAAAAAGATCGCACAATATGCTAGAATACATGCAGATTTGGAGTAGGAACAAGGGTTACCGGCCTCATTGAATCCACAATTTCTGATGTACACTCAGAAACATGTTGTAGACTATGAAATTATACACCATCAAATGTAGGGGATACTTTGAACATGAGCAGTTGGCAAAAACTTTCCCAAAAAAGCAAGAACCAGGGGAGTCTAGTCCAACTAAATCAGAAGGCTGGCAAACAACTGGAAACAAAAGAGGCAAACAGAAAGAGCAACAGGGTGTTAAACAAAAAGAAAAAAAAAATACAAAGACTGAATCCCCTTATGGTCAGTCAGTCAGAGGATATCAAATGAAGTGAACTACTGCACCATGCAAATAGAAGGAAACCAGGATCAATCAATGTTGGAAGAGCATTCTTAAGAAACAATGCAATAGAAATCAAATAATACATTAGAAGAATCAAGGGAGGCAAATGAAGATTGAGGACTGAAGAACAGGAGACTCACATGTTGGTCAATAATTGTCATTGATGTCAATATGAGCTCATTACACTTGATGACATGGATCGATGACCACACTTGGAGCTCTAATGAATGTGCCCTAACCCTTATCCTTGTCCTGTTGACCTTATACATGAAAAATCCAAATATCCCCAAGGTCTGTACTACATTTCTTGAACAGTCATAAAGAAAATTGTTTTATATCATTTTGAAGACACCATTTCACAATGACTCCACCAGCATGTAGAGGACTTTTTTACCTTTCCAATAAGCCCTCACTCACCCTCTAACTCCCCATAGTATACCCTATTTTCTCCCCTAGCCAACATGAGCCTACGCAGCAAGTAGGCTTCATAGTCAAGGGACGTGTCCCTTCATTTCAAAGTCAAAATACAAGTTCGGACTGTTCATTCTAATCATCATTTTCGGTGAAGACATCTCAGAGGATAACACAGAAGATATAGTTCACACCTCGTGAACTAGAGGAGGCCGACGAAGGAGAAATATAAGGCTAAATATGTGCCTCGGACTAAAGCACTGTGGCTCAAGGTCTGTGGCTCAAGAACTGTGGCTTGGATTGGAGATAGCTCGGACCTTCTATTATTGTAGCCTTAGACAAGACTTTGGAGGCTCGGACATTCTTGGACAGCTACTTGTCTCCTTGTTTTTCAGTCTGTGGAAACTTGAAACATTACAGCAGCTTAGACCTAGCTCGGACAATGGTTTATATACCTCAGATCATTAAAATAAGGGCTCGGATATCTTAGAACTGTGTTATACAACTTCAAGGCCTCACCCCTATAACCCTCAGATCTGTGATTTATTGCCTTAATCGGTGATAAGAAGTGTGGTTACTGGAGGACAGAGATCTATCAATTCGGACTGTGCTAATGATCTGAATCTCAGACTGTGGAGTTAAGGCCTCAGCTAAAGGAATTCAGACCCTTACCTATTGCAGTCTCCGACCACCTACAGGACTTTGGATAAATAATATTCGGACTTGTTGAACACTGGAGTGGCACCTGATGATAATGAGAAGACTCCATGCCCAAGGATGAACCAGAGGACACATGTACCATCAGTTATCATCAAATATCATCAGTTCAACAGAGTTTTTAAGCTCTACTTCTATTTCTCATCATCTTTCTCTTGTACCTAGATTCCACACCCTACAGGGAATTGTAATAAGTGATGCTAGTAATGATGAGTTTTGAGTCAGTATTGAGTTTGTAACAGGCCTAGGTAGCCTAAGACCTTGCCAACAAGTGAGTATTACTCTGGGAGGGTTTTTTTACTTGGTTAATTATCATCTACCTACCAAGAGTTAATAATTAATTGAGTTTTTTCCTCCAATTTTAACCCAAAGCCAGAGTACGACCTGATGGTGAGGCCTTGGATGAGTTCTGGTGTCTAGAGTCAATGTATATTACCATACTAGATCACACAAAAAAATTCGTGGAATTTGGTTAGGTCTAGGTAGTGCTTTTTTTATTTTTTAGATTTCCCGCAGGTCAAAAGCTGCAATTAAATTTGTAATTGAATTGTAATAAGTGTTGTCTAGAGAAGTTGTATGGGGTATGAGTAATCAAAATTACACCTCTTACCCTGAACTTTCTACTATGACACACTTTGAGGGGTTAAAAATGTGTTTTGAACCATCAAAACCCACTTTTCCTAAGTTTAGTGGGAAATCTGGCAATTAATTAAGCCATAAATTAAATAAATGGAGAAAAATAAATATCCACACATGCTAAATGATGTGGAAATGAGGTGGAAATTTAAGGAGGAGTTAAAGTGAAGTCCCAAGGTGATGTGGAATCCCAAAATCAAGGAAAGGACATGTGCTCAAATAAAATCGAATTTCTGGCATTAAATGAGAGTTGCGTACTTGGAAATTCAAATTTGTGAAGTTAATTCGCATTTGGAAGGATTTGAGAGAATATTTGGTGGAGATTTTTGTGTGAAATTGTCCCCACATGGGTTACCAACCATATACATTTGTCATTCCATCATAAAATTCGAATTTGGCACATAAGAGAAGAAGAAAATGATGTCCACTTGACAGAATCCGATTTTTACACTTGGCAATGGAGCTCCACTTATCAAATTTGAATTTTCCTTGAGATTTCCTCCCTCTCACCACTTGGCATTTGGTTCTTCATTGGTATTTGCTCCCAACTTTCTATATAATGGAGCCATGGGCTCTCATATTCTATCATGTTATGAGCTATTGGGCTTGAGAAAACTCTGTCATTTTTGTATATCAATAAAATCAAGACTTTGGGGCTATTTAGCGGATGTTCTCTTGGCGTTATGAGGCGATTTCTTTCCATACTATTGCTATTGTATTTGAATTCATTTATATGCTTGATCAATATTAGTTTATATTTGTCATCTTGCTTGGATTGATGCGTGCAAGCTATCTTGCATGCATTATTGATTTAGACTCTAGAGTGTTATTCTAGGAATTAGCTTGCCAAGTCATTTTTGGAAGAATGTTTGGTTTATCTATTTCATTATGATGCTCTAATCCTTTTGCAAACTAATATTTATTTAAGTGTGTAGGAAAAATCTATTCGTATTGTGTGCATGAAATCCATCCAGGTGTGAGAGAAGTCTCAAATAGATCAACTCACTCCTAGATTCAAAGCGATCCAAGACTCAGCTACTTTCAACCCCAAGTTTTGCATCAAATGTAGTAACCCAGCTCAAGTTATAGGGAACATAGAATATTAGCATGCATATGAGACCTGCATATGATAGCTTCATATGCATGTATCACGTGTACTGCACTAGTATATGCACGAAACAATTATGAGAAGTCTCAGTGTAGGGTAATGAGTGAATTATTGAAGTAATGAGTAAATACCTAACTCACCAAAATGTAACGAATGTATTGTGAGGTAAAAGTTATACCTACCACTATCATAATATAATTAATATTTTGTTCAAAGGAAAGTAAAAACATTGACTTATGCAAATAAAATATGATATTTTAATAAAATCCAAGATATTTACTAAATAATGATATTTAATAATAAATCCAAGATATTTCAGGAATCCAAGATATTTATTAAATGATGATATTTAATAAATCCAAGATATTTCAGGAATCCAAGATATTTATTAAATAATAATATTTTAATATAACTCTAAGATATTTAAAAAAAAGATATTTTAATAAATATCTTGAAAGGATATTTGACTAAGATATTTATTAAAAGAGGATATTTTAATAAATATCTTAGGGGATTTGTGTATAAAAGGAGAAGGGGGGGAAACTTGATGGGCATGGGTGAGTGAGGTGGGAAAAATGACCCGGATGCTGTCAGAGGAGTTCTAACTGTGGGAGACATGAGCAGTGAGTTCTAACAGAGTCATAGAGTGATCTTGATTGTTATTGGAGTTTTGGACACGGGGGCTAGAAGACTTGTCTTCTGGATCTGGGGATCGGAGAGGTTGACCCCAGATAGGCTAGGAGAAAAACGACGGTTTGGTAACGGGAATGGGAGCCAAGGCGAGTCAGGAACATCTTCAAACACGGTTCCAGGTAAGTATTCAATAGTGAATTGATATATATTTTGCTTCAAAATTTCACGCTTGATTGTGTAGTATCAATTTTGTTAGTCATTTTTAATTCTGAAATTAGGACCTTACACATGGTATCAGAGGTTGTTTCAAACCCTTTCGACCTAATAGGACCTACATGTTGTGTAATTTTCTGACAGTTGCGTGGAAAATCTTATGAAATAAGTCAGGGTTACATTTTGTGTTTGAATACTGTGTATTCTGAAATTAAATTTTGAGTGAACGAGGGAATGGATGAATTTCTTAGGCCTTGTGAATCTGTAATTCTAATAGTCCCTGCGCTGGTGTTAATATATCTGAATTTATTGGGTAAACAATCATTTTGATGGTATAATTGAATATCTACGTATATCTGATATTTATTTAAAATAGTAAGGTCGATACAGTAATCTGTTCATATATAAATTTTCAAGAGCTTAATTATCACATTAAATATGCTATGCCTGCGTTAGAATTGTGTTCCTTATATGCATAATTGTCGGTGGTTCTGTTTCCAACTATAAACCATTTTTAGATGGAAATTGTATACGGACGGAAACACAACCTCACCTATAAAATCTTGCGCAATTAAACGAGGGAAAAAAATTACTAGGATGACAAGGATAAGTTTTGGAAATCAATAACCATTGGTCCCGGAGAAGACCCTGTGGCATAGGCAGAGGAAGGGGTGGTAGCCTTGTAATTTTTATTACATTACAGCTACCCAAAAGACCAAATTCACAATTAACTTTCCTACAAATTCACGATTGCCCTATTCGATCCTAGTTGCATGTTGGTTCACGATACCAGATTATGCTATATATCCATAAAACCTCAGCAGGAATCACAGTTGAAAAATAACTCCATAATGAGCGTGCAGGGAATGAACAGGAGGAATAATGGTGAACGGAAGTCTCGTTTCGTTCTTAAACATCCCTAAAGATTCGCATTTTTTAATACAAAATTTGCCTTATGTAGTGTTCGGACCTACGTCCGAACAACACCCAAGGCCTGGCGTGGCCTTTGGCGAGTATGTTTTGGACCTCAGCGTCTTGGCCCGTGCTGGGCTTTTCAATGGCCCTGTGCTTAAGGGTTCCGATTGTTTTCTCTAGCCATCTATGAACGCTTTCATAGCTATGGGGAAACCTGCATGGAAGGAGGCATGCGGAAACAATTCAAAAACTTTTGTCAATTGATGAACTAGTCTTGTGAGATAATGCCGAATTGCAGAAAAGTGCATTGTTACCAATGAGTCAGGTTCAATGATGCTGCCTGCTGTAATAGGAGACTATACAGACTTCTTTACCTCCAAGTATCATACGATGAACAGTGGAATTATATTTCGTGGTCCTGAAAATCCTCTTCCTCCAAACTGGGAAGCATACTTTCTTTTAAAAATAACCTTCGCAGTGCATTAAATGTAAATAGTAAAACTGGTTTTGCCCATTGCTGAGAATTGTCTTGCATTTTAGTATGTCAGACTTCGTAGGTTGTGAGTCGTCATGGATATCCCGATATAAGTTTTGCAATACATTTGCCCATCATCCTGACAAAAGAGATGAGAAGTGGAAATAAGACTGCAATATCATAATTTAATATTTTCCAAGATAGTCACAAACTCTCTTAGGCGGAAATTATTGAAAATAGCACTCCATTTTTTTAAAATAAACAAATTATACCATTATGCGATAATGGATTTGTAAGCTAATGTTTTTTTCTGTTAGCATCCCTTTTGTAAATTCTTTATATATTTTTATGAAAAAAAAATAAAAAATAAAAATAAATAAAAGTAAATAAATCAATAAATAAAAATTGGTTCAATATCCTTTGCATTACGTGTGACATCCATCAAATTTATAAGTTAATTTTTTCATGGGTTGTGCAAGAAAGAAATTTGTTGTATATTAACAGGAAATAGAATGTATGCAAAGCAAGAAATGGTTAACTGAAGGTAGGATACGTATTTAAATATATTTAGGAAAGTTTAGGTTCTATGTACCACCTTAGAATGTTGTAAAAATGAAGGGTTAATGAGATAGGGAGCTGAATTAAAGACATTTTCATACTTGCCCAGGGAGATTTGTATGGATTTAAACTACTTTTTGAAGAAAATATGCAAGAATATATAAGACATACCGATAGACATATGATGAGTGGTGTTATAACAGTACTCCCCCAAGTGAAACCATCGTAACCATGCCTTTTGCTGCCCGCTGACATAGTTTCGCAAGTAGCCTTCTAGCCACTTGTTCACTATCTCCATTTTCCCGTCCGTCTGTGGGTGATAACTAGTGCTCGGGATCAACTCGGTGCCCACAAAACGGAAAAGTTCCTGCCAAAACCTGCCCATGAAGTGGCTATCCCTGTCACTGACAATGGTCTTTGGGAGACCATGCAATCTAAAAACATCCGTGAAAAATAACTCTGCCACCTTTGCTGCAGTTTAACGTGCTGATATAGCGAACAAATGTGCATACTTTGTCAGCCGATTAACGACTACAAATATGCAATCCTTGCCCTGTACAGTGGGAAACCCTGTGATGAATTCCATCAAAATACTCTCCCATTTTCCCTCTGGTATGGGAAGAGGCTGTAGTAAACCCTCCAGATGGTTCATCTCTCCCTTATTGCGCTGGCAAAATTCGCACTCCCTGACATGTCGGAGTAGATCCTCCTTGAGGCCCTTCCATGAGAACCTCTCTCTAATGGCCCTATAGGTCTTGGTGAATCCCTGGTGGCCTGATAGTGGTGAATCAGTGTGAGGTGTAGAATATCTTCCCCTTGAGCTTGGAGCCCTCGGTCAAGAAGATCATGTCCCTCAAGTAGATCACCTCGTCCATCACCCTATACCTGTCATCCGTAACCTGACCATCCAACACCTCATAGGAAAAATGGTCCTTGGAGTACTCAACCAACAACTGAGCCCTCTAGTCCGTATCTAAACTCATCAAAGACAACGCTATCGGTCTACGTGAAAGTGCATCAGCCACCACATTGTTCTTCCCCTTGAAATACTCGATGTCAAAATCATATGCCTAGATATTACTGACCTACTTCTGTTGCCTCTCCTACAATTGATTTTGCTCTAGAAAGAATCAGAGGCTGTTGTGGTTAGTCCTCACTCTGAATTTTTTCCCCACCAGGTACTGCCGAAATTTGGCCAATGCATGCATGATGGAAAACATCTCCTTGTTGTATATAGCATACAACCTCTCATGTGGCAATAGATTCTGACTCTAAAAAGCTATGGGGTGGCCTCCCTGCATCAACACTGCGCTTATCCCCTCCCTTGATGCATCACACTCTAGGACAAAAAGCTGCGTAAAATTTGGCAATGCCAAGATCGGACAGTTGTTGATCACCTCCTTGAGCCTGTCAAAAGCCCTCTACGCTGTGTCAGTCCAACTAAATGCCCCCTTTTTGGTAAGGTCTATAAGGGGTGCAACAAGTTGGGAAAATCCCTTGACGAACTTCCGGTAGTAGGTGAAGATACCTAAAACCCTTGAAGCTCCGTCACGTTCTTCGGCTCTAGAAAATCCTTGATGGCCCTGATCTTCTCCTCGTGGACCCTCACTCCGTGCACCCCAATGATGTGCCCCAAGTGGAGCATCTCTGTTAGCACAAACTCGCATTTGGAGAGGTTAGCATAAAATTGCTGCTCCTCCAATATGCACAATACAACCTCAATATGTTGTAGGTACTCCTCCCATGTCCTGCTATAAATCAAGATGTCATGGAAAAACTCTAACAAAAACTTCCTCAAGTGACTGTGGAAGATGTGATTCATGCATGACTGAAAAGTGGCTAGAGCATTGGTCAGCCCAAAGGGCATCACTAAGAACTCAAAGTGACCGTAATGACATCTGAAAGTGGTCTTGGGAACACCCTGCTCCCTCATGCGAATCTGATGGTACCCGGATCTCAAGTCAATCTTCAAGAAGAACTTCAATCCCCTCAGCTCATCCATCAAGTCGTCTATTCATGGAATGGGGTACTAGTTCTTCATGGTATTCTTGTTGAGGGCCCGATAGTCAATGCACATCCTCAATGTGCCATCCTTCTTCTTCACTTATACTACTGAAGAAGCAAAAGGGCTAGTGCTAGGACGAATGTGCCCAAGAGCTAAGAGCTCATAAATGGCCCTCTCAATCTCATCTCGGTAGGCCTTAGGATGCCTATAGGGTGTAGTGATGATAGCCTGGATGCCTTGCTCTAGCTCAATCGTGTGCTCAAATCCACGATCTGGTGGCTGCCTTGGTGGTATCTCTCCAAAAACCATGGCATATCTGTCTAAAATGGACTGTACATCTGGGTGTACGGCCTGCCCTATAGATCCTGCCTCTGAAACACGTAGCTCCACTACCCACTCTATGTCTCCCTTATGGAAATCTGCCTCCATCCGATGTGCTGAAACTGTTTGTGTTGGGTAGGTGTGCATACCCTGAATCTTCTCGTGCCTCCTAGTCTTCTTATCCGTCCACTCCATCTCCAAGGTCTCCCAATCTGTGGTGACCTTCCCCAGCGTGATCAACCACTGCACCCCTAGTATCACGTTGGTGTTCAGAATGTCCACCACGAAGAAGTGATATGTAAGGGTGTAAGTCCCCATAGTCACTATCAAGGTTGGCACATACCTGGCACACTGCATGGTCCTGTCACTTGGAACTAGTACCGAAAATCCATCAAATCTCTCTGTTGGTATGTGCCTCCGCTCTACCAACTGGGCATCAATAAAATTGTGGGTGGCCCCACTATCCACTAATACTGAAACAAATTTTCCCCGCACAGTTCCTCGGACACGCAGTGTTAAGTATTTGGGAACCCCTCGTAAAGAAGCAAGGGCTCCCCTGGTAGGTGCAAATGCCGCACCTTCAGCTCCTGGTGATGGAGGTGGCAGATGATATCCCCTTTGCGCTACACTGCCACCTCCTGCCTCTATCTCCTCATACTCCTCCTCTTCCCTGCTATTGTCAAAGAAAACCTCGATGTAATGTGCCTTCCCCATGACACAATGGTGTCTTGGTGCCCATGGCTCCTGGCATGTGAAACATAGCCTCTTCTGCCTCAGATCTCTCCTTGTCTTGTCATCCAAGGGCCCTCTACTCTGGTTTCCATTTGGAGGTGGAACCCTCATGTCCTTCCCCTTTGGCTGGAATGCCGATCTCTGGGGAAAAGGATCTCTAGTCTGAGGTAGTGCATCCTGTAAGTCCTGAGTCCTCCCGAATGCGTTATGGAGTGTATCTAGCCTCATTAATCTGACTAACCCCTGAAGAGGCTCTGCTAATCCATCTATGAACATGTAGATCATCTGAGCTGCGGATAATTAGGCACCATCACAGAGAGTCTCAAGAACCTTGAGATGTATGTGTCCGAACTCCCGGTCTGCTTGAGCTTAGTCAGCTTAACAAAGTACTCCTCTGGATCCCTCCAATCAAATCTCTCTATCAGCCTCCATGTAAACTCGGCATATGCTGTCACCCCTGAGTGCCCTAGCATAGCCATCCCGTGAAACCACTAGTCATGGGCCTCGCCCTCCAGGTGCAGCGTTGCCACCTTGATGGCCTCTATCTCTGCCATCTGGTTAAGCTGGAAATATATATCCAACTTCTCCACCCAAGCCTTTTCTAAACACTTGGTGGATCCATCAAATGTCGGTGGATAAAATATGCCTGCCATGCACTGTACATCCCCATCCTAAGAATGCATGTTTCCCTTGTGATGGTTGCGTGGTCTTCTGTCCATCTTGAGTAGTATGAAATCATGGAATGTGAGGGCATATTTGAACTCCTGTCTATAGGACTAATACTCGGCAAAGTAATCTGCCATGTGAGCCAGTTCCTACTCTTGCTGTGCTCCTGCTCCAGTGTCTGTGGCAAGAAATATGGGCATCGTGGAATGTGGAGCTGTATGTGATGCCATCTACTGCTCTGTGAGGTGCTCTTGAAAATGATGGGATGTGCCCGTTCCCTCTCCGATATGGAAACCCCTTGGGGTTTCATGCTGTCTAGATTCTGCAGTGAACCTTTGACCCATCTCTTCTATCTGCCTCGACAAATCCTGCACTGATTGGAGGATAAGTTCACCGAAATCCTTCTCGACATCTCTTTCCTTTGCCATTGGTTCCTCCTCTTCTGCGTCCACTACCGAAACACAATCACCTTCCCTGAAAGTGATCTTTAGCCTCTGCTCTTGATCTTTATACTTCCTCCCTCGGTAAAAAATGTACGATTTTCCTGCTGGTGTCATAGACAATATGCTCCACAGGCTGAGCCAAGTCCATGAGCTCTGATACCACTGTAATATTCTGAATAGAAATAAAAAGCAATATAAAGCACATAAAAAAAGAACTATAGCAACTAGAGAGACATCAAATGAACAAGAGACAATATGGAGAATGCTGAGCCATTTTATTAAATACTGAAAGATGAAATAAGTACAAAGGTGATCAGAATGATGAAACCTTGGCTTGCACTAGGCAAGTGTAGAAATAATATCATAATATATCACTGAATGGCTGCTCCCTCAATGACTGCGTAATCTCCAAAGCTGCTGGTGCTGGTGCTGTGCTGCTGCTACTGCTAGAATTAATCGACTATTTGGGGCTGCTCCCCACCTTAGAAAATGATGAAACTTTGAGAATGGCCTCTCCACCCAATACCCAGAAAATCCTAGAGAGAGGCTGACCTCCAAAAATAACCTCCCTTGAGGCTCCATGCTGTCCCAATGATAAACGATGGCCCTAAATAATCTGTTGCAAACAATGGCCTCCAACTCTACCAAAATGATGGAATAGGGAAGGGCTGACCCCTTTCCAACTCTCACAGGCTGAATCCCCTGATAGAACCTCAATCTGGAATCACCTCCTCCAAATACTGCATCCTCCCTCTCACTGAATGCGCTGTCTTTGCAAGTGAATGCTCCCAACTGTGGTTGCTGCAACTCTCTCTGGAAAAACAAGGATGGAACTCCTAACCCGAGAAAGCACTTGAAATCCCCCAGGGTTGAGTTTGGGATCTCCGCACGGAGACACCCATGTGCTGAAAAACACATGCAGACTTTTCTAAACAACAAAATCATGTCAATGTCAAGAGACAAATAACATAAATTCATAATTGAATGATCAAAATGAGGAGCCTCTCTCCCTTTTTATGCTTAGAGAGCCTTGCTCTCACCTAGTCCCCACCATCAACTGCGCTGTCTCCTTGGGCCACACTGTCCCTCTAGCTCTGCGCTGACTTGGGTCCACGCTGCCCATGATAACATCTCCTCCACGCTACCATTTCGTCCTCTAGGCCCCACATTGCCAAGAAATCATGTCTCCAAGTGACTTTAGGAAATGTTTTTATCCTAAGTGTGAGTTAAGTGTCCCTCTTCACCCACTTTATTTCTAACTTAACTTTATTAAAGTGAAATTAATTAAAGTATTATTTCAGTTAATATTGCTAATTGGGAATATTACATATAAGCAAGAGACGGCCTCTCCTTTGTCCCTTCACACCATCTTATTTGCGGTTGTGAGTTTGATTGAGAGCTTGGAGAGTGTTGAGTGTTTGTTGGAGCGATGATCTTGGAGGCTTGGAGTTGGAGTTGGAGACTATCTCGAAGATAGTTTGGAGTACATCGATGAAACTGATAGAGTTGGCATCTTCAAGAGGACGCTGACGAAGCTAGTTTGCATTGGCAAGTAAGGATTTTCACTTGAAAAATCCATCATTTCATTGATGTTCATGTATTTATTTCTCATGTGTTTAGCTATGCTATTGCTCTCCAAATCTCTAGTCCTATGCTATCAAATTTTGTATGTTTGAATGTGCATTTTGTTTGATAAATTTAGCCTTAGTTGTCCATTTATCTTAAAACTGCAATTTTTTTTAAAAGGTAGATTTATTTCCAAATTTCAATTATTTCAAGTCGAGATGGCTCTAAAAACCAAGGACGATTGCATGGGCCCATTGTGATGTGGTTGATGGAAAGATGATATGCAAATTTTGTGAAAAATACATTGCAGTGGGGTATTCTTAGATTGAAACAACACTTGGTACAGGATAAGAGGCGAGTAAAGCCATGTAATGCACCTAATGAAGTGATAGGTCCGGTTGGTGACCACATTGCAAGTTTGAAAAGTTTGAGGAGACTAAGGCTAGGGAAGAAGGCCATCCAGATGAAATTGCAGGGAAGAGGAACTAATAGAAACTGCGGGAGCAGTGGGTATGATGATTATGAGATTCGAGAGGACTCCACTTCTATCCTTCCACCAAATGACCCCTTTCACTATGTTCCTCACCTGTTGGCCAAAAATCAAAACCAACAAAGAGATCCAACATCCGGAGGTTAGCCCACCTCATCCTTGCTAATCTGATCACTTCCTCTTGACCAAGTTGTCAGCAGAGCTTTGGATCAACATTGGAAAAAACAATGCAGAAACTTCTTATGCGATTTGCTAGATGAACGGTATGATGCGGAATGTCTACATTAATGTTGCTGCTACCTTATTACCAAGCTATGTGAGATGCAGTTTAGCTACTCAAATTCCAACTCTCCCTCTAAATGAGGTACGTTTTTGTTAGTTTTTGTAGCATCGATGTGTTCTAGCCAAGAAATTGTAGAAAAGATAGAAAACACCGTTCTCAAAACCCAAAAGTTGTTTAAAATTCTACATAGAAATGAGTTAATTAGATTATTCATCGATTTTAAAATATTTCCTAAGTCTAAACTTAGGGAATATGATTAATTAATCATAATTAATTGAGATTGAAGCATGCATTGTTCTGATCTTGACACGGATCGACAAGAAAATAATGCGGGCCATTGATTATATTTTAATCCCAGTCGTTGAATTGCTCCAACATAAGATTATAAGAAAAGAAAAATGACTACGTGGATATTCCAATTCCTACATCGAAAAACTACATCACAATCTCCAATCTAGCATTATAAGAAGAAGTCGATGGATAGATGGAAAACGCACTAGTGTGATTACTCGGTTGCCTAAGCCGGAGTTTGATTTTCTCGAGTTACTTGCGACGGTTAGGATTCGCGAGAGTGATACGGTCCCAACCTCTACTATATGATGGTAGAAGACAAACCACTCATTCTAGTTTTATATGTGGATGATCTCTTTTGACGGATCATCGGGGCTCGAAGAAAGGCTGGAAGAAGGCTTGGCGATGGGGTCGACATGAAGGATGCGAGGTTGATGCACTATTTTTGCAGGTTAGCGGTGGCCAGAAGAATGGGGAGATTTTCCTTGGACAAGGAAGATACGCTACGGAAATATTTTGAGAAGGTTCGGAATGCAAGATTGAGACCCATGAATACGCCCATGATCACAAATTGGAAGAAGATAGATGCATCGAGAGAAGGCAAGGAAGTCAACCCACCTTGTATGGGCTTGACTCATTGGGTCTCTCATGTGTTGGTCAACACCGGGCAGGACATTTTCTTCACGATCAATACCATAAGTCGAGTTCATGGTAGAGCCAAGACGGTACATTGAAGCAACGAGGCACATTTTGAGGTATGTGTGTGGCACGGTCGGGTATGGGTTGATTTATACTCGAGGGGATGACATCGGACTATGCGGGTTCACGGATGTAGATTGGGTAGGTAGTTCAATGAACAAAGAAAAGTACCTCCAGTCGCACAACGGTGTTGGGTCGGGATGGTTTCTTGGTGTAGCGGAAGCGAAGTCAATGGCCCGAGCTCGGCGAACGAGTATATGGCGGCCCGGCACAACTACGTGCGAAGCTATGGCTTAAGCTACTTGTGAGATTTTTGAGAGGATAGGAGCGACAGGTGTCTACGTGATAATCAAAGTTGCATAAAGCTCTCTAAGAATCCGATGTTTCATGACGGAGTCGAAACACGGATATTAGATGTCATTTCATCGAGAGGCTTGTGCTGGGCGGGTACTCCGATTACAATATGTTCCCACGGGAGAGCGGTGGGGACGCCTGTAGCTCTGGAGGCTTCCAGGTGCATCCGATTTAAGGAACAGCGGGTATGGTGGAGAACTTGTTTCGATGCTTGAGACGGTTTATTTTGAATGATTCTCGGTTGCGGATATTGCGGTTGCGGCAATAGCGAGATGAGATGGAGTTACGTGGATACGGTGGTAGCGAGTAGTTCGGCGGGGGTCGTGATGGCACAAATGAAGCTCATATCGAGTTGCGCGATGGTTGGTGGGCGACAATAGCCGAGAAATTAGCAACATGACAAGATATGATGCAAGGCGAGGGTGTTGTGACGACAAATGCAACACTACAACCATTCCTTACTAGAGAGTAGTGTTAGTTTTTTGTAGCATCGGATGTGTTCTAGCCACGAAATTTTGTGGAGAGGCTAGAAAACATGAAGTTCTCCAAAACCCATAAATCGTTTACGAAGTGCATAGAAATGACTTAATTAGATTATTAGTGAGTTTTTAAATATTTCTTGAGTCTAAACTAAGGAATATGATTAATTAATCGAAATTAATTAAGTCAAAGCGTGAATGTTCTGAGCCTGCGCGGATCGACGGGAAAATAATACAGGCCATCGATTATGTTTTAATCTTGGTCGTTGGTGCTCCAATAGAAGATTATAAAAAAGTCGATAGGTAGATGGAGAACGCACCATTGCGGTTACTCGGTTGCCTAGGCGGTTTCGATTTTCTCGGTGGCTATGATTCAATAGAGGAGATGAAACCGGTGAGTAGCGAGGGTGAGAGAGGGAGCGGCAATCCCGAAGGAAGATTTCCGGATTTGGAAGAGGCGAGTGAGGAAAGAGCGAAATCACCGGACGTGACTACGTAGAGAGTGACGCGAGAGGAGCTCTAGCGTGAAGCGGAAGGGTCCATGCGGGGAGCAAAAAGTTGTTGTGGTCTTGAGAAAATTCTCATAAAATTTCTCTCGATGTGCTACCTCGACTTAGATTGTCGATGGGGCACACAACATTTTTGTACTAGATTTGTTCTTTGAATGTTAATAGAAAACCCTCTGCTCTGCTTTTGAGTTTTCCCAAGTTGGGTTTTCGGGGACATTTGTCCAAAAATAATTGTGTTAATATTCTTGTGTATGTGCTAGAATTTCTCGGTTTACGATTATTTTATTTTATTTTCTGAGAAATTTTATCGTGAAAATTGCGATTTGACGATTTTATTCGTTGTTTGTTGTAGCAAATAAACTACATAATTAAATTTACGGTTAGAAGAATATTTTCCGGTTGCGCAATTGATGAAATTTTCACAGTTTTTCGTTTCTCTCTCTCGATTAATCTCAACATAAGGAAAAGATGATAGCATCAAACCAAACACCATTGTTCAAGAGTCCATACTCATAAGAGTCCATCTCTCCACCAGATGACTCATCCTTCCCAAACCAAATCACTGGAGTCTCCACGGAACATCCAAGTAAAAGTCCACACCATCCAATCTCTGACCATACACGGTCTCACGAAGGGAGAGATGAAAACAATACACCATCAATCTTCTCGACCTGCCACAAGTCTCACAAAGGAAGAAGATGAAAAGAATAAACCATAAATCTCCTCAAGTTGAGATGAAAACAATACACCATCAATCTCACTCTCGGGAGAAATGAAAATAGTACACCATCAATCTCCTCTTAGGGAAGATGAAAACAATACACCATCAATAGAGATAGAAAACAATTCACCATCAATATACTTTCAGGGAGAGATGAAAACAATACACCATCAATCTCCTCTCGGAAGAGATGAAATCAATATATGTTAAATTTGGACAACTAGGTCCAAACTCCATGTTCTGATGCTCAGATTAAGAAGCTAATATTTTGTTGGATTCCTCTTTAAAAGAGATGTAAATCCATATAAAATATGTCTTAATCGATGAGCGAGAACTTATATTTTGAGTTATTATTTTTAATAAATTATATGTGCAAGAATCGGCCGATTTTGTAATGTAGGCTCGCATACTAACGGATGTGTCACACACCCTCTCATGATTGATATAAATACGGGGAAAAGTTGAAGAGCATTTTCATCATCAACACAACTCATCATCTTCTCTTCTCATCAAATAGTACGAGCTACCTAAAGACAAGTTTGACCACACACGTATGGGGACGAAGGACAAATTATGCAGGCGAGGCTGAAGTACGGATTTTTCTGTACACTAAGTTTTGTAATGCTGACAATGAATTGACTTTGGTCAACGCTTGGTCCAAACAATTTGAAAACTTGTGGAAGGTTCGATTTATAGAGGCGGTACTACTGACACAAAATCGAGTCAAAGGGTTGACCGTTTCTTTCTTCGCCGTTGACTTTTAGCTTGCTGCCCTCGCGTTGACTTTTCGGGACGGCGTTGACTTTTTGCGGGATTGACTTAGGTTGACTCATCTGCGATTGAAGGGTTGTTGTGACACATCTTTGGTGGTGACCAAAAGGGCTTTCTTTGAGTTGAAGCATCTGGTGGCCACGTAAACGAATACACACATTTTCACATTTTTGATTTGTCTTATTAGATCTACTTATATGTTCTATACGCATTTGCTTTACTACTTGTATGATTCTTTGAAAGAAAAAGTGAAATTGCTACTAGCATGAAGACATCTACAAACTTTACATAGTATCGGAGGCGAGGTGAAGACAAACTCGATCTATAGCAATCATCATCGGAGGAAATGGGTTCCACTAGTCTTGAATTCAAGGAGAATGACAGGCCGAGAAATTTGGAAGTGATGACTTCCATCCACAGAAGATATTAGATCTCAGGGTAAGAATCATGATCTCACAGATCATGTGACGCGGGGAAAGTTCAAAGAACCTCCATCCAATGCCTCTATACCGGTAGAAACAAGTATAAGAAGGGAGAAATCAAAGCTTTCATGCTTGTCAGGGAATCCATAAATAAGAGTACAGTTGCCTACATATACGAACTAGGCACATCCCGAGAGATGTATGACAAATTGATACTTATGTTTCAAGTAAACAATGTGAACCAAGTGCTATTCCTCGGGAACAAGTTGAAGAATATGAAGAAGGCAGAAGATGAGTCTGTTCAAACTTTCTTTACAGAGTTGTGGAAGGCCAGGGAACAATCTGCTAGCTATTGGGGGGAGTGTGGGCGGTCGTGAGATGGTTCCTCACCGCACTTGGAGGACTTCCATATGAATGGCAAGTATTCACAACTACCATTCTCAACAATAATACCATTCTAACTTTGTTGAGCTTGTCAAAGATGTATGCAAGAAGAAACAAGGATGAAGGAATTTGATAATGAAAGAAATGTTTTATGGTGCTCATTCACGAGAAAGAAGAACTGCGGTGGTTCTAAGGACAAAAGAAGGACAAAGACTCAAGAGAAGAAGGGTAAATGTTTCACTGCCATGAGCTGGACACTATGCTAGAGAATGCCCCTTCAGAAAGGATTCTCCCGGAGCCAATGACGATAACAACGACAACGAAGAAATGGAGATGAGAAGAAATGACAAATCCAAAGGAAAGAGGAAGGCTCACTTTGGTGAAACAATCAACCTTCTAAGAGGTCCGGAGAAATACCCGGAGTATGAGGGAGTCTAATGGTGATAAAAGAAATGAGTATATTCGAGTATGCAACTCTCTGTTGCATCTCACTTGGGCTCTTATGGATGTACGGCTAATTGATAGTGGTGCCACCAGAGACACATCTGCTTGGATTCAAGGAAGCACTTTCGACATGGTTAGAAAGGATACTAATCTTAAGTATCACCAGGGATAATGCCTTATCTGTGAAAAGGGGCAAGGGCTTGTGACCCTCACTTGTCTCAGAAGGACAAGTCCCTCGAGATCTACAAGATGTACTCTGTACCCAAATTGAAGAAGAACCTTGTGTCTGTATACGCAATGGAAGACAAAGGATTGATATTACTTTCTCTAGTGGAAAGGTGCTCATGTGGAAGAAGAACTTCAAGGAAGCTATCTCCAGTTGGTTTAGGGTTGGTACACTCTATCGGGTTGGAGGGAGTCAGATTTAGGAAACTATGACTTTGTGATACTATCAAACCATGTCGAACTATGTACCGAAGATTTGGACACCTTCATTACCGAAGGCCTTCTAGAAGCAAGGAAGGTGGTGACGGGGGATGCACGATTTTGGAAATAATCATGAGTGTATGTAAGGGGCATCTTTGAAAAACATACAAGGGGACCTTTCCCCTCGAGTGTCACAAAGACATCGAATATTGCAAGCTGAAGATCCCATTCGATCTTTACGGTAGCATGTTGCACACAGCAACATCCCACTGAGGGGATGTTCTTACTATATGACATTCTTGATGACTTCTCTCTCAAAACACGGATATACTTCTTGAAAAAGAAGGATGAGGCTTTCATGTGGTTACGTACCTTCAAAGCCTTGGTGGAAAATATGGCCCAGGAAGAAGATCAAGATTTTGAGGGTAACAATGTACTTGAATATGAGTCAAATGAGTTCAAAGACTTTTTGCGAAGAAAGGCGGCATTAAGAGGGAGACTACCACTTCATATACTCCACGAGCGAATGGTAATTGCTTTGAACGCAAGAATAGGACTATTGTGGAAGCTTTGCCGTGCCATGCTATGTGATCGAGGTCTACCAAAGTTTACGTAGGGGAGAAGCGCAAATGCTGCTTTGTGTACATTCAAAACCGATGCCCACTCATTCAGCTTTGGACTCCAAAAACTCCTGAGAAGAGGTTTTCTGCGTAAGCTTTGATGTCTCACATTTTAGAATTTTTGGATGTCCTGTCTATTTTCATATGCAAGAAAGAAAAGAGAAGTAAGCTAGATGCTATTTGGGAAGGAATGTTTGTGGGCTACGGTGAGACTTCTAAGGCATATGAAGTCTGTACCTGGAGTCAAAGAGGAGTAGAGATAAGCCATGATGTCTCTTTTGACGAAGATGCTTCCCTTGAAGAAAGTAGTAGATCTTCCTAGATCTGAAAATCATGAAGAAAGACACAAAATCTTGGAAGAGACCCAGGGATGAGGAGGTATGCACGATGTTTGGGAAGGCTGATGGACCACTGATCCTTCCTTCTCTAGGAAAGAGACCATCCTTGGCTCGGGGACACCCTCGAAGATGCGGGGGTCATCTTTGCCCAAAGAGGGACATTCGAGAAAGCAAGAAGCTAGTGTAGATACCAGGTATCCTGCATTTGCCATAGTACTATTGTACAATGAACCTGGATCTTTTGAGAAGCCATCAAGCATCAAGTTTGGAAGGATGCTATGCATGGAAAAGTATGGTCTATTATGAAGAATGATGTCGGGATGTGGTCTAGAGCCCAGAAGGACAAATGCATTGTCACCCAGCTAAATGGCTCTACAAATCAAACATGGATCGATAGTCTTGAAAAGTTTAAGGCAAGGTTTGTTGCCGGTGGCTTCTCTCAAAGGAAGGAATTGACTATGACGATATATTTGCACAGCTGACGATATACCACCATCCAGATCAATCATGGCCCTTGTTGCTACACGAGGATGGAGTCTTCATCGGATGGATGTCAGAGCCGCTTTTACGCATGGTGCAATAAAGGAAGAGGTGTATGTGGAACAACCTGCAGGATTTGAAGTTCAAGATCGGGGCACTTATCATGCACGGGTTGAAGAAAGCCCTCTATGGGTTAAAGCAAGCACCCGAGCTTGGTACGAAAGGATGGATAGTTACTTGATGAGCGGGCTTCACCCAGAAGTAATGCGTCAGAACTTATGCTTCAAGGTTGAGAAAGAGAAGCCTCTCATTCTAGTATTATATGTGGATGACCTCTTCACAATGGTATTATTCACATCTCATTCATCAATGTAGAGGGAGCTTCTTCTTGAGTTCGAGATGAAAGACACAGGAGCGATGCACTATTTCCTAGGCACGGAGGTACGGCGAGACACAGGAGAGATTTTCCTTTCTCAAGGAAAATGTATTGTGAAGCTTCTGGAGAGGATTACGGTATGATGGGCCACGTAAGTCCATGGAACTCAACTTTAAGGATTGAGGAGCAACGTCTTGGGCCCGTCCCTCTTGAGTATCGTGAACTCATAAGGACACGATGTTCTCAATGAACACTTGTTCGAACATATCTTTGTGCGGTGAACACTTTGAGTCAACACATGGTTGATCATAACATTGTTGGGTTGGTGCCAAGCTCTTGAGATATCTCGAGGCACGACGGACCATGGGATGAGATACAGCTGTAGGGAGTATGACACTCCGTGGATATGCGATGCGGATTGAAGTGGCCGATTATGGTGGATCGCAAGAGCACATGCGGATGCTACTTCACATGTAGATGCAGCGAGCAGAATCTAAAGTCGGCGATCTTGAGCACGGCCCGGGCCGAATACATTGTAACATGTATGGCTGTTGTGAAGTCACTTGGTTGCGAAAGCTCTTTGTGAAACATTCGAGCATGTGCTAGATGCCAGGTGTATCCTTTGTGATAACCGGAGGGAGTTCATTTGTTATAGTATCCGAGAGTTCCACGATTGATCCAAGCATGTTGATGGGCTGGTACTACTTTATACGGGATGATGCAGGCGAGGCGCGCGTAAGGCTCGATCATATAGGAGCGTGAGCGAGTCGCGGATATTCTCACAATGCCCTTGGGGAAAGGTCATGTTCCTAACCTTAAGTGAGAATCTTGGAATCATGGAACGACCCTATGATGTAGGTCTGTTGGACGATGGCCCTGCAGGAGCTGCGGGGGCTGAGGATAGCTTCTCAAAGGCTAAGCACTCATAATGCTTGCCCCCACCCTTGTGATTGTTGAGAGTGGTTCACCACTCATTTTTATACGTATACCGTGTACATCCTACCCATTGGAGTTCGGGGCTCATGGGAAGTACCTCTCATTTGGCCAATGAGGTGTGGAAAAGCTAGAGACTATTAGCAAGGCGATGGACGCATCGGTGCACGTACTCTCTATCTGGATGGCACGGTCCAACCACTTGATGCAGGATCAAGGTTTGTGAGTACGGGACCTGCAGATGATTATGTCGGTCGGGGGATGATGTCTTTGTGGTGACCCCGCCACGATACGAAATAAAGAAGCGGCAAAGCAAGTTTCGGCGGGGATGACGCACGGTGTTGATTGCACTAATAGATGGGTTCTCCTAGTTGAGAGGGAGTGTTAAATTTGGACAACTAGGTCCAAACTCCATGTTACGATGCTCGGATTAGAAAGCTAATATTTTTGTTAGTTCCTATTTCGAGAGATGTAAAATCATATAAAATATGTCTTAATCCGATGAGCGAACTTATATTTTGAATTTTATTATTTTTAATAAATTATATGTGCAAAGTCGGCAGTTTTATGTGCCGAGCTCGCATGCCCAACGGATGTGTCACCCTCATGATTGATATAAATACGGGGAAAAGTTGAAAAGCATTTCATCATCAACACAACTCATCATCTTCTCTTCTCATCAAATAGTACGAGCTACCTAAAGACAAGTTTCAGCCACACGTGTGAAGGACGAAGAGGACAAATTATGCCGGCTGAGCTGAAATACGGATTTTCTCTTGCTAGGGTTTCGCGAGCGCTGACCCGAGCGTTGACTTTGGTCAACGCTTGGTCCTTCAGGCGAAAACTTGTGGAAGGTTCGATTTATGAAGGCGGTACTAGCTAACAAAATCGAGGTCAAAGGGTTGGCCGTTTTGCTGCTACGTTGACTTTTAGCTTGCTGCCCCTGCGTTGACTTTCGGGACAGCGTTGACTTTGCGAGTTGACTTGGGTTGACTCATCTCTTGATTGAAGGGAGTTGTTGTGACACATCTTTGGAATTTTGGCTGACCAAAAAGAGACTTTCTTGGTTGAAACAGCATCACATTGTGTAAAACGAATACACACATTTTCACATTTCGGTTGTCTTCTGTAAGATCTACTTATATGTTCTATCTGCATTTTGCTTTACTACTTGTATGATTGCTGAAAGAAAAGTGAAATTGCTACTAGCATAGAACATCTACAAAACTTTACAATATACCATCAATCTCCTCTCAAAAGAGATGAAAATAGTACACCACGAATCTCCTCTCAAGGAGAGATGAAATTTTTGCCTCATGTCTACAAGCTTTAGAACCAAATTTCCGACCACATAGGTCTTATATTAACCCGAAGATGCTATCAATCCAACGCTCCCTCTCAAAGGGATCCTCAGCTATTCCAGGCTTCTTACATAATCATCAACCTAACAGGATCTTTCTTAGCTTAACAGGCCAAATCAACACATTAGCAGTGGAGTCTTGCAACTTCTCAAGCAAGTATCCATGGACTCATAGTTCATCATGCCGCATTTTTAGCAAGAATGTTATCAGGCCCATGAAATACTTTCGATTAGCTCCCTTTTACATTGAAGAGGTTCTCAGTCTTTGTCAGAAACATATGATCAACAAGGAATCAGTTTTAGGTCTATTAGACTTAGATTTTCTTCTCCAAACCTAACCTAGGGTTTTACATATCATAAACAAACCAACGTCAGTAATAATTTAAAAAAATAAAAGAGATACAAGATATTTATCTTGATCAAGATCACTCCCTCTTGATCTTTAGCCTTCTTGATTCCAACCTTTAAAAACAGACCAATCAAGTTGTCCCCTTTTCTGGAGCTTGACAACCACAAGGTCATCCCTAGGGCTTCCTTGCTAGAGGATTCTATTGAAAGCAAATATATTTTTCTTCTTGAAATCAAATCAATTAGGTTGGCCTCCGTGAAGAATGGTCGATCTTATTTTTATGTATAGAACCTTGACAATTATACAATCATGCCATAGGCTTCTGATCAGGGATCTGGATTTTATCATAGAATCTAACTTATACCCTCAGACTCTAGGCCATATCTCAGAAAATAGATTTCCTGGAATCACAAATTCTTGAGGCTATTAGCAATGCCACATATCACAGAAATAAAGTGCCTCAGGGACAGTTTTAACCACCGGAGAATATGCTTCTAAAGATTCACATGGAACTTTACGAAGCTTGAATAGTTATAGGAAAATAGTGTTTCATGTAGCACAATCAACCATTTTTCAGGAACATGGTCACTGTCATCACGTATCATAAATAAGTCACTATCTCATAAGTGCATAGTTACCATCAAGTCATATCAAGGTCATTGTATCATAAGTGCATGGTCACTGTCAACATATTATGGTCCTCTCACATCACAAAAATCAAGACTTCGCATCACATAAGTTATTGTTACTTCGAATCACAAAGATTTAAGATCTCACATCACAGAGACTAGTCTTCTTATTCTGCTTCACAAAGATTATGTTTTCTCTTCAGAGAATGAGGGTACCTTAATCGTATCACACAAAGATTATACTTCGTATCACTACATCACAGAGATCACAGTCATCTCTCATATATGATTCTTGTATCAACAGAGATAACTGGCTTCTTCAAATCATCGTAGTCTTCTTTGCATTAACAAAGATCAAATATTCTTGCGTGATAGAGATCATAATCTTATTTTCACAGAGATTGGGTTCTTCATAACATCACAGAAAATAAGATTTTCTTTGTGATAGAGAATAAGGTCACTAGCTCCTTTGCATTACAGAATTGCTTTACATTAAGGAGATTAAGGTCACTTAGCATCACATAGATTGTAGTCATGGTATTGCATAGATTTCAAACTTATTCTGGTTTCTTCGCATCAATAGAGATGCATCACAAAGATATAATCTTCTTCATATCTATAGGGTTGTCAACAGAGTTTGGGTCTTCTAGGTAGAGATTAATTCATAATTATTCTACTAACATTTTAATCTTCAATGGACAAAATTTGGCCATAAAATTTTCTTGTGAAAAAAGTTATATATATATATATATATATATGATAAACCCTTTTGTGTGCTTCTCAATGTTTTCTCTAATAAGGTTTTTGAATTGATGACTTTGAAAACATGGATCCCATATGGATCAAAATAAGAGCATCCTCCTCTATTTAGTAGCCCAATCTCTACACTCTCATTAGATGCAATTATTTTGAAGAAAGCATTAAATATGGGAATGTTACTTTGATGGAGGAAAATGGGACATATTCGCCAATCACTCCAAAAGTTTAACTTCCAGGAACAAAGATGAAAGTGTATCGCTCAAGATTCCACTTCTCCAACTATTCAGGAAATGTATCACTCCAGAAATGGCTTCTCCAGCGACATAAAATTCCATATCACACAAAATGTGACTCCTTTGGCCACAAAAAGATTAGTATTATGCTAATTCTAACTTTTTCTGCAACACGAGGATCCATTTCAATGCAAAATGAGACTCCTCCAGCAACACAAAGATCAGTGTCGCACAAATTGTGACTTTTGCAACGATAAAAGGACGAACTCGTAGCTTGAAAATATGAATCGTGAACATTCAAGTCTCTGGCAAATTCAAGCCAAGGGTAATGCGTGGGGTTAGCCTGAAGGCACACTAAGTAAGAGTGAACTACGCAAGCGTAAGGGGGTCTTCGTTTGGACAGCTTTAACCCTCTATTGTTCAAATGAGTGAAGCCTTTAACCTTCAAAACTGAAAGATTAGAGTCCTATCTCGCAAGGCATCATTCTCGTGTTAAATTCCTTACTTACAATCATCTAATTGGATGACTACATATCAAAGGAAGGTCGTGGTAACAATCCCGATGTTGTTGGTTAACAGATTTCCTTCCAACGAAGGAGATTCACCAACTTTTTAGTTCCCAATCTTATCTATGTTGGTCTTGTAGGTGTTGTTTTTCCTATTAAGGGAATCGCTATCATATGCGAGCCACTGTAAGTGATGTGAGCCACAATGATCATAGAGATATTTGAGCCACAGAGATCAAATGTGAGCCTTCAATTTGTGAACCATTGAGATACGAGCCTTCTGCTCATATCTTTGATCTTTTCCAACTCTAATACCATGTTGTTTTTCCAAGCCTCAGTAGGCTCGCATACCTTGCCACAGAAGAACCCGAAATCTTCTCCAAAATGGGGAGCATGCAGGCCAATATATAGTGATCGATGTGAAGGGTCATAACCCTTGAAAAAACACCTTTTGATTATGGAACCAACCTGATATTTTTATATGAAAATACCGACCATGGCTACTCAAATTCTGACATAGCAAACATTCTTACCAAGCCTTTGGCAAAAGGGAAGTTCTTGGTTTTCAGAGAACAACTTGGATTGGTGGATGTGACCCTCCCGGGAAAGGGTCACAGCTAATCAAGAACAATGAGTTGTGCTCTTCCCCCCTGATTGAGCTCCCAGGGAGATGAATTGAGTCGGAGAGCTCTTGGGGTTGAGAGAACTCTAGACAATAGGATAGTTTGTGATCCTTAACTTTTGTGGTAAGTGGTATTTTGTTTATTGTCATGGTAGGGTGTGTGTAATCCTTGTCACTTATGGCAAGTAGAGGTATCCTCCCCTACCATCAAGTCTGGGACTTGACAAAGTATACCCCAATGTGCATCCTACCCACAAGCTGGGTTTGTTGGGATTGCCACCCATCTGGCCAATGGGTGAGGAGAGACTTAGGTGTGTGTGAACCTTAACACTATTAAGTACAAGTATCCTCCCCAAGTTAAAGGATGCAGGTGCTATACCACTTGATTCTTGAAGGTCAAGGTGGGAATATCAACAAACAATAGGATAGGTTGTGGTCCTTACCTCTCATGGTAAGTCATATCTTGCCCTATTGTCATTGGATATAGGGTGGCAAATTTATCTCCCCTATGATGATTCTCCTTCTTTAGATCAAGTGTGTTCAATAGATGAGCGGAGATGAGTAGAGATGAGATATGATATGATACAGTGATGATGCCAGAGACATTCGAGATGAGACAGTCGGGAATTCCTCCCTAGCTTAGAGGGAGTGTTGAAAATTGGCAGCTCGAGGAGAAATTCCCTACTTGGGTAAAGCCCTTCTCACCCTAAGGAGACCCTACTAGCCCTTGGAAGAATTTAAATTACACATGGGAAAATGTTATTTTTAATGTGGAACCATCACAACACAAATAGTACTAGTCAGCTTGGAAGAGGAAATTCAACCCCCAGAGACCACATTAAATAGACATCACTTGGAGGCATCATCACACATTCATCTCTTCTTCTCTTGGTTCCATTTGGTCTGAAATTGCAAGGTCTGAGTTCACACGTGTGAAGGAGAGAGAGGGAAAATTTGTTGACCAACGTTGACTTCTGTTTTGGGACAGTTTGACCAACTTTGACTTGGGACATTTTGACTTGATTTGACTGCATTCTTTGATTGTCTTGGAGGTCGAGTTTGAGGAGACTTTGACCGAGGATTTATAGGCATGCGTTGACTGGTTTGACTGCAAATCTTGTTACGGTTTGACCACAGACTCTCTCCTTTGATCGAGAGTTTGACATTATTTTGACTAGGTTTGACCAAGCAAAAAAGGCCGCATTGTTTGACTAGTTGACTAAATTGTTTAAAGCATATTTGACCATTGAACAAGGACTAGTTAGGGCTATGTTGACTATTGTTGACTTTGACAAGAAATTGTAGATTTGAAGTTTGACCAAATTTGACTTTTAAACTCATATTTGATTGGATATTGGTGGTTGACTTGGTTGGTCAAGACTCAAGGCTTTGACCTATAACTATTTGTTGATGTACTTGGACTATGATCTCTCTGTTGAACATTTGATGACAATCTAATAGAAGAAGAATTTGGAAAGGAATTTCCCCCTTGTGGGTTTTTCCCTGGTCTTTGACAAAATCTCTGTGTCCCTATTGTTCTTGGTTGTCTTCTATTGTGCATATGGTTTTATGTTCTATCTACAAATGCTTATTGTTATTGGGTGACTAAAAATATATTGGATAATTGATTTCTATTGGAAGAAGAATTATTATAAGTGATTGTTACAGCATAGAACATTGGAAAATTAACACTCCAAAAGCCATCCTCTCGATGAAGTCCCAAAATCTAAACAAAAGAAGCTTTGTGCTTCTAAAAATTAAAGTAAGGTTTGGAACCAACATCACCTTCATCGATCTAGTACAACCTATCCCAAACTCTAGTTTCTATGGCAATATAATCCTCACTCCAAGCCATGGTCTCCCATTTTGCTACATCTATCTAAAGCATTGTGTTATGCAAATCCTCCAAAAAAATGTGAATCTCCTTTAGCTTACTACAAGCATTCTACAACTCCTTCCTCCATTTGCGTGCAATCAAGCACCACCAACCTCACATGGATTTAATCATCCTACAAAGTGTCACATCCAACCAAATGATCCACTCTATGTTGCCATGTAGTTGAGAGATGACATTCCAAAGCTAATGAATGAAAGCTCTAAAATTCGGAGACTCCAAAGGAAAGACATTCAACTTGAAAAGTAACAAAGGAGCTTAATCATCTTGTTGCCCAAAAGGAATGGTCATCTAAGTGGGAAGGTGATCAACAACCATCATGTCCATTAACAAATCAACAAGGCAGAAGTTAGCAAAGGACGTCACTCCTTCCTAGTGTTGGATAAAGTTGTCATTGATGTCAGTGACCCTAGCATTGTTGAAGATGATGAAACCCTAGCATTGTTGAAGATGATGAAACCCTAGCATCGTTGAAGCAAGCCCCATGTACATGATGCCCTTGCTCTAGAGTTGTTGATGCAAGCCCTAGATATTTGATGACTACATGATGGCCTAGCCCTAGAATTGTTGTTGTCTATATGATGCCCTAGTTTTTTGTTGAAGCAAGGCCTAATGGATGAAGATGCCCTAATCCTAATAAATGAATAACATATGCAAAGGAGCCCTTATTTTGAAAGTTGTAAATTAGAAGCTTTAGGAACACTGTAACTTTGGACGACAATGGTGTATTATTTGTATATGTGATCCTCCAATAAAGTTATTCAATTCTAACATCTCACTAGTAGTATCACCATCAAAGTATTTCAATTCAAAATGTCTCTCGAGTCTCAACTTAAGGAGTTGCCATCTATGCAGGTTTGGTTGGGAAATTTTTTTGTGGTTCTCAAAATTAGTGAAGATGAGGCTTTTCACACACAATAGGCTATCATGTAACATTAGGAGAGTGATGAATGAGTTTCAATTAGAGTTGGAAGTTGAGAGTTTTGTAACAAAGGAAGTTCCCTTTAACCCTGATTTCTTGAAGCATATATTTCCAAAAATTGAATGGAAGGCTCTCCACAATGCAACAATGATCTCCCTGAACAAGCAGACACAAACATGCTAGAAAATAATGATCTCTTGCACAGGGTTGTTTTAACTATACAGAAGTCCGCTCCCTAAAACGACAAAATTTAAATATATATCTTCTGCACATATCGGCTCATGGTCATGTCAGCTCCTTAACCAAAAGACATGTTCGTTCAGTTATAAATATAAACCTAAACTTCTCATTTTGAAATTCAATTCGGTCAACCACAGAAGAAAAGAAGAGTTCAGATCTGAGGTGAAAAAGACCAAGGAAATAAGGAAGATGGAGTTTGGATGGTCTCTTGATATTTTTGTGATTGGATCTTGATACTTTTGTTGGTGGAGAACTATTCGGACTTCTGCAGACCTATAACATTTAGAAAAAATTCCAAACTTGTGTTATTTGTCAAATTATGCTCTGAAGTATCTGAAAAAGAACCTTGGTCCTATTCTTACATAAGGACAGAACTCGGATCTCGAAAGAGGAAGCTCGAACTTGTGCAAATTAAATGTGCTCAGACCTGTAGCAAACATGTGCTTGGACATCGAACCTGTGGCAAAATCCTGAGGCATTCGGCCCCTGTGGAAACCTACAATTCGGCCCTTAGCTCTGTTTCGGCCCCTGAGGAAGACCTATAACTTCGACCTCCTTTGTGGCATAGGCCTGTGATTTCTAGCTTGAACAGAGCTTGGCTTAGCCTCAAAATGTGTTGCCGAACTTGAGGAGCAAGGCATTCGTGGTTGTTGATCAGTCTTCTTGATAGGGTTGTATTAAAGAAACAAAAGTAGATTGTGAATATCTTGGATAGTGATCAATGGAGACCTCAAACCAAGGCTTGAAACATGAACTTAGACTTACACTTGGATTTGAACTGTAGACTTCAAAGACTGGATGGTTTATTGAAAACTATTTTCATTGTTGAAGACCTTCTTGAAGCTTGATTAAAAACTTATTAGAAGCCTTTGAAAGCATTCTTTAAAGATGACCTAGACGGGTTGTTGTAGAAGACTTGTTCGAAGTTTTTATTGAAGTACTATTAGAGAGTTGTTGAAAGCAAACTTTGGGACCTCTTGCAGCTAGTCTCTTTGGACATCTTATAAAAATGTTGTTGAAGACCTAGAGTTGTGGGTGAGCATCATTCGAAGACCTCCTTGAGCAGTCTTATAGCAACACTTTGAGCAGCATTTGAAGGCCCCTTGAAGTTGATCTTGAAGACGTACTGAAGTTGTTGAGCTAACCAAAGAAACCCTAATAGAAGAAGTCTTATTGAAGTAGTCATGAAGAAGCAGCATGGTTGAAGTCCTCATGGAGTAACGTTGTAGAAGATTGTTGAGCAGACATGAAGATTCTTGGAGACACCTACTAGGATTGACCTCCATCTTTAGTGCTAAGTTGAGATCCTTTTGGATCAGTATTGAAGACACCAGTAGAAGCATTTGTTCAATAAGAAGCATTGTTGAAGCAGTATTGAGAGATTCTTGAAGCATTGTTGAAATATTGTTGGAAGTCTTATAGAAGAAGTTTTTTGAAGACTTGAAGTAGCACTAAAACCATCTTGAAGCAGAGGGTTGGAGCCCTAGAGGATTGGAGTCCTCACACAAGGTTGGAGCTTTGTGAAAACCAAGTTGGAGCCTAAACTTGTTGAGAGGATTGGAGTGCTCAAGAAGACCAAGCTGGATCTTGGTATAGTACATGTTGTAGCCTAGTTTGGTTGAAGATTAGAGTCTTCACCTAGGGGTGGAGCCTTGAAGAAATTACAAGTCTTATTGTATAAATTGATTGATGTGAAAAGAGGATTGGAGTCCTCCCCATTCTTGTTAATAAAGTTATTTTTTGTTGTTCATTTTGTGTTCTAGTTTTTAAGTGATCTTAACTGGCATAAAATAACAATTGTAAAAGAAATATTGATTCACCCCCCCTCTCAGTATTTCCAACACCTAGGGCCCATATAAAAGATCCAAATGCACTTGCACCTTTTCTTTACCCTGCCAACAATTACACCATTAAAACCAACCTCCATAATTAGAATCCTTCTAATGCTAATTAGAATCAAACAATTGTAAAGTAGCCTTGAAACAAGACTAGGCTTGCTTCTCCATACCAAAAATAACACTGCCAAAACCACCATCCCTATCCTCAAACCACTCAAGCATGTTAAAATCACCTCCTATGATCCATTTTGTAGTGAGGATAGAGGACACCATCCAATCCCAAAGAGAACACTTGTCTAAACTAACAATAGGAGCATAAAAAAAAAGAAAATACAACAAGCTTGTCCTGCATCAAAAAAGAGACCCATGTGTATCTGTGCTATGAGTAAACACCATGCCCAACCACATAACCTTGAAAGAATGATGAAAGGGCTAAATCAAGCCCACCATTAAATTGAAAATGATCTGAATCCTAATAAGGGTCTCTCCAACAATAACTACTCCAACATCATAGCTCAAAACCAACAAACTTCACTTCTTGAAGGAAAACAATCAAGCTTGGCTTTTTACAGCATATCATGAACAAACATCTTTCTACTAGGGATAGTCATCCTTCTTAACATTCCAAGAAACAAGAGATAGTCACTCTGGGATCAAACCCATACTCAGGCTCCTAAATTGTTGCTCTAGATAAAGTCACCCAACTGTAATAGGTGTCTCTCAGGCAATGTCTTAGCAGCATCCTTATAAGATACTAGCTGCAACTTTACCCTAGGATCCTATTGTACTTGCTACAACACCACCCAAAATTTTCGGTCAGTATACCTAAATTTTGGGTCCCCCTGTGCTTTTCAAGGTCCTAACAAATATCCCTGTCGATTGGAATGATCAAAACTCCTGTCATCGAGGCTACAAGGGCTAGTATGTCCATGAGGCACACTTCCTATGCTTACCTGTCTTGCTTCATCCTTAACATTAGGGTTTATGGCATTTTGCAGTCATTTATTTTCCAAAGAATGTTTCAGCACGGCCTCTTTGTTTGTGTTTAAGTATATCAAAGAAATTAGGTTTCTGAGAAATTGTCAAGACTTATAAACGTCTTTTGTATGCCCAAGGTTTGGATCAAACTCCAACCAGCTGAGAAAGCTAATTGCCACTAGAAGTAGCTTTTAATGGAAAACGATTTCAATTAGGACAAGCAGATTTGCAAGATGCATCATAAGCCATCTGTGGTTAAATGTCAACATATTACTATAACCCCAGGCTCATTTTTGTATGATCTCTTAGAGTTTGACTCCTTTGACCTAGCTAGGGTATCATTGCATTTTGATGAACTTAACCTTAAAGCTTCAAGACTTATGTTTTTCTAACCAAATCGCAAGCCATGTTTTTCTAACCAAATCGCAAGCCGCAATCGCAACTTGCAGTTCTAGTCTCACTAGCCACTGAAACCGTGATTTGTGACTTGCTCTAAGCACCATACACCCTTTGGTCACAAGTCACAATTTTAATTCACTGTGATTTGGCACTGCTCTCTAAAGATGCGACCTACGACTTCACTGACCTTGGCGCATGCGATGAATTTAGAGTGCACCTCCAATTTGCGACCTTCCCAAGCACATGTCACCACTTATATAACAAACTTGTTCACTCATTCCATGTCACTCTGTCTCCAAAGTTGAATGTTCCCCAACCCTGCATACTTATACGCCCTGCGCATATCCTTTCCTATTACCTCTATGCTCGACCATCAAGTTGAATCTATTCCAAATTCACTGTGATTTCTATATCAAACAACTCAAATCCTTCCATCGACTCAAACCCTTTAATTTAATTGTATACATTTGTTGAAGGCCGGAATCAAATAAGTTTGGCTTGATGACCAGACGAATACATTTGTGGGGAATAATCATTTTGTTATTGCAAAACCATTTTCAGTGTTTCAAATATTAATACGCCCTCCATTCAGTCATGTGAATCATTGATTGCATAATTTTAAGATGAATCCTAAGCCCTATATTTGCCACACGATTTATCGATAGAAAATCCTTACGCCTCATTTGTGAGTTTGTCGAGAGACCCTATTCCATTCATCGCAGATCGGGCTTAGGGTTAGTATATTTGATTAATATTACATTGGGTGACATATCTGTAAGTCATAGAACACAGTAATGTTGGAATTCGGATTTGCAACCAGCGTTCAAGTCGCAATTCGCCTTTGTAACTTCCAAAGAAGCTAGGAATTCTGCGATTAAGATGCTCTCTCTCTCAATCCTTGTATCACTAATCGCATACCTAACTCTCACTGAATCTACGATGTCCAAATGCAACTTGCGCTAGGAGTGTAAATCATGATTAGGCTCAAATCACAAATCGCATCTATATCCCCTAACATTGTAGACTGAGATTGCAACCTGCGATAACACTATGAACCTGACTTGAGACCAAAATTGGCCCATTCCCTAGTTTGCAAATCACAATTGCATCTCTCATTGGCACTAAAATTATAAAGTGCGACCTGCACTAAAATTCTGAACTGCGACTTGCATTATAAAATAAGTTCTACGACTAGACTTGGTAGTCTAATTGCACACGCATGGGAGGCCTATTTTCAATTCATCCCGTGGGCATCCATCTCTCCACATATCGCATACATCCCTTGACTTCTCTCAATATCTCATTCTTTCACATCTTTAGCTCTGTCCTTCAGGCCAAAAGGGAGTTTCAACAAAATTCAACAATGAAAGCAAAGCATTAGCTATCTTCATATGATGGTGTGAAAAATCTACTGCAGTATCATGGTTTATTTCTCCTACTTGATTTAAATATTACAAGTTATTTCCAGAAATTAGATTCAGAAAATACTGAAATAAACACAATTACAGTCTACACATGCAGATCATTTACTAAATAATTAGCTCATCCAACAATGTGACACATGGATTTTTGGACATAAGTCCCTGGAAAAACCCAAAGCGGGAAAACCGGTGCAGCAGATATGAGGGTTTATTATTAAGTAGATTCTGAGTACAGTAAATCTGGGTTCCAGATCTGGAAAACCCGACAGAGAATAAAAGAAATCAAATATGCAGCTACCTGTAGATCTAGGATCTGGCCCTAGAAACCCTCAGCGTTGCCCCTGAAGCCCTAGCGTCAGCCCTGCTAACCTCAGAATGCCACTGTGCTGCCCATAGAGGGACTGCGTAACCACTGCGCTGGCCTTGGAGACCCTCTGCGTAACTTTTGAAGCCCCCTGAAGCCTCTGCGTTGTCCTACGTAGCGGCTGCGCAGCACCTGCGTAACTGCTTCTCTGCGCTGTCCTTGTTGCTGCTCCTCTGCCTCTTACTGACTCTTGGCTTCGGGATCAGATCATCCCCTTAGCCAATACTACCCCTCGCGGCAGGAAATTCCTCCGGAAATTCTTAGCAAACCCCCCAAGAATTCCAGATCTATTCCTCAACTCTGTAACTGCGTGTCTCTTCCAACTGACCCTCAAGCCTTTCTCTTATACTTTTTCATCCATCTCATCAACGACCGAGATTAAAAACACCCATCAACGGCTGAGATTAAAAAATACTTGATCCATGTGACTTAAGACAACTTCAGCACATGTGTTAATTAATTCACTTTAATTATTTTATTTTCCTAAGTTTAGACTTAGGAAATCCATTAAAATAATTAATTATTTGAATAACTTGAACACCAACTGAAATTTCTCAAAACACTTTTTAGGTTTTGAAGATCAAGTGTGTCCTAGCCCCTCCACAAAATTTCAGGGCTAGAGCACACTCGATGCTACACCAACTATACAAAATTTGAATAGATGGTTCATATGCCCATCCTATAGGCTCTAAAACAACCCAGTAGCCATAACATCATATTTTTCAGGATAATGAAAATAAAATTCACCCCTCTGCAGAGTGTTAAAAAGTGTAACTAGGATCAGTCTTCATATTGACTATGTAATTATGAATTTATGTAAAGAAGAAGGCAAAGATAATAAATGTATTTTTGTTGTACTTGCTTCATGGGTTTCATGAGCAAGATTTATTATAGGTCAATAGACTTCTTCTTGATGTCTATAGGATTTTGTCTTCTAGTGTAATTAAGAGTCATGATTATGAAGTATCTAGTTTGAAGAATGCCTCCAAAACCTTGTGGAAGAAAGGCTCATAAAAGCCCTCAAGACACCTCTCATTCAACGTTGGAAATGATGTAATAAAGTTGGCCGATAATCAGTGCTAAAGTTGGCCTACATGTCAGCCTAAAATTTTGTTGTAAGGTCGGCCTAAAAGCCAAACTATGCACTATATATACCCCAGTCAACTGCGGCTCATTAGCACAAGAAAAATTGTGGATTTCTCTGTGATTTCCACAGGAAAATTGTAGACTATTCTGAGTTAATCAAGTGTGGATTTCAGAGGATAAAGTTGCAAATTTCAGAAGGCTAAAAGGGTGCATAATTAAAGAAGTACATAAGTGCGGATTGTTCAGATCTGGTACAGGGTTACAATGCAAACTTATCTGAGGTACTACAGCATTTGTTTTCAGGAAGAATCTGCGGATATCACAGAAGTATTGCATACTGCTTTGTGACACCAAGCAGAGCAAAGAACCCGCATCATAAGCAAAGTCAAAGTACGAATGTGTTTGAAAAAGGACTTATTAATTGTCCTAAGGTTAGATTTTGGATACACCTACAATACATGAAGTCGGTGACCTAAAGAAGAAAGCAGTCTTGAAGGAATAAAGTTATGTGTGTATGCAAGGTGAAGAAGATTCAGTCTCCAATAGTTGGCTAAGTAATAAGAAGTGAAAATTAGAGACAGAGTTCTCTAGTACTAGTACAGGTCAGTGCAGATTGGAGCAGAAGAGAAGGATAAGTGTTGGAGGCAATCAAAGAAGTAACGAAAAGGTCTTGGAGGCATTCATAGGTCAAGGGTCTAAGTCTTGGTCATGGTACTTGTCCTTTGAAGATCTATAAGAAGAATTTCTCGTGGGTTTTCCTCTCCAAGAGGGAGAGGTTTTTCCCTGGCTCGAAGAGCCTAACTTCGTGTTTTTTGTATTTTGGTAATTGACTTGATGAAAGACTAAGTAAGCTAAGCAAGAGAAGACATAAGTAACTCAAGTAAGCTCACAAGTAATTATCAAGAAGAGAATTTGAATTAATCACTGGCCCTCCAAATTCTCTGTTGAGATTTTGTGTATTTGGGGTAGCATCAGTTGTGCACTAGCTCCCAAATTTTGTGGAGGGACTAGAGTGCACTTGATCTACAAGACCCAGAAATGGATTTGGGAAATTTCAGTTGGTGTTCAAGTTATTCAAACAATTAATTATTTTTAATGGATTTCAATTAATTAACACATGTGCGGAAATTGTCTTAAGTCACATGGATCAAGCAGTCTTTTAAACTCAGTTGTTGATGGATGATTTAATCTCGGTCGTTGAAGAGTTCAATGAAAAAGTATAAGAGAAAGGCTTGTGGGTCAGTTGAGGACACACAATTTTGGTAGAACTGAGGAACAGATCTAGAATTCTAGGGTGGGTTTGCTAAGAATTTCCGGAGGAATTTCCTACAGTGAGGGGTAGTATTGGCCAAGGGAATGATCTGATTCCAGGGCCAAGAGACAGCAAGAGGCAAGAGGAGCAGCCACAAGGACAGCACAGAGGAGCTTCAGAGCCACGCAGAGCAGCAGGGGCAACGCAGAGGCAGCTAGGGCCACGCAGAGCTGATGCTGGCCTAGCAAAGGCAGCGTAGGGGCAACGTAGACCCTCCAGGGGTGACGCAGGCCCTCCTAGGGCCACGCAGAGGCTGACGCAGGCCCTCTAGGGCAATGCTAGGGCTTCAAAAGCTGCGCTGAAGGTTTCTAGGGTCAGATCCGGGCTGAGTCCTGTAAATCCCATTTGAGGGTGTGGATCAGTCAAATATTTGGCACTAGATCTTCAGGTTAGCTGCAGATTTGATATCTTTTATTCTTTGTCGGGTTTTCCAAGATTGGAACCCAGATTTGCTGTACTCAGAACTACTTAATAATAAACCCTCATATCTGTTGAACTGATTTTTCCCACTTTGGGTTTTTCCGGGGAGTTATGTCCAAAAAACCATGTGTCACTTTGTTGCATGAGTGTATTATTCAATAAATGATCTACATGTGTAGGCTGTAGTTGTGTTTATTTTCGATATTTTCTGAATCTAATTTCTGAAAATAACTTGTATTAATTAAATCAAGTAGGAGGAAATAAACCAATACACTGCAGTAGAATTTTCACGTTCTCAACATGGTATTAGAGCTAAGGTGTTGAACACAAGGGCTACTTGACAAAGTAGACACTCCGGGAAGCGAAGATCAAAGTTTGAGTTGAAAAGACAAATAAATGTGCAAGGAAGACTCTCAAGCTATTTCAAAGATCTTCTATTTCATTCAATGATCAACTCATCAAGACATTGTTATAAGAGGACATCATCTTTTGAAGATATCCCTTATCATCAAGGATCCAAGAACACCTACATTAGAGATTTCAAGAAGCTCCGGACTTCATCATCATCAAGGAAGCTGCAAGCCACTCTACTCAAGTAAGTATCTATGACCTTACTTAAATCCGTCAAGATGACTTACTGTAAAGAGAACAACACACTGGTTGGGTCATCAAACTTTAGTGCATGGAAGAAGAGGACAGATTTGAATTTAATTGAAGACGAAGTTATGGACTACATCGAAGGATCGACAATTCAACCACCAAAAGAAGATGCTCCAGCTTATGCCAAGTACATGAAGGGAGAAATCAGATCCCAGAGGATTCTCATAGAATCCATCAAGGACTCACTCATTCCCTATGTATCAAAACTAAAGTCTGCTAAAGAAATATATGAGAAACTAGTGGAGCTATTCTCTGTGAGTACTGCAGGAGAAGCAATCTCTCTAAGACAAGAACTATATAAAATGAAATTGTCAAGGGAAGAAGGAATCACCCCATACTTTATGAGGATTTATGAAATGAGAGATCAACTGCAGGAATTGGGAGAAGTAATGTCTGACACTGAGATGACTACAGTGGTGTTGAATGCCCTACTAGAAGAATGGGGAAACTTCACTTCAAGTTTATACGAGAAGAAAAAAGCCACGCCATTCCATGATTTATGGTCTCTATGTAAAATAGAGGAAACAAGATTGAAAGCCAAAGCTGATACAAGATCAAGTTAAGGGAGTCAAGCCTTTGCAGCCATATCCAGAAAAAAAGGAAAATTTGGTAAATTTGGTCCTCAGAATAAAAGAATAAATATGGACAACATATGATGCTTTGGGTGTAATGAACTTGGGCATTATAAAAGAGATTGTCCTAAATCTGAAAAGAACAAGAGGAAAAGGGAAGAAGCCCATGTCTCAAATATGAGGGAAGAACCTGATGCAAAGAAATCTAAGAAAGAAGAAGCGAAAGATCTCTATTATGATTGAGATCATCTTCCTCTTTAAGTGATTTATTTTGGTTGTAAAATAGTATGATAGGAAGAAACGTATATTGATGGCATCATGATAAAAACAAGGTAGGAGCTCTTGGTGAAAAAGCTCCGGGAAAACCTCTCTGATAACATTACTGATGAAAGGCAGTCATGAAGATCAAGCGTCATCATGGAAACAGGTGGTGACATTTTCTAATGGAGTTCTCTATGAATTCAATGATTATAAAGAAAGCAGAATGGTTTCATCAAGAATTCTATGCTATAGAATTCTGGGATGTGATGACATATTGATGAAGTAGGTCAAAAGAATGAAGCTCTTCATTCTAGTGAAATTGCTATAGGATGACTCAAAGGAAAAAGGTATGAGGTATATATATTTATATGCTGACACTGGATGCTGTGAATTCATGTCATATGGTTGCAGGTAATGGACTTCTATATTTAGAAGTATGATCTATGGAGGAGGGTCTCTCTCGGCGCACTGTCAGATGAAATCAATATAATATATCCTCACGTGGAATATGAGGTAGTTGTATATGAACAAGGAACTGGAAATTGGAAGTTCCTAGGAATGAAGATGTGCAGAAAGGAAGAGATCATAAAGTGCAACCATGTCAACAGGCACTTATCATCTAGAAGCCAAAAAGATGTGACTAGAATATCTCCTGGAAGGATATGTAGACTCTGATAGAAGTCTGGTAAAGAAGAAGACCTTGACAAAACATATCATTAGGAGATGTGTCAATCTGAATAAAGGATGTTGATGCCTACAAAACGATGTCATGGTGAAAGATCATCACTGAGGTAACTTTTGTTTTAAAAGTTCATACGTATATGTGTATCTGGATGAATTTGTGCAGGGCTGCTAATCATTAGAAAGGATGTAAGATCCTTGGAGATGATTCGGAAAAAAGCAACATGGCATAAAAGGAGGACCAGATAAGAAAGACAGATGAATCACTTTCTGGTAGATGACATGACTCATGAATGAAAGTGATGGATGATTTGTGCCCTATGGAGCTAAAGTTGAAGATTCCTCAATATCGAAATCCATGACATCGAGGGGAGGAATTCTTCATGAGCAGTTGGGTGTCTCACCATTGCTGCTACAGGTCCCTGATTGAGAGGGAGCCTAGTGACAAGTTTCTTACTTGGAAGAAACTGGGTAATTCCTAAGAATGAGCTAAGGTACATTCCTTATACAGGAATGGATACATTCCCTTGTGGAATAGGTCCTCCCTGGCTGAGAGGGAGAGATAGACACATCATTCTGGTCTTCACTTGGGAAGACAAAATAGAGGATTGGGTAATCATCTGGCATTTGATACTATTTGAGAATGTGTTATAGCATTCAGGATAAGAGTAATCGGGGACCGATATTCTTTGAGGGCTAGCAACCCAAGAGAAGAATAGTCAAAGAAGGTCATACTTTGGGAACACCTGGGTGGAGTATGTACCTTGGAGAGACAATGACTATGGTGTCTATAAGTCATGTGTTTCGCCAACATTGTAGCCCATTGTCTCGTTGAGAAATGGGGTTGTTATTCAAGGCCTTGCACTAGGACAATGATGGTTGATATGATGCTATACAGATGCGATTACCAATCTGATTCTTTTTATGAGATTCTTCAGTTTGAAAGTGACCATGTAGTTGTATGAATACCTCCCTAGTTAAGAGGGAGTGTTGAAAAGTGTAACTAGTATCGGTCTTCATATTGACTATGTAATTATGAATTTATGTAAAGAAGAAAACAGATAATAAATGTATTTTTGTTGTACTTGATTCATGGGTTTCATGAGCAAGATTTTATTAAAGGGTCAATAGACTTCTTCTTGATGTCTATAGGGTTTTGTCTTCTAGTGTAATTAAGAGTCATGATTATGAAGTATCTAGTTTGAAGAATGCCTCCAAAACCTTGTGGAAGAAAGGCTCATAACAACCCTCAAGACCCCTCAACGCTGGAAATGATGTAATAAAGTTGGTTGATAATCAGTGATAAAGTCGGCATAAAAGTTTGCTGTAAGGTCAACCTAAAAGCCAGACTGTGAACTATATATACCTCAGTCAACTACGGCTCATTAGCACAAGAAAAATTGTGGATTTCTCTGTGATTTCCATAGGAAAATTGCAGACTGTTCTAAGTTAATCAAGTGCGGATTTTAGTGGATAAAGTTGTGGATTTCAGAAGGCTAAAAGGGTGCAGAATTAAAGAAGTACATAAGTGCAGATTGCTAGTGCAGACTTATCTGAGGTACTACAGCATTTGTTTTCAAGAAGAATCTGCGGATATCACAAAAGTATTGCATACTGCTTTGTGACACCAAGTACAACAAAGAACCTGTATCATAAGCAAAGTCAAAGTACGGATCTGTTTGAGAAAGGACTTACTAATTGTCCTAAGGTTAGATTTTGGATACACCTACAATACATGAAGTCGGTGACCTAAAGAATAAATCAGTCTTAAAGGAATAAAGTTATAAGCGTATGCAAGGTGAAGAAGATTCATTTTCCAATAGTTGACTATGTAATAAGAAGTGAAAATTAGAGACCGAGTTCTCTAGTACTAGTACAGGTCAGTGCAGATTGTAGCAAAAGAGAAGGATAAGTGTTGGAGGTAGTCAAAGAAGTAACGAAAAGGTCTTGGAGGCATTCATATGTCAAGAGCAGTGTGGAAAAAGTCGGGAAAAAATCGCGACTTTTTCAAAAAATCCCGATTTTTTGCAGGCGCCGATAAAATCGGCCGACTTTTTCCCGATTTTTTGAAAGTTGAAAAAGTCGGGATTTAATCGTTATAATCCCGATTTTTTCCCGACTCGATTGAAAAAATCGTGATGCCACTGATCGGCGGGAATAAAAGGCGGAAGTTTCGTTTTTTATGAGTTATTTGCTTGTTGTATTGTCGCGTTGACTGTGGAGAGTCCAGCAGAGGGTTTACAACTTCATTTACGGTTTGCGTTGGGAGATTGGAGTTGAACATTCAAGTTTCAACCACTGTTCAAGATTCAATAGCTCGAGCTTGCAGATTGGCCGTCGGGGTTTGCTGCTGCCGCCAGGTAAGAGTCAAGACTCAAGAGTTCTGCCGCCTGCGTTATTTTTTTTCATTTTGTAACATAAACAAATTATAATATATATATTAATAATTAAATGTTTTGTTCGATTTTAATTTTTAAACATAAACAAATCCCCTAGCAGGCTGGCCGCTGCAGTAGCTAGTATATAGGTCAGGTTTATATGTTTTATTTGTTAATATGTCAAGTTAAGTTTAGAGACAACAAATATTACAGGACCTGTATTGAATGCAAATTAAAAGGGAGGTGGTTTCGCCAACAAATTGGGGCTGCTTAATATCTTCCTTTAGAGGACCACCTTATTTGTAGTAGTTAGTAGGTTACTGAATTTTATAATGCAAACATTATTTCTTAATAACAATAATATAAGGATAACATGTATTTACTGTTAATTATAACATTGCCCACACAGAATTTATAGTACTTTTGTTAAGAGCTAGGCACCTATGTCTTCACCATGGTACAGGAGGTCTGCATTGGCCACTTCAATCATTGCAGTCTAGCTGCTTGCAACTTTGCTCATTGCAGTCCGTTAAAACAGAGGCAAGCTTATACACCCCCAAGTCCCTGATTCTTGTCATAGATCTTGATAGTGATGACAGGAGGATGTTCTAATTAGTAGGAGTTGAATGTCCTTTAATTTGCATATCAAATTCCAATTCTTGTTTTAGCATATAACATAATAAAATTTAGAGAAGAGGTGTGCTAAAGCCTAATACTGTTATTCACATTATGTCACTGTCACATCACATGTAATTGTCACCAAGAGAGATATTGTCAAATTACAGCTAATCAACTCTATAGATTAGGTCTACTAAAAATGTCTATATTGAAGTCCTCAAGACTACTGTATTATAAACAAAGTTATTATAGAGGAAATTTCTTGTCTCAACATCCTAAATGAACTAAGAACACTACCGATCTTCGATCCACTTGCCAGGTGCTAATATCATTGTTTTACAAGGTGAGATAGGGTAAGTGTTGTGTCACTGTGTCACTGTGAAGACTGCTGTGCACTGTGTAGTAGATCACTGTGGTTTTTCACTGTAATGTATCAAGTTGAGGTCTATTTCACTGTCTGAGCATGTGAGTTTTGGCCTTCCTTCCAACTGTTGGAACTTGGTAATGATTGTTTCCAGAGTGAATGTAGAGAAGGCTGTAATTCTGGAATATTTGACCAACTACTCTTAGATGCCAAACAAATATCCAAAGAGTGAGCCTCTCAAGAGTCAATACAAATTCCACAATATGATCCCTCACAATATGCTTGATCTCAGCATTCCTGTCATGTCAGTAAGCATTAATTGCAATGGTAATTAAGTTTTAAATTTGTACAGCCTCTGTTATTAAATTTGTACAGCCTCTGTACTTTCTCCAGCTCCTTTCCTTCAAGTTTCAACCTGCAACCTGAACCAACATAATAAATAATAAATATAAAAATTTAAAATTAATTTAATTAAATTCATCTTGTAAGTTTGTAACCCAGTCAGGACTCAGAAGTTCTAAAATTCTAAGTTGAATCCTAGATTGAATTAAATTTTAAAATTTCAACAGTTCAACTTTCAAGAATCAAAATTCAAATAAAAAAAATTCTAACCCTTGTTTACTATTTAGTGATTTTAATTTTTAATTTATGTGATGGGCAATTTTTATTTTTTTTTTAAATTTTTGTTTTGTGCCCAGGTTCAAACATCAAAAAGTTTCAAACAAAATGCCAAGGAATTTGGATCCTTTCTGGCAGTATGGTGAACCTGATCCTTTACCCGGAACTGGAGGACTCAATAGAATGTATTTGTCTTGCAAGTTGTGTGGAAAGCATATGTCAGGGGGTATCGCCAGATTAAAATGCCATATAGGGCAAATTCCAGGGCAAAATGTAGAACTTTGCCCAAATCCGGGTCCAGAAATGATCCGACAGGCCATTAAAGCCTTGATGGAAAAATAAGATGGCAAGGACACCAGGGCAGTAATGAAAAGGCAACTTGTAGGGAGCTCAAGACTGGGGGTAAGTGAGAGTGCTTCTTCTGCTTCAGCATCACCTTCCAGTTCCAACCCTTCAGCTTTTTCATCCTTTTTGTCCCTAAAACGACACCTGGTGCACAACCTGGCATCAAATCAACAATTAAAAAAAAGGAAAAGGCAGAAGCTGACAGGTTGGTGAGTAGATGTCTTCTGTGGAGTGATGTTCCTTTCAACATTGCCAAGACAAACCCATTCTACCAACCTATGTTTGATGCTGTTGCTGTCGTTGGCCCGCGGTACAAAGCCCCTACCTTTGCACAGTTGAGAGGGCCTCTTCTTCAAGAGGAAAAGAATGATTGCACTGCTAGACTGGAGGAGTTTAGGGCATCTTGGAAACACACTGGATGCACAGTCATGTCAGATGGTTGGACTAACCAGAAGGGTAGGACCCTTCTTAACTTCTTGGTTAGTTGTCCCAAGGGGACAATGTTTATGAAATCTGTTGACGCATCTGCACACATTAAAGATGCGTGTTTATTATGTGAGTTGTTGGACATCTTCATTCAGGAAATAGGCCCACAGAATGTTGTCCAAGTCATAACGGACAACGCTGCAAATTATGTTGCAGCTGGTAGGTTGCTGATGGAGAGGTATCCTACCCTGTTTTGGACACCTTGTGTTGCTCATTGTATTGACTTAATGTTGGAGGATATAGGTAAGATTCCTATGGTGAGACATATTGTTGAATCATCCAAGAGCATAACAAAATTTATTTACAATCATGCATCTGTGCTTAGCTTGATGAGAAGATTCACCAACAACAAAGAGTTGGTGCATCCTGCGATAACACGCTTTGCCACTACTTTCATATCTCTTCAGTCTCTGTTGAATTCTATGTGGGACGTGAAGAGCATGTTTCTTTCACAGGATTGGCGTGACTTATCTATTAGCCGCAAACCAGAGGGAGAGGGCATATGTAGACTTGTTTCATATGATCAGGAGTTTTGGGCAGGAGTAGAGGAGGTGTGTGCCATTTCAAAACCTTTGGTAAGGGTTCTTCGGTTGGTTGATGGAGAGAAGCCCGCAATGGGCTACTTGTATGAGGCCATGGATAGGGCCAAAGAAGCCATTCGTGCTTATTATGCGGATAAGGGAGATGAGGGGTTAGAGAAACAACAGGTCATATGGAGAGTGATTGATGACCGATGGAACAATACCCTCCATCGCCCCATTCATGCTGCAGGTATCTACTTCAACCCCGCATTTTCTTACTCCTGTGGTTTCAGATTTGATGCTGAGGTGATGGATGGATTCTTCACATGTGTTGAGAGGATGGTGGTATCTGAGCAAGAACGTGAAGAAATTTCCAAAGAAATGGAAATATATAGGATGGTTGGTGGCACATTTGGTTTTACCATGGCTATTAAGAGTAGGACGACCAAAATGCCAGGTAAGCTTCAGTTTGTTTCAAGTTTCAACTTTCAAATTTAATAATTCATTGTCTCTTCATAATTTTTGCTTCTCATTTTTATTTTAACTTGTAGATGCTTGGTGGACAAGCTATGGTGGTAGAGTACCCCATCTCCAAAAGCTTGCCATCCGAGTGCTCAGCCAGACATGCAGTTCCTCTGGGTGTGAGCGCAATTGGAGTATCTTTGACAAAATACATAGCAAAAAGCGCATTAGGTAAAAAAATTTCAAATTAAATTTTTGAAATAATTTGATTATTTTTACTATATAAATTTTCCAAGTACTAATTTATAATCTATGACCCTTTTACAGATTGGAATCCCAACGTCTCAATGACATGGTGTATGTCTACTACAATCTTCGATTGTGGATGAGACAAATTCAGAAAACTCCTGATATGGATGCCATTTCATTGGACAATATTGATACCATTGTTGCATGGAGGGTCGAGACTGAGAGGCCGGTCATGGAATCGACCCCTGATTGGTTAGATGTGGATCCAGAGGCATTAGTGCCAAAGGAGGAAGCAGTTGTACAGCAGGAGGAGCCAGTGGTAGAGGAGGAGGAGCAGGGTCAGGAGGCAAAGCAGGAGGAGGATGTGGAGGAGGAGGTGACACCATCTAGGATGGGCAGTAGCAGTGGCAGCATCAGCGGAAGAGGAGAGAGGCCACCTGTTTTTTTTGCTTCTAGAGGACAACTGGATCCATCTGTATTTCGAGGGGCAGGGCCTTCTTCCTCTAGAGGAAAAGGCAAAGCCATTCCCTATTCCCGTAAAAGGGGCAGGGGATCTTCATCTTAGTGATTTACTTTATGACATGGAGATGACTCATGATATACATTATTATATTTTTTGTTGATATTTTGACTCTTGAAACTGAGACTCAAGATTCAGGACTCGATTCACTATTTTGATATGTGATGTAGCACTAGACTTCATATACATATTATATATTAGCTTTCTTTACATGTTTATGTGGAAATGCATTTATTTGATGTTGTGGATACTTTAGATGCTAAAAAAATTGAAAAAATTTGAATAATTTTGTATTTTTTAAATTTTGCCAACTTTTTGCCGACTTTTTCAAAAAAGTCCCGACTTTGCCGAGTTTTTCAACTTTTTTACCCTTGCCGATTTAATCCCGACTTCGACTTTTTCCACATTGTTGTGTAGTGGAATTGTAAATTTATGTAGATGTTCTATGCTTGATGCAACTGTACTTTTCACTACAGCAATCACATAAACAATCAAGTAAAACGCTGATAGAACATACTAGTGGATCTATAGAAGACAAACTAGAAACAGAAAAATAGTGTGGTGCGTTACGGCGGTCAACAAGATGCTTCAACTAGCAAAGTCTCCTCGGTTAGCCAACCCAGCATGTGTCACAACAGCCCTCAAAACAGCCACACGGTCAACTCAAAGTCAACCCCAGAAAAGTCAATGCTGCCCAAAAAAGTCAAAGCAGAATAACAGCAAGAAAGTCAACACAGCTCGATCTTCGGTCAACCTTTTGACCTCAGTTCTTGTGCCAATGTGTATGGCCTTACAAAATCGAAGTCTCCACCAAAATTCAGCCTCTTCGGACCATGCGTTGACCAAAGTCAACACTGGTGAAACTTGCTTGGAAACCCTAGTTGCAACAGTTTTCTTCTTCGTCCTTCTTTCCCACGTGTGAACCAAAACTGCCTTTAGGAGCTCGTACTAAATCAGAAGAGGAGAGATGTTGTGTGAGGATGAGATGAGTGAAAAAGTCCTCCAACATTGACTCTATTTATATCAATCAATGAGGGTGTGTGACACATCTGCTGGGGGTGTAAAACCTTAAGGCCGACCTGCACATATTTGAAATTATTAAAAATAAATTCAAAATAAATGTTCTGCTCATCGGATTAAGATCAATTTTAGATCGATCTTACACCTCTCCGAAAGAGGAACCCAATAACAATATTGGTATCTTCATCTGAGCATCACAACCTAGAGTTTGGACCTAGTTGTCCAATTTTAACACTTCCTCTCAACTAGGGAGAACTCCATCCACCTGTGCAATCAAACATCGTGCGTCATCCCACCATAATTTGCTTTGCTGGCCTCTTTATTTCAGAACAGAAGTGGGTCAATCACAAAGACATCATTCACCGGCTGACAGATTCAGCCCAGAGATTCGAAACCTTTATCGAACTAACAAAGAGTCTCATACCAACCCAAAGTTGGTTTACCTGACCCGAAGTCAGTTGGAGGTCCGAAACCTCACTATACTTGATCCCAGATCAAGTGGTTGGATTGTGCCATCCTAGATAGAGAGTAGGGCAATCTTTGATGCGTCCATCAGTCTTTGCTACTAGTCTCTAGCTTTTCCCACCTCATTGGCCAAATAAGAGGTACTTCCTATGAGCCCTGAACTCAATGGGTAGGATGCATACGGGGCACAAATAATGAGAGGTGAACCAACTCAATAATCACAATGGTGGGGCCCAAGCACACCAACAAGGTTTGGCAAGCCTAGCCTTGTGGTTGCTTATAGCTCCGAGAAGCTATCCCCAAAGCCCCCTAGAGCTCCCAAAGCTCATCGTCCAACAGGACCCACATCATAGGGTCGTTCCACGATACCAAGACTCTCACGGAAGGTTAGGAACTTGACCTTCCCCAGGGGCTTTGTGAGAATATCCGCAACCTGCTCATAAGTTCCTATATGATCGAGCCTTACGGCGCCTCACTGTACCATATCTCAGATAAAGTGGTACTTGATATCAATATGCTTGGATCGATCGTGGAACACTGGATTCTCGGACAAGCGAATCCCACTCTGGTTATCACAGAGTATCACGGTGGTATCTAGCACAGGTCCGAACAACTCACTAAAGAGCTTTCGCAACCAAACTGCTTCAGCACAGGCCATACTTGTTGTAATGTATTCGGCCTCTGCGGTGCTCAAAGCCATCGACTTCTGCTTCTTGCTCATCAATGAGATCGAAGCAAAACCAAGATTGAAGCAACATCCCGATGTGCTCTTACGATCCACCACACTTCCAGCCCAATCGGCATCAGTATATCCAAGGAGTGTCACGCTCTCGGCAGTGTATCTCAGCCCATGGTTTATCGTGCCCCGAAGATATCTCAGAAGATTCCTGTCACCAACCCAGTGAAAGTGATGAGGCTCAACCATCTGTTGACTCAAAGTGTTCACTGCAAAACATATATTCGGACGGGTGTTCACTAAGAACATTAGGCCCCCTACGAGTTGACGATACTCAGTAGGATTAGACAATACGGGCCCAACAACGTTGCCACTCAACTTCTTGAAGTTGAGCTCCATTGGTGTCGACACCGACTTGCAGTCCACCATACCAAATCTTTGCAGAAGCTTCACAATGTATTTTCCTTGAGAAAGGAAAATCTCTCCAGGTCTCTGTCAGACCTCCAGGCCTAGGAAATAGTGCATCAGTCCCAAGTCCTTCATCTCGAACTCAACAGCGAGCTCCCTCTTGCATTGATGAATGAGAGGGTCAACACCTGTCAGGAAGAGATCATCCACATACAGCACCAGAATCAGAGGCTTCCCTTTGACAACCTTGAAGTAAAGGTTCGGATCAACATTACTTCGAGTGAAGCCCAGCTTCATCAAGTAGCTATCTATCCTCTTGTACCAAGCTCTGGGTGCTTGCTTCAGCCCATAAAGGGCTTTCTTTAACCTGCAGACATGGGTGTCCCGATCTTGGACTTCAAACCCCAGAGGTTGCTCCACATATACCTCTTCCTTTATTGCACCATGCAGAAATGCGGTCTTCACGTCCATTTGATGAAGACTCCATCATTGCATAGCAGCAAGGGCTATAATAGATCGAATGGTGGTATATCGGGCCACAGGTGCAAATATGTCATCATAATCTATGCCTTCCTTTTGAGAGAAGCCATGGGCAACGAATCTTGCCTTGAACTTTCTAGCACTTCCATCAGATCCATGCTTGATCTTGTAGAGCCATTTCGAGGTGACAACTGCTTTGTCCTTCAGTCTTGGAACCACATCCCAGACATCATTCTTCATAATGGACTCATACTCTTCATGCATAGCATCCTTCCAGACTTGATGCTTTACGGCTTCCTCAAAGGATCTAGGCTTGGATTGTACAATAGTACTCATCGCTGCTGGATACCCTTGGTATCTACTCGGCTTCTTGCTTTCACGGAATGTCCCCCTTGGGGTCGCATGTCCCTCAGCATCCTCGAGAGTGTCCCTGAGCCATGATGGTCTCTTTCCTAGTGAAGGAGGTGGATCGATCAGGTCCATCGGTCCTTCAACATCAGGCATTGTTTCATCCTTCGGTTCTTCTTGATTTCCAAGCCTTGCTTCATGATCTTCCTCAGATCTTGGAAGATTGACTACTTTCCTCAAGGAAGCATCTTTGTCAAAGGTGACATCGTGGCATATCTCCACTTCCCTTTGACCAGGCACATAGACTCTATAGGCCTTCGAAGTTTTACTATAGCCCACAAACATTCTTTTCTTCCCAGAAGCATCCAACTTGCTCCTCTTTTCTTTCGGTACATGAAAGTAAACAGGACATCCAAAAACTCTAAAATGTGAGACGTCAGGTTTCTTACTAGAGAAAACCTCTTCGGGAGTTTTGGAGTCTAGAGCGGATTGCGAGCATCGGTTTTGTATGTACACAACAATGTTCGCAGTTTCTCCCCACAAAAACTTCGGTAGACCTTGGTCACATAGCATGGCATGAGCAGCTTCCACAATGGTCCTGTTCTTTCGTTCAACGACACCATTTTGCTCAGGAGTATAGACAGTTGTGGTCTCCCTCTTAATTCCAGCTTCTTTGCAAAAATCCTTGAACTTGTTTGTCTCATATTTAGTGCCATTATCAGTTCTCAAAATCTTGATCTTCTTCCCTGTCATATTTTCCACCAAGGCTTTGAAGGTACAAAACCACATGAAAGCCTCATCCTTCTTCTTTAAGAAGTATATCCAGGTTTTGCGAGAGAAGTCATCTATGAACGTCATATAATATGAACATCCTCCCACGGATGTCACGGGCAGCATACCAGATAGATCAGAATGGATCAATTGCAAGACATCAGATGTCTTTGTGACACTTGAGGGGAAAGGTCCCTTTGTATGCTTTCCTTCGCCACAACCCTTAGATACACATTCATGATTATTTGAAAACTCGGGCATCCCTATCACCACCTTCCTTGCTTCGGGAAGGGCTTTGTAGTGAAGGTGTCCAAACCTTCGGTGCCATAGTTTAGTCTGTCGAATAGTATCACATGTCATTTCTCCCAGTGGACTTCCTCCAACCTGGTAGAGTGTATCAACTCTAAACCGAATCGTGATAGCTTCCTTGAAGCTTTTCTTCCACATGAGCACCTTTCCATCAGTGAATGCCACATTGAAACCTTTGTCTTCCATGGCCAATATAGACACAAGGTTCTTCTTCATAATTGGTACATAGAGTACATCCTGTAAGTGGAGGAATTGACCTTGAGACAAGTGGAGGGTCATAGTCCCTGTCCCTTTCACGGGATATGTGGAATTATCTCCGAGGATAATTTCCAGATTAGTATCCTTCTCAACCATATCAGAGAGTGCTTCCTTGAACCTAGTGATGTGCCTTGAGGCACCACTATCTATCAGCCAGACATCCATAGTGTCGGATGGAGATGCAACAGAGAGGGCAGATACAAGAATGTATTCATTTCTTTTATCAACAACATGTGATTCCTCATACCTGGAGTTTCTTGACCTTTTGAAAGGTTGATCATTTCCTTCAGAGGGAGCCTTCCTCTTTCCCTTGAACCTGTTGTTCCTTTGATTGCCATTCATCCGGTTGTTGTTGTTATCATCACCATCGGGAGAATCCTTCTTGAAAGGACATTCTCTAGCATAGTGACCAGGCCTATGATAAGTGAAGCACTTGCCTTTCTTTCCTTGGGCCCCTGCTTTTCCCTTGTTCTTTGGACCACCACAGTTCTTCTTTCTAGAATGAGCAGCGTATGTAGCATTTCCTTCATTTCCATACTCCTTCATTCTTGATTCTTCTTGAACGCATCTTGACAGTACTTCGTCAAAGTCAGGTATCACATTATTATTTAGAATGGTAGTGTTGAACACATGCCATTCAGATGAGATCCCTCCAAGTGCAGTGAGTACCATCTCTCGATCAACTATTGTCTCACCAATAGCCAGCAGATTGTTCCTGATTTCGATCAGCTTCAGAAAGTATGATTGGACAGACTCATCCCTGCCTTTCTTCAGATTCTCCAATTGATTCTTGAAGAATAGTACTTGATTCGCATTGTTGGCCTTGAACATGAGGATCAATTTATCATACATCTCTTTGGATGTGCCCAACTCAAAGATGTAGGCCACCATACTTTTATGAATGGATTCCCTGATCATCAGCTTTGCTTTGATCTCCCCCTTCTTGTACTTTGTTTTGGCAGTAGCAGTAGCAGTAGCAGTGGATGGAGGTTCTTGGATTTTACCCTGCACATAGTCCATGACATCTTGGTCTTCCAATTTGAGATCCAATATCATCTTCCAAGCATGGAAGTCATCCTTCCCAGTCAATTTGTCATCCTCCTTGAAGCCATAGTTTGTGGAACCCATTTTCCTCTTTGGTGATTGCTACAAATAGGGCTTGTCTTCACCTTAGCTCTGATACCATGTAAATTTATGTAGATGTTCTATGCTTGATGCAACTTTACTTTTCACTACAGCAATCACATAAACAATCAAGTAAAATGCTGATAGAACATACCAGTGGATCTATAGAAGACAAACCAGAAACAGAAAAATAGTGTGGTGCATTACGACGGTCAACAGGATGCTTCAACCAGCGAAGTCTCCTTGGTCAGCCAACCCAGCATGTGTCGCAACAGCCCTCAAAACAGCCACACGGTCAACTCAAAGTCAACGCTGCCCAAAAAGTCAACGCAGAACAACAGCAAGAAAGTCAACACACCTCGATCTTCGGTCAACCTTTTGACCTCGGTTCTTATGCCAATGTGTACGACCTTCCAAAATCGAAGTCTCCACCAAAATTCAGCCTCTTCGGACCATGCGTTGACCAAAGTCAACGCTGGTCAAACTTGCGTGGAAACCCTAGCTATAACAATTTTCTTCTTTGTCCTTCTTTCCCACGTGTGAACCGAAACTGCCTTCAGGAGCTCATACTAAATCAGAAGAGCAGAGATGTTGTGTGAGGATGAGATGAGTGAAAAAGTCCTCCAACGTTGACTCTATTTATATCAATCACTGAGGGTGTGCGACACATCTGCTGGGGGTGTAAAACCTTAAGGCTGACTTGCACATATTTGAAATTATTAAAAATAAATTCAAAATAAATGTTCTGCTCATCGGATTAAGATCAATTTTAGATCGATCTTACACCTCTCCGAAAGAGAAACCCAATAACAATATTGGTATCTTCATTTGAGCATCACAACCTGGAGTTTGGACCTAGTTTTCCAATTTTAACAAGAATGAACTAGACCCAGAGGAGGATTTTAACTTCTTCATGAACCACAATAATTAGTATGAACAAGGTTGTTAGAATCTGGAGCACAGAGGAGTTATGTTGCATTTTTTGAGGCATATGCTAGGAGTTATGTTGCATTTTTTGAGGCATATGCTAGAGGAAGCTACGTTCAATAAATGGGATTTTTGGAATTGGGAAACCAAAGGGATCTCTCTTTTCACTTATTGGGGGTATGGGGTCCAAGTATCTTTCTCTACTCTTTAACTTAAATGTTGCTGCTCGTAATTTTCTTCAATATGGCACAAGGAATATTGATGTATCTTTCGTTTATGTGCACTCTCGGAGGTTTTATTTCAAACTTGGTGATATCTCTTGAGCTCATTTCCCTTTGCGGCCTAAGTTTCTTGGGTTACGTGCTTATCTTCGACCCTTTGTGGACTTGTCTATCCAACGGTTTAGTAAAGTCCTAATCCTTGATGACCATTGTATCTCGTTTAGACCTAACCTTAGGTTTTGTATTGAAGTGGATCTGTAGTGTAAGTAGCCACTATTTATTTTAGACTTTACTATAGATGGATTTTTCTAGCAAAAGGTCCATTGTCTAAACCTCCCCAATGCCTTCTTTGCTTATCAAGCTCAAGGTCATCTTATACATGATTACCTTCACCATAAGCCTAGGCCTTAGCAACCTACATAGCCCTCCGTGCTCAAGTCTGACCCCCCCCCTCTAGTTCTGTCTTGTTGTGTATTTCTAACTTGGGTCACCTTTTAGAGGAACCCCCCTAAAACACTCTTGTTCTCTTCCACTACAAACCCAAGCCAATCTAAACCCTTGTCCCATTCCTTTTCAATTGCTCAAACTCAATACTTGATTCTTGAGTTTGTGGAGATTGATAAAGGATGGAAAATGTAAAAGAGTAAGAGGAAAGAGCCCTGTTAACGCAAAATGTAGTAGCCTAGTGCAAAGCCTCACTAGGTACTCTAGGTCTAAGACAACAATGAGATCAGTCACCACTGTCACTATAGTGGCTTCTCCCTCGTTGTATGGTGGTCGGATACTATCCCCGCAAGGGAGCCTTCCCAAACAAGACTTAGAGGTTAGATGACTAAGGAATCTTAACCCAAATGACTATCTAAGGAGGCTGCTAATTTATAAACCCTAGAAAGGTCCTTAATAAAGAAAGGCTTAGGGTGAGAGAGAGAGATGATGGATCAAATGAAACTACTAGCTAATTCTAGGAGGCCGAGGTCAATTCTATAGATTTTCAAGTTAGTTTTCCCACTATATACCATCAATTTACTAATTACAATTATAAATAAGTTTTTAGGGTAATACACCTTTTTGAGCATGCAAAACTTACAACAAGATTTAAATAGCCTATAATGATATCGTCAAAAAAAAATCCAAGGATATTTGAGGGGTAAACAAGAGGAAGGTTAACACAAGGTATCTAATGCTTGAAAATGCACAAAACAACAAACAAACCCTAGACGTCAGCCCTCAAATTAGTGGTGAAAAAGGCATGAAATAATAGATTTTTCCTTTTTAAATTTAATAAATGCAATGCTAGATTTTAGAGCAATGACATAGGTAAAATGAAGATTTTGCCAAACCCTAGCCCTAGTTTACCATAAAATTAACAAAATGGAAATTTCAATTTGATCGACACAAAAGGACTAGTGCCTTCAATCAATTGGGCATATGGAGTCAAGAGGACGAGGTCAAAGGAAGAGGACCTTGGATAGATAGGGGAGAGAGAAACTAGCTCTCTACCAAACCCTAGCGACTTTCAATTTAAGGAGATTTAAGGTCAAGGGATGCAATCTAGTTCCTTGATGGTTACTTGTTGACAAATTTCGCATATGAAGAAACAAGAGTTCATAAAATATATATCATTTATTAATATGGCACAAGATAAACTTTAATTCCAACAATTATAGCAAAATGGAAGAAAAATCACCTCAAACTTACACCATTCATCCAAGAATCACTTCATCAATCCAAAAAAGTCTCTCCATGAAAAACATATACCCCCCAAGGAAATTTGCTACCCTAATAAGCCATTGAATCCAAGAGAAAGAAAGAAACTAGTGCATACCCTTTTTACAAGAGAAATGTGTGACAATGATTCACTCAATTTGACTCCCTTCTATTTATAAAAGGATAACCAAGTCAAATTGGGTTAATTTACATGTAAAATCCCTAAAAATATGACTCTAAGTGTTCACAAGGTCAATAGGTCACAAGTTGACCTATTAGATAGCTCTCATAAACATAATGATAAAACATAATAAAATGCCCCCTTTTTCTCCACATGATGACAATCTCATAAATTGAATATCTCCATCAAGCTATGTGCCAAGGAGGGTCCAAGAGTGCTTCTCACTCCAAATCATCTGATCAATATGAAAGGTTGCATCTCCAAGCCGGAACTTCTCATCCATACGTCATCACTCTAGGGCAAGCAAGGGTGATGTTGCAAGCCTAGGGCATGAAATCATCAACAAGGAGTGTACTAGCCCTCCAAAAGAATCTTATTTCATTATCATCATCATTAGGGTTTTGGAACAAGGCAATGCCCATCAAGGATGTGCAAGGCCAAGTTGGGGATGTCATGGGTCCTTTGGGGTACATCATCACTCTTGGCAATGTCCTTAGCTTTTGTGCTCAACATTTTTAGTTCTATGACATGTTGAAGGTGTTAGACATTAGCGCGAGACTTCCTCAATAGCCAATACTCATCTTTGTGTGGCAACGTTGAGGTTGCAAGGTCATAAGTGCTCTCATGTTGAGCTAAATGTCTTGTTTAAGGGGTTGGAGAAGTGTTAAGCCATCCCTCAAGAGATATCCAATGTATGAGGAAATAAACATCTAAGACATACCCTCAATATCAAGTGAGATCAACATCATTAGGTAAAGAAACCACAAAAGTATCATAGTTGACCATATCTAATGCTAGAGGCACAAAAGTACTTCACACAACCTTGTCCTCAAATGTCTTTCTAGCCGAAGATTTGTAAACAAGTTGCCACCCTTATCTTTGGGATGGCTATGCAAGGGTCCTATTAGGTGCTTCCAACCCTAGTGGGAAGTACATTTCCTAGGTTGACACATCAATCTAAAGGTGCATGTGATAAAGGTGATCATGGAAGGGGATCGACTTTAAGGAAGATGCCATTTTATTGGTTCCAACTGAATGAGGTCTGACATCTTAGGTGTAATGATGTGAAGAGGGAGCAATTTTGGGGCTTGAGCTACACCTTTCCTCGGCCTATTTTTATCACCCCTCTCGTGTGCCTTTTATTTCAATGATTTTCTTTTTCTTTCTTGCATAGCTTGGGTAACCAACTCGCTTTATGCATTCCAATAACCCTTAAAGATGTAGCAATTTATCGCTTATTGGGGTTGGCACATTCATAAGTTCCTTTAATTTAGATAGAGCATGATATGCTAGGTTCTAGGCAAGGGATAATGAGGGGGGTAGAACTTAGGCTAGGCTTTTGTCCACGCCATATGTTTAAAATGGTTTGAATTGGTAACTAGTCAATCCGTCTGGTCAACAAACTTGGAGGTCAAACCAGCCAATCGAACCATTTTTGGTGACTGATTGGTATTGGTTCGGTACCAAATTGGAATTTTGGTACCTAATTGGTACCAATCGATCCAAACAGGGTGATTATGTCATAAACCGGCCTGGGTCAATTAATCTGCATGTAACGAGGATGGGGACCCATAAAATGTGGTTTTAGATGGTTTCTAAGGTAACCATGGGTAGTTTCCTACAATTTTTGGCCTCTTAAACTTATAAAAGCAACCTTGAGTTCCTATTTGCCTCAAACTTCTCATTTCCAGTTTTTGTGAGCATATGATAGCTTGGAGAGTTATGCAACAACACTGAGTTTTATAGGAATTTTGGCGGTTCATTGTTATCTTGGAGCTAGTTTGGAGTTGTCTAGTGGAGTTGGCATCCTTGGGAGGAGGCTTTGGTAGCCAGTTTTCATTCCAAAGTATGCTTTCTCTCTTTAAAAACTCCAAACTTGATAGCTGTCATTGCTTTTTATTTTTTCACCCTTTTTCAAGTAAAAAATAGCCCCTCTTTATAGGCTAAATCTACCTCTTTTTTGACTTCAAATTTATCATAGGATTTGCATTTTACTTAGTTGCATTTTTAATTGCTATTTACAGATCTTTTTCCTGTTAAATGATAAATCTTAAATTTCATCATCCACCATGGCCCCGAAAACCAAAGATGGTGCCTAGGTTAATTATGATGTTGTTGAAGGAAAAATATTATGCAAATATTGTAGGCACTCAATGAAGGAGGTGGGGGGGTGGTATTTTTAGGTTGAAACAACACTTGGTTGGTATAAGATGCCAAGTATCTCCATGTGAAGCATCAAATGAAGTGATAGGAGCTATTAAGGTAGAATACATTGCAAAGTTTGAGGAGGAGAAGGCTAGGAAAAAGGCTATACAAGAATAAATTGCAAGGAAGAAGGAACTTGCAGAAGGTATGGCTAGGAGAGGTGCAAGTGGGTTTGATGATTTTTAGTTTCAAGCCTCTTCCTCTATCCCTTCCACCAATGTTCATGACCCCTTTCATTATGTTTCTCCCCCTCTTTGGGTGTCAAAGTCAAGCCAAAGGTAAAAGGTAAAATGAGGATGACATTAAGAGCTATTTCACACCTTTCCCTAGCTTCGCCTCTACTAGTTCCACTGCCTCACAACAGAGTCTAACTTAACCCACCTTAAATAACCATTGGAAGAAGCAATGCAAAGAAGTAATGCTTTTCAATACATTGCTAGATAGTGGTATGATGTAGATATCCCCTTTAATGTTGCACGCTCACCTTATTTCCAAGCTATGTGGGACTCTAGTATTGTAATGCCCCCTATTGATTAATTTCCCACGAAAGGACGAAGTAGCCTATCCAACCCTGTGGGCTATAGTCATTGATAAAGGGGAAAACCCAATTATCCAATGTTTGGGGCAACATTGGGTAAATTTTGGGGTAGTTGCACTTGCAATCCCTCAAATTTGAGATGACCCCATGAAATCTATAAATAAAGGAGAGTTTGGATCACTTTTATCATCGATTTGGATTGAATATTTTTGTTTTCTTGAGTTGAGGCTCTGAGGTTTTTTAGACCCCTTCTTCTTGATTAGTTTTGGTAGAGGTGATCCCACCCTAGCTAATCCCCTGACTAGTTTCAGTGGAGGTGATCCCACCCTAGCTAGTCCTTGCTTTCTCTATTTTGGTACAACATATCTACTTGAAGCAACTTGGTTCTGTCCTGGTTAGTAAGGGAGAAGTCTTTGTGTTTATGTTGAACAACATTCTTTGTCTCAGGCTAGCGAAGTATTATTTTGTAGGAATATTCTCAAAATTTTCCCAAGCAAATGTCAAGGTGTTCCAAGGCAGAACGAGTGAGCCATTAGGTTGCAAAACGTAGGGCTGCAGGCTAAGGTATACTTTTTGTGGCAGCCGAAGTATAATTTCCGTTGTAGATCCATGGGTAGCTCTGTGGGAGGTAATCTAAGAGTGTCTATAAAGCGATGATAGGGAGACTGATCCGGGCGCAAACAATTTATAGACTGGGTTTGCATTGAACAAGAAGTCAGATCAATAGGGCAACTGAACCCTACAACAACAGGTCTACTCCACTTCAACATTCATTCCGTGGCAATATTCTAGATAGCGAGGTCAACAACTTACACTTTTGGGGCTACATATATCCTCTGGACAAGCAACGAGACCCTTTTCTTTAGGTCTGCAGATTATCATCTAGGCAGTTTAGACTCCTGTTGTAGCAAGCCAAAATTTCATAGTTCACATTAATTTATAATAATCCACTTGGATTTGGTTAATATAGTATAGTTAGTGTTGGATCTAGTTTTCTAAATTGCTTGGCATTGCAAATCAAAATAGATGAATTTCCATTGTTGCATCTTTTTATTTGTAAAAAAACCCTAGACCAAGTAAAACCATAAGGGAAAAATTACCCTAGGACATTACAGTGGTATTAGAGTTGTGCATCGTGCTAGCTTGTGAGTGGAAGAGCCATGTATGTCTCTAGGAGATACAAGTAACATTATAGTCATAAAGACAAGAATTATTCGCAGTACAACCATGGGGGATAGGGGGGGGGCGGCGGGGGGTCGAAGATGGGTTGTACTATTGCTTGGAGTGCATGGTCCTTTATGAGTCTGCGTAGTTGGAAATACACTATGTTGCATTGCATTTGGGGATGGGGGGACGGTAGGGACGAGGGGATGAGTTTCTAGTATTGCAAGAGCGCACCCCCAAATTTTCCAAGGGATTTACAAGTTTGGGATTTACAATAATAATATAATATATATATTAATTATTATTATAATAATAATAATAATAATAATAAAATAAATAAATATTATTATTATTATTTTAAATTCACCATGTGCATAAAGATAAATGATAAATAATAAATAATAAATACATCATTGCAATAAAAATTATAAACATTGAACTATCTAAGAAATCCGAAATTCATATTAATAATTACAAAACCAAATACATAATCTCAAGTCTAAAATTCAAGTTGAAGGATGATGAGTCAAGAGTAGTGTTGAGCAAGTGAACTATTCTCCTAGTGTGACACATTGTAGTTAGTTGGAGGGTATCCATCTATATGACGGTTCAAATGGCCTAGCACTAAAACACTAACTCTTGCTAGTATGACGCTTCAAAGTCCTAATGTCAAATAAAAAACTTGGGTTTAATTACTAGAGCTAGTTGTCTTGCATGCTATTTTTGGTCAAATCCAAAAGCAAATTGAGTTTTACTATTCTTGGTTGACATTCTTGCATGTAAACTAATTCACCTTATTATCCCAGTTGGCAAGCATGCTAATTTTGTCAAAATCAAACCTTGGCTCAAATTCCTAATATTGCCAATTTCAGCACCTAAATCGCCCCTTTCTGTTGTTAGGTTTGTCAAATTATAGCCTAGATATTTTCCTAATCCTGTGAAAGCAAAAGGGTCTTTCTTACAGTCACTGCTACTAATATGGCCAAGTTAAACAAATTCAACTTCCTTGACATAGTTAGCAAAGTTGCAAAAGTGTGATAGATCCTTAAACATAGTGTGGTTTCTTTACATCAGTCTGACATGTAGATCAAATTTGAATCTTGGTTTATTATTCTTGGACAAAGTAAGTGCAAACAACAATTTTGGAGACATCAGTATTAACAGGAAATGCGTTAAAATGAGTCATTGTTGGTAGCCTTTACTTCACGCAAGAAATTGTGTTCACAAATAAACATCAAGATAACCTTCACTGTTTGAGGGAAATATATGTGGCTGCTTGGACAACACACAACAAAACAACAACCCAATAATTCCTTTCAAACAATGCTCAACACAATTCAACAACTTTCCTGTAGGATACGAGTGGGTTTAGAAACTTGTTAAATGTGCCACATAGGAATAGTCTCAAAGTCGGTCTACTTCATCTTTAGGACATAACTAGAAAGTTTTCATCAACAATAACTGTGTCCCCGATTCATGCCACTTGAAGTAAAAGTTGGTAGAATTCTTAATTATTTCCAAAGGGATGTTGTTTTTAAGCAACAATAATTATAGGCTGAAGTCCAACACTGAGGGTTATTGCTTTAGATAATAAGTGCCAAAGAGAGGAGAAAATAAATGCCAACATTGAACAAGAGTATTTTTAGCAGTTATCTTTGAAAGTTAGCATAAAAACAACTTTTCACGTTAAAATCTAATCCGAAACAACAAGAAAAACCATCCAAACAACAAAGTAAACTCAGTCAAAATTAGGTCAAACATTTCGTTTTTTCCTTGAGGATGGCGGACCAGTACTCGAAAAGTCCCCAAAATCTGCCCAGGATAGAATGGGAACGACTTGAAAGTCCCCAAGTCCCCAATGAAGTCCCAAAAAATTGGGGACATTCCCAACCCCTGTAAAAGTCCCCGGTACGCCAAGACGTAGGGTGCGTGGGATTTTTTGGTGAGGACGGGTCCCTGTGCAACATAGGAAATGCATCAACAAATATGTACCTTCATTAAGGCCATATGTACATTTGGCAAAAACCTAGAAAAGATTGCAAGAGATGTGGATCAACCAGGTAAGAAATTCCATTTTATTTGTGTTTAAAATTCAAATTGTAAACACTTGTTGTTTTAGCCAAACTTACCATCTAAACTTTCGAACAATGAACTAACTTTGGTCTTTATCTTTGTAGTGCGTTGGCAGGAGTTGTTTGGCAGCCAATGTCCTCAATTGCAAAAGCTTGCATTTAGAGTTCTCAGTCAAACTTGCAATGCTTATGGGTGTGAGTCCAATTGGTTTATCTTTGAGCGGATTCACCCGAAGAAGAGAAATCATACAATCTTTGACTAACACGCAGCCAATTGTTGAACAAAAGAGTTGATATAAATCCCATTATGTTGGATGATACTGATCTAACTTTAAAATGGGTGGAGGAGACTCATCCATCTGAGTTTGATGTTGATTTTGATATTGATGCCATGGAGTTTGGAGGTGGGGGTGGTTCATCTCAATGTAGATTTGGTAGTTGAACCAAGAGTTGAGGGAAGTGAACCACCAAGCATGGCACATGGTAAGGGAAGCACTAGTCATACAATTTGGTGAACTTGTGCTTTTATTTTTGCTAGGCCTAATGTTGCTGCTAGTACTGTTACTAAGGTTGGAGAGGATCCTGAGGAGTCCCAGACTCTGAGCCAAATTATGTTTATGTATCTCTTGTTGATATTCCCATGTCTAGTAGTAGTGATGAGTTTGATGAGTGATCATGTTGATCGATGATTTGTAGACTTGTAGTAGGGAAGTGGCCTAGTAGCTTGAGTTGTAGCATTGTTTTTGGACTCTAGAGGACATTAAGAGTCTAATTGATTATGTATTTTGTTGATGATATGTATTGCACTCATGCCATTTTGATATATGCACCCTTACATGGTATATGGATGAGAAAAAATTGCATATTTTGTCTCTAATGGTTTGGAATCTAAAAAATATTTTTTCCATAAAAAATTAATTATTTTATTTTTTATTTTTTTGAATTCCAGTAGTTTGTTCTAGTTCCAGTTCGAACCCCGGTTTGTTTGGTGGCTCAGTTCAAAACCTGGTTTTGGTTTTTAGAACTATGGTCCACACACTATTAATTGTCCCAACCATATTTTGTATTTTATATATTCTTTGATTTGTGGCTACACATGCTTTTATCTCTCTTTAAGTTGCATCAACCTCATAAGGGAAAAGTTATTGGGCCCTTACTAAAAGATCAGGATAATACCAATGCTAGTAACAAATGATAATCAACCCAAAGAATGGAGGTGGGTAAAAGGGATAGATGGGAAGTGATAAGTATGGATTACCTTGGGCATGCTATGTCAATCAATGTCTCCTATATTTTCCCTTGCCGGACAATGGAAAGAAAAAGCCTAAGGAAGGACACAATGGGTTAGGAGCAAGGGATAACCACCTAGGTGAAGTGTGGGAACAAGATACAATAAAGAGTAGTCAATCATCCAACTCAATGTGTGATTCATACTTGAATTCTCTTAACGTTAAATGAAAGCACATGGTTACATAAATGGTTAGTGTACCTTATAGTAGACGATCCACCTTCCTTCAAGAAGCATGCCAAATGGAAGAAATCACTAACCAGAGCATATGTGGAGAGATTTGAGGTATTGCTATCTATGAATCATAATAGCTTAGTTGGCTGGCAAGCTAATTAAATAGGAGAAAATTTTCTCTCATGGGTTATCCACTTGGGAGGGTAACAGGCCCAAATCTCCTCCTTAGGTAGATTATTCGCTTAAGAATCTGTTGACAGGGAAAAAATGTCTGACCAATAGTTAGGGGGTCTTCTCGTTTGGGATAGGAGCCCCATCTGGTATGTGGGCCTAACTGCTACCATGTATGTTTTGCTCCTGGCTATTAAATGTGGAGATGTTAGAATTAAAATCCCTGAAGAATGGAGACGAGATCAACTCACGATTGATAACCTGCAAAATGGAATATAAGAATGTAACAACAAAACAATAAGGAGGAGCATGCCTCAAGAAGGGTTAGTGAGCTAAAACCATCTCAAACATATATGAATAGGAAAGCTCCCGAAGTTAATTGTAAATTAATTCACAATAAGTTACCGACATAGCGTGAAACAAGAAAGCAAAGATTCAAAGCAAACATGCAAGCCATAAACCATGAATTAGTTCATTAACATATCGCCCACATGAAGGCACACATACAAACACAATAAAATACTAGACAACCAATACAACCACTATGAAGGTGCACGAGAATCAATGTTGAAAGTGAAGGACTTCCCATTATTCATGATGCAAATTCTATGTACATGTTCAACAAGTCCGTCAAAGCCCAGTAGTGGAACATTGGATGCTCACACCATCTTCAAGGCAAAACCCTAGCCTCACCACAACTCACCCTAACTATCTGCCAAGAGCTGAGTGTCACTAGCTCCTTAAGCACAAAACAACTATCTAATGCTTAACCTAGCTCAAGTGCTAAAAGTCCCGTACAAATGAGGCATGGGGGTATATTTATTGAAATGAGGTGACCGTTCACCTACCGTGACCTTTCACCTACCCTCATGACTCTCTAATGTGTAATGACCTTTTACATGATCAAATCTATCTTTGCATGATTGTTGATATTTCTCACTTTTATAATTATGATAAACGAGAAGTTATGAGGAAAATAAAGATGGTTATTGGAAACTTTAGGATACTTATTTTTGATGCTGTCGCAAAGTCGTAGAAACTTGCATGGGTTGCCGAGCAAGGATTGTGTACTCAACTCCTGTACTTGTTGTTGCCCTAATTGTCAAGCAAAATTATATTACCATTTGCATTTCGCATCTTAGTTGACATGATAAGTATTATCATGCTCTGTATGAACAACTATACTCCGAACATCCCATGTCAAGGCTTGGACCGTCTTTCATGTCATGCAACCTTCTATCAAGCATAGCAATTCCATCTAAGCCTTCTTAGCCTTCTAGTCAAATCCTATGGATTGTCTTGGGGTCATCCCTTCCCATATTAGAAAGCTCTCTTGTTGCCCAAGGGTGAGAACTACCTTTTCTTGTTCAATGATCCTTGTAAAAGGTTTACTCGTAGTGCTGAACAATCAAACACCTTGAATTGTTTGGCTCCTCTTTGCAAGCAAAATGACTTATATAAAATCTGTCATTTCTATGGAGATCCACAGTATGGATTTTGCGCCATCTCACCTGTTACTTTTCTTTAAATTGCTTAGATTCTTTTAAAACCTAGTGAAGTCCTCTGTCATAAATTTATTCTACACTTTTGGAGATTGATAAAACTGTTGGCTGTGGAAAAGAGCCAGAATTAAATCATGGAATCACTTCAAGCACTAATCTATTTAGTGGTTGCTTTTTAGTGAATTAAAATGTAGGATCGACCCAACGAATATGTCAATTCTCCTTCAGAAAGTTCCACCAACTACTTTCAACAGCATGAAGGTGTTAGATTGCCTTAGCCACTCGTAAATAAATACATCTGGAGAGCATATATTGTTCAAGATATACTCTTGTCTGATGTTGCCTTCAAACTACCTAATTTGAGGTAATTGTGCTTGTTTCTCCTTGCATTTGAATCAGTTCCAAAGTACCTGCTTGACTTTCACACTTTAAACCATTTTGACAAAGCTCAACTCTCTCTCTTCATTGGAATTTTATATGGTGAGAAACTTGCATATTAAATTCCTTTCAAGATGTAGCAAGAGAGTTGGGGTCGAAATCCGTTGCTGATGATATTCCTGCATAGGTTGCATGTATTCACTATAATATTGACAACAATCCATCCTCCCACAGAATTTAGAGGGTCTATGCCCATTTCCCCTTAAATTTTAGATCCTGCACTTGTATCATTTTGATAACCTTAGCTGGAAGAGCCCTCAATTCCATAGGCATAACCAAGGATATGAGTAATAACATCTTTGTAAAATGATAGGGTTGCAAGTGATCTCCAATTCCTTTCCTTGTCATCAAATTCATTAGTACTTGCAAGATGGTTAAAATTCCGCCATGGTATAGTAAGCAAAAGCATCCCAAGATCGTACAACTTTTGGGCCACATGTTACTTGCAAATTCGAAACAAATATCAACCGTACTAAAAAAGGAGTGTTATTTGAGCCTTAATCTTTTGCACATGCATTTATCCTTCCTGTGGTTGAGATTTTCCAAGCAAATACATTTTGTTGCATCTCTGTGTTGAGAATTTGGAGGGCCAGTGATCAATTCAAATTCTCTTCTTGATAACTACTTGTGAGCTTACTTGAGTTACTTATGTCTTCTCTTGCTTAGCTTACTTAGTCTTTCATCAAGTCAATTACCAAAATACAAAAGACACAAAGTTAGGCTCTTTGAACCAGGGAAAAACCTCTCCCTGACATATGAATGCCTCCAAGACCTTTTCGTTACTTCTTTGACTACCTCCAACACTTATCCTTCTCTTTTGCTACAATCTGCACTGACCTGTACTAGTACTAGAGAACTCGGTCTCTAATTTTCACTTCTTATTACATAGTCAACTATTGGAAAATGAATCTTCTTCACCTTGCATACGCTTATAACTTTATTCCTTTAAGACTGATTTATTCTTTAGGTCACCGACTTCATGTATTGTAGGTGTATCCAAAATCTAACCTTAGGACAATTAGTAAGTCCTTTCTCAAACAGATCCGTACTTTGACTTTGCTTATGATACAGGTTCTTTGTTGTACTTGGTGTCACAAAGCAGTATGCAATACTTTTGTGATATCCGCAGATTCTTCTTGAAAACAAATGCTGTAGTACCTCAGATAAGTCTGCACTAGCAATCTGCACTTATGTACTTCTTTAATTCTGCACCCTTTTAGCCTTCTGAAATCCACAACTTTATCCACTAAAATCCGCACTTGATTAACTTAGAACAGTCTGCAATTTTCCTATGGAAATCACAGAGAAATCCACAATTTTTCTTGTGCTAATGAGCCGTAGTTGACTGAGGTATATATAGTTCACAGTCTGGCTTTTAGGTTGACCTTACAGCAAACTTTTATGCCGACTTTATCACTGATTATCAACCAACTTTATTACATCATTTCCAGCGTTGAGGGGTCTTGAGGGTTGTTATGAGCCTTTCTTCCACAAGGTTTTGGAGGCATTCTTCAAACTAGATACTTCATAATCATGACTCTTAATTACACTAGAAGACAAAACCCTATAGACATCAAGAAGAAGTCTATTGACCCTTTAATAAAATCTTGCTCATGAAACCCATGAATCAAGTACAACAAAAATACATTTATTATCTGTTTTCTTCTTTACATAAATTCATAATTACATAGTCAATATGAAGACCGATACTAGTTACACTTTTCAACACTCCCTCTTAACTAGGGAGGTATTCATACAACTACATGGTCACTTTCAAACTGAAGAATCTCATAAAAAGAATCAGATTGGTAATCGCATCTGTATAGCATCATATCAACCATCATTGTCCTAGTGCAAGGCCTTGAATAACAACCCCATTTCTCAACGAGACAATGGGCTACAATGTTGGCGAAACACATGACTTATAGACACCATAGTCATTGTCTCTCCAAGGTACATACTCCACCCAGGTGTTCCCAAAGTATGACCTTCTTTGACTATTCTTCTCTTGGGTTGCTAGCCCTCAAAGAATATCGGTCCCCGATTACTCTTATCCTGAATGCTATAACACATTCTCAAATAGTATCAAATGCCAGATGATTACCCAATCCTCTATTTTGTCTTCCCAAGTGAAGACCAGAATGATGTGTCTATCTCTCCCTCTCAGCCAGGGAGGACCTATTCCACAAGGGAATGTATCCATTCCTGTATAAGGAATGTACCTTAGCTCATTCTTAGGAATTACCCAGTTTCTTCCAAGTAAGAAACTTGTCACTAGGCTCCCTCTCAATCAGGGACCTGTAGCAGCAATGGTGAGACACCCAACTGCTCATGAAGAATTCCTCCCCTCGATGTCATGGATTTCGATATTGAGGAATCTTCAACTTTAGCTCCATAGGGCACAAATCATCCATCACTTTCATTCATGAGTCATGTCATCTACCAGAAAGTGATTCATCTGTCTTTCTTATCTGGTCCTCCTTTTATGCCATGTTGCTTTTTTCCGAATCATCTCCAAGGATCTTACATCCTTTCTAATGATTAGCAGCCCTGCACAAATTCATCCAGATACACATATACGTATGAACTTTTAAAACAAAAGTTACCTCAGTGATGATCTTTCACCATGACATCGTTTTGTAGGCATCAACATCCTTTATTCAGATTGACACATCTCCTAATGATATGTTTTGTCAAGGTCTTCTTCTTTACCAGACTTCTATCAGAGTCTACATATCCTTCCAGGAGATATTCTAGTCACATCTTTTTGGCTTCTAGATGATAAGTGCCTGTTGACATGGTTGCACTTTATGATCTCTTCCTTTCTGCACATCTTCATTCCTAGGAACTTCCAATTTCCAGTTCCTTGTTCATATACAACTACCTCATATTCCACGTGAGGATATATTATATTGATTTCATCTGACAGTGCGCCGAGAGAGACCCTCCTCCATAGATCATACTTCTAAATATAGAAGTCCATTACCTGCAACCATATGACATGAATTCACAGCATCCAGTGTCAGCATATAAATATATATACCTCATACCTTTTTCCTTTGAGTCATCCTATAGCAATTTCACTAGAATGAAGAGCTTCATTCTTTTGACCTACTTCATCAATATGTCATCACATCCCAGAATTCTATAGCATAGAATTCTTGATGAAACCATTCTGCTTTCTTTATAATCATTGAATTCATAGAGAACTCCATTAGAAAATGTCACCACCTGTTTCCATGATGACGCTTGATCTTCATGACTGCCTTTCATCAGTAATGTTATCAGAGAGGTTTTCCCGGAGCTTTTTCACCAAGAGCTCCTACCTTGTTTTTATCATGATGCCATCAATATACGTTTCTTCCTATCATACTATTTTACAACCAAAATAAATCACTTAAAGAGGAAGATGATCTCAATCATAATAGAGATCTTTCGCTTCTTCTTTCTTAGATTTCTTTGCATCAGGTTCTTCCCTCATATTTGAGACATGGGCTTCTTCCCTTTTCCTCTTGTTCTTTTCAGATTTAGGACAATCTCTTTTATAATGCCCAAGTTCATTACACCCAAAGCATCATATGTTGTCCATATTTATTCTTTTATTCTGAGGACCAAATTTACCAAATTTTCCTTTTTTTCTGGATATGGCTGCAAAGGCTTGACTCCCTTAACTTGATCTTGTATCAGCTTTGGCTTTCAATCTTGTTTCCTCTATTTTACATAGAGACCATAAATCATGGAATGGCGTGGCTTTTTTCTTCTCGTATAAACTTGAAGTGAAGTTTCCCCATTCTTCTAGTAGGGCATTCAACACCACTGTAGTCATCTCAGTGTCAGACATTACTTCTCCCAATTCCTGCAGTTGATCTCTCATTTCATAAATCCTCATAAAGTATGGGGTGATTCCTTCTTCCCTTGACAATTTCATTTTATATAGTTCTTGTCTTAGAGAGATTGCTTCTCCTGCAGTACTCACAGAGAATAGCTCCACTAGTTTCTCATATATTTCTTTAGCAGACTTTAGTTTTGATACATAGGGAATGAGTGAGTCCTTGATGGATTCTATGAGAATCCTCTGGGATCTGATTTCTCCCTTCATGTACTTGGCATAAGCTGGAGCATCTTCTTTTGGTGGTTGAATTGTCGATCCTTCGATGTAGTCCATAACTTCGTCTTCAATTAAATTCAAATCTGTCCTCTTCTTCCATGCACTAAAGTTTGATGACCCAACCAGTGTGTTGTTCTCTTTACAGTAAGTCATCTTGACGGATTTAAGTAAGGTCATAGATACTTACTTGAGTAGAGTGGCTTGCAGCTTCCTTGATGATGATGAAGTCCGGAGCTTCTTGAAATCTCTAATGTAGGTGTTCTTGGATCCTTGATGATAAGGGATATCTTCAAAAGATGATGTCCTCTTATAACAATGTCTTGATGAGTTGATCATTGAATGAAATAGAAGATCTTTGAAATAGCTTGAGAGTCTTCCTTGCACATTTATTTGTCTTTTCAACTCAAACTTTGATCTTCGCTTCCCGGAGTGTCTACTTTGTCAAGTAGCCCTTGTGTTCAACACCTTAGCTCTAATACCATGTTGAGAACGTGAAAATTCTACTGCAGTGTATTGGTTTATTTCCTCCTACTTGATTTAATTAATACAAGTTATTTTCAGAAATTAGATTCAGAAAATATCGAAAATAAACACAACTACAGCCTACACATGTAGATCATTTATTGAATAATACACTCATGCAACAAAGTGACACATGGTTTTTTGGACATAACTCCCCGGAAAAACCCAAAGTGGGAAAAATCAGTTCAACAGATATGAGGGTTTATTATTAAGTAGTTCTGAGTACAGCAAATCTGGGTTCCAATCTTGGAAAACCCGACAAAGAATAAAAGATATCAAATCTGCAGCTAACCTGAAGATCTAGTGCCAAATATTTGACTGATCCACACCCTCAAATGGGATTTACAGGACTCAGCCCGGATCTGACCCTAGAAACCTTCAGCGCAGCTTTTGAAGCCCTAGCATTGCCCTAGAGGGCCTGCGTCAGCCTCTGCGTGGCCCTAGGAGGGCCTGCGTCACCCCTGGAGGGTCTACGTTGCCCCTACGCTGCCTTTGCTAGGCCAGCATCAGCTCTGCGTGGCCCTAGCTGCCTCTGCGTTGCCCCTGCTGCTCTGCGTGGCTCTGAAGCTCCTCTGTGCTGTCCTTGTGGCTGCTCCTCTTGCCTCTTGCTGTCTCTTGGCCCTGGAATCAGATCATTCCCTTGGCCAATACTACCCCTCACTGTAGGAAATTCCTCCGGAAATTCTTAGCAAACCCACCCTAGAATTCTAGATCTGTTCCTCAGTTCTACCAAAATTGTGTGTCCTCAACTGACCCACAAGCCTTTCTCTTATACTTTTTCATTGAACTCTTCAACGACCGAGATTAAATCATCCATCAACAACTGAGTTTAAAAGACTGCTTGATCCATGTGACTTAAGACAATTTCCGCACATGTGTTAATTAATTGAAATCCATTAAAAATAATTAATTGTTTGAATAACTTGAACACCAACTGAAATTTCCCAAATCCATTTCTGGGTCTTGTAGATCAAGTGCACTCTAGTCCCTCCACAAAATTTGGGAGCTAGTGCACAACTGATGCTACCCCAAATACACAAAATCTCAACAGAGAATTTGGAGGGCCAGTGATTAATTCAAATTCTCTTCTTGATAATTACTTGTGAGCTTACTTGAGTTACTTATGTCTTCTCTTGCTTAGCTTACTTAGTCTTTCATCAAGTCAATTACCAAAATACAAAAAACACGAAGTTAGGCTCTTCGAGCCAGGGAAAAACCTCTCCCTCTTGGAGAGGAAAACCCACGAGAAATTCTTCTTATAGATCTTCAAAGGACAAGTACCATGACCAAGACTTAGACCCTTGACCTATGAATGCCTCCAAGACCTTTTCGTTACTTCTTTGATTGCCTCCAACACTTATCCTTCTCTTCTGCTCCAATCTGCACTGACCTGTACTAGTACTAGAGAACTCTGTCTCTAATTTTCACTTCTTATTACTTAGCCAACTATTGGAGACTGAATCTTCTTCACCTTGCATACACACATAACTTTATTCCTTCAAGACTGCTTTCTTCTTTAGGTCACCGACTTCATGTATTGTAGGTGTATCCAAAATCTAACCTTAGGACAATTAATAAGTCCTTTTTCAAACACATTCGTACTTTGACTTTGCTTATGATGCGGGTTCTTTGCTCTGCTTGGTGTCACAAAGCAGTATGCAATACTTCTGTGATATCCGCAGATTCTTCCTGAAAACAAATGCTGTAGTACCTCAGATAAGTTTGCATTGTAACCCTGTACCAGATCTGAACAATCCGCACTTATGTACTTCTTTAATTATGCACCCTTTTAGCCTTCTGAAATTTGCAACTTTATCCTCTGAAATCCACACTTGATTAACTCAGAATAGTCTACAATTTTCCTGTGGAAATCACAGAGAAATCCACAATTTTTCTTGTGCTAATGAGCCGCAGTTGACTGGGGTATATATAGTGCATAGTTTGGCTTTTAGGCCGACCTTACAACAAAATTTTAGGCTGACATGTAGGCCAACTTTAGCACTGATTATCGGCCAACTTTATTACATCATTTCCAACGTTGAATGAGAGGTGTCTTGAGGGCTTTTATGAGCCTTTCTTCCACAAGGTTTTGGAGGCATTCTTCAAACTAGATACTTCATAATCATGACTCTTAATTACACTAGAAGACAAAATCCTATAGACATCAAGAAGAAGTCTATTGACCTATAATAAATCTTGCTCATGAAACCCATGAAGCAAGTACAACAAAAATACATTTATTATCTTTGCCTTCTTCTTTACATAAATTCATAATTACATAGTCAATATGAAGACTGATCCTAGTTACACTTTTTAACACTCTGCAGAGGGGTGAATTTTATTTTCATTATCCTGAAAAATATGATGTTATGGCTACTGGGTTGTTTTAGAGCCTATAGGATGGGCATATGAACCATCTATTCAAATTTTGTATAGTTGGTGTAGCATCGAGTGTGCTCTAGCCCTGAAATTTTGTGGAGGGGCTAGGACACACTTGATCTTCAAAACCTAAAAAGTGTTTTGAGAAATTTCAGTTGGTGTTCAAGTTATTCAAATAATTAATTATTTTAATGGATTTCCTAAGTCTAAACTTAGGAAAATAAAATAATTAAAGTGAATTAATTAACACATGTGCTGAAGTTGTCTTAAGTCACATGGATCAAGTATTTTTTAATCTCAGCCGTTGATGGGTGTTTTTAATCTCGGTCGTTGATGAGATGGATGAAAAAGTATAAGAGAAAGGCTTGAGGGTCAGTTGGAAGAGACACGCAGTTACAGAGTTGAGGAATAGATCTGGAATTCTTGGGGGGTTTGCTAAGAATTTCCGGAGGAATTTCCTGCCGCGAGGGGTAGTATTGGCTAAGGGGATGATCTGATCCCGAAGCCAAGAGTCAGTAAGAGGCAGAGGAGCAGCAACAAGGACAGCGCAGAGAAGCAGTTACGCAGGTGCTGCGCAGCCGCTACGTAGGACAACGCAGAGGCTTCAGGGGGCTTCAAAAGTTACGCAGAGGGTCTCCAAGGCCAGCGCAGTGGTTACGCAGTCCCTCTATGGGCAGCACAGTGGCATTCTGAGGTTAGCAGGGCTGACGCTAGGGCTTCAGGGGCAACGCTGAGGGTTTCTAGGGCCAGATCCTAGATCTACAGGTAGCTGCATATTTGATTTCTTTTATTCTCTGTCGGGTTTTCCAGATCTGGAACCCAGATTTACTGTACTCAGAATCTACTTAATAATAAACCCTCATATCTGCTGCACCGGTTTTCCCGCTTTGGGTTTTTCCAGGGACTTATGTCCAAAAATCCATGTGTCACATTGTTGGATGAGCTAATTATTTAGTAAATGATCTGCATGTGTAGACTGTAATTGTGTTTATTTCAGTATTTTCTGAATCTAATTTCTGGAAATAACTTGTAATATTTAAATCAAGTAGGAGAAATAAACCATGATACTGCAGTAGATTTTTCACACCATCATATGAAGATAGCTAATGCTTTGCTTTCATTGTTGAATTTTGTTGAAACTCCCTTTTGGCCTGAAGGACAGAGCTAAAGATGTGAAAGAATGAGATATTGAGAGAAGTCAAGGGATGTATGCGATATGTGGAGAGATGGATGCCCACGGGATGAATTGAAAATAGGCCTCCCATGCGTGTGCAATTAGACTACCAAGTCTAGTCGTAGAACTTATTTTATAATGCAAGTCGCAGTTCAGAATTTTAGTGCAGGTCGCACTTTATAATTTTAGTGCCAATGAGAGATGCAATTGTGATTTGCAAACTAGGGAATGGGCCAATTTTGGTCTCAAGTCAGGTTCATAGTGTTATCGCAGGTTGCAATCTCAGTCTACAATGTTAGGGGATATAGATGCGATTTGTGATTTGAGCCTAATCATGATTTACACTCCTAGCGCAAGTTGCATTTGGACATCGTAGATTCAGTGAGAGTTAGGTATGCGATTAGTGATACAAGGATTGAGAGAGAGAGCATCTTAATCGCAGAATTCCTAGCTTCTTTGGAAGTTACAAAGGCGAATTGCGACTTGAACGCTGGTTGCAAATCCGAATTCCAACATTACTGTGTTCTATGACTTACAGATATGTCACCCAATGTAATATTAATCAAATATACTAACCCTAAGCCCGATCTGCGATGAATGGAATAGGGTCTCTCGACAAACTCACAAATGAGGCGTAAGGATTTTCTATCGATAAATCGTGTGGCAAATATAGGGCTTAGGATTCATCTTAAAATTATGCAATCAATGATTCACATGACTGAATGGAGGGCGTATTAATATTTGAAACACTGAAAATGGTTTTGCAATAACAAAATGATTATTCCCCACAAATGTATTCGTCTGGTCATCAAGCCAAACTTATTTGATTCCGGCCTTCAACAAATGTATACAATTAAATTAAAGGGTTTGAGTCGATGGAAGGATTTGAGTTGTTTGATATAGAAATCACAGTGAATTTGGAATAGATTCAACTTAAAATTATGGCATAAAACTTTAGGTTAGGAATCAAAGCCACTAATGCTAAGTCTTGGGCTTAAGAAGAAAAATTGAGGGCAACAACTTGATGGTCGAGCATAGAGGTAATAGGAAAGGATATGCGCAGGGCGTATAAGTATGCAGGGTTGGGGAACATTCAACTTTGGAGACAGAGTGACATGGAATGAGTGAACAAGTTTGTTATATAAGTGGTGACATGTGCTTGGGAAGGTCGCAAATTGGAGGTGCACTCTAAATTCATCGCATGCGCCAAGGTCAGTGAAGTCGTAGGTCGCATCTTTAGAGAGCAGTGCCAAATCACAGTGAATTAAAATTGTGACTTGTGACCAAAGGGTGTATGGTGCTTAGAGCAAGTCACAAATCACGGTTTCAGTGGCTAGTGAGACTAGAACTGCAAGTTGCGATTGCGGCTTGCGATTTGGTTAGAAAAACATGGCTTGCGATTTGGTTAGAAAAACATAAGTCTTGAAGCTTTAAGGTTAAGTTCATCAAAATGCAATGATACCCTAGCTAGGTCAAAGGAGTCAAACTCTAAGAGATCATACAAAAATGAGCCTGGGGTTATAGTAATATGTTGACATTTAACCACAGATGGCTTATGATGCATCTTGCAAATCTGCTTGTCCTAATTGAAATCGTTTTCCATTAAAAGCTACTTCTAGTGGCAATTAGCTTTCTCAGCTGGTTGGAGTTTGATCCAAACCTTGGGCATACAAAAGACGTTTATAAGTCTTGACAATTTCTCAGAAACCTAATTTCTTTGATATACTTAAACACAAACAAAGAGGCCGTGCTGAAACATTCTTTGGAAAATAAATGACTGCAAAATGCCATAAACCCTAATGTTAAGGATGAAGCAAGACAGGTAAGCATAGGAAGTGTGCCTCATGGACATACTAGCCCTTGTAGCCTCGATGACAGGAGTTTTGATCATTCCAATCGACAGGGATATTTGTTAGGACCTTGAAAAGCACAGGGGGACCCAAAATTTAGGTATACTGACCGAAAATTTTGGGTGGTGTTGTAGCAAGTACAATAGGATCCTAGGGTAAAGTTGCAGCTAGTATCTTATAAGGATGCTGCTAAGACATTGCCTGAGAGACACCTATTACAGTTGGGTGACTTTATCTAGAGCAACAATTTAGGAGCCTGAGTATGGGTTTGATCCCAGAGTGACTATCTCTTGTTTCTTGGAATGTTAAGAAGGATGACTATCCCTAGTAGAAAGATGTTTGTTCATGATATGCTGTAAAAAGCCAAGCTTGATTGTTTTCCTTCAAGAAGTGAAGTTTGTTGGTTTTGAGCTATGATGTTGGAGTAGTTATTGTTGGAGAGACCCTTATTAGGATTCAGATCATTTTCAATTTAATGGTGGGCTTGATTTAGCCCTTTCATCATTCTTTCAAGGTTATGTGGTTGGGCATGGTGTTTACTCATAGCACAGATACACATGGGTCTCTTTTTTGATGCAGGACAAGCTTGTTGTATTTTCTTTTTTTTTATGCTCCTATTGTTAGTTTAGACAAGTGTTCTCTTTGGGATTGGATGGTGTCCTCTATCCTCACTACAAAATGGATCATAGGAGGTGATTTTAACATGCTTGAGTGGTTTGAGGATAGGGATGGTGGTTTTGGCAGTGTTATTTTTGGTATGGAGAAGCAAGCCTAGTCTTGTTTCAAGGCTACTTTACAATTGTTTGATTCTAATTAGCATTAGAAGGATTCTAATTATGGAGGTTGGTTTTAATGGTGTAATTGTTGGCAGGGTAAAGAAAAGGTGCAAGTGCATTTGGATCTTTTATATGGGCCCTAGGTGTTGGAAATACTGAGAGGGGGGGTGAATCAATATTTCTTTTACAATTGTTATTTTATGCCAGTTAAGATCACTTAAAAACTAGAACACAAAATGAACAACAAAAAATAACTTTATTAACAAGAATGGGGAGGACTCCAATCCTCTTTTCACATCAATCAATTTATACAATAAGACTTGTAATTTCTTCAAGGCTCCACCCCTAGGTGAAGACTCTAATCTTCAACCAAACTAGGCTACAACATGTACTATACCAAGATCCAGCTTGGTCTTCTTGAGCACTCCAATCCTCTCAACAAGTTTAGGCTCCAACTTGGTTTTCACAAAGCTCCAACCTTGTGTGAGGACTCCAATCCTCTAGGGCTCCAACCCTCTGCTTCAAGATGGTTTTAGTGCTACTTCAAGTCTTCAAAAAACTTCTTCTATAAGACTTCCAACAATATTTCAACAATGCTTCAAGAATCTCTCAATACTGCTTCAACAATGCTTCTTATTGAACAAATGCTTCTACTGGTGTCTTCAATACTGATCCAAAAGGATCTCAACTTAGCACTAAAGATGGAGGTCAATCCTAGTAGGTGTCTCCAAGAATCTTCATGTCTGCTCAACAATCTTCTACAACGTTACTCCATGAGGACTTCAACCATGCTGCTTCTTCATGACTACTTCAATAAGACTTCTTCTATTAGGGTTTCTTTGGTTAGCTCAACAACTTCAGTACGTCTTCAAGATCAACTTCAAGGGGCCTTCAAATGCTGCTCAAAGTGTTGCTATAAGACTGCTCAAGGAGGTCTTCGAATGATGCTCACCCACAACTCTAGGTCTTCAACAACATTTTTATAAGATGTCCAAAGAGACTAGCTGCAAGAGGTCCCAAAGTTTGCTTTCAACAACTCTCTAATAGTACTTCAATAAAAACTTCGAACAAGTCTTCTACAACAACCCGTCTAGGTCATCTTTAAAGAATGCTTTCAAAGGCTTCTAATAAGTTTTTAATCAAGCTTCAAGAAGGTCTTCAACAATGAAAATAGTTTTCAATAAACCATCCAGTCTTTGAAGTCTACAGTTCAAATCCAAGTGTAAGTCTAAGTTCATGTTTCAAGCCTTGGTTTGAGGTCTCCATTGATCACTATCCAAGATATTCACAATCTACTTTTGTTTCTTTAATACAACCCTATCAAGAAGACTGATCAACAACCACGAATGCCTTGCTCCTCAAGTTCGGCAACACATTTTGAGGCTAAGCCAAGCTCTGTTCAAGCTAGAAATCACAGGCCTATGCCACAAAGGAGGTCGAAGTTATAGGTCTTCCTCAGGGGCCGAAACAGAGCTAAGGGCCGAATTGTAGGTTTCCACAGGGGCCGAATGCCTCAGGATTTTGCCACAGGTTCGATGTCCAAGCACATGTTTGCTACAGGTCTGAGCACATTTAATTTGCACAAGTTCGAGCTTCCTCTTTCGAGATCCGAGTTCTGTCCTTATGTAAGAATAGGACCAAGGTTCTTTTTCAGATACTTCAGAGCATAATTTGACAAATAACACAAGTTTGGAATTTTTTCTAAATGTTATAGGTCTGCAGAAGTCCGAATAGTTCTCCACCAACAAAAGTATCAAGATCCAATCACAAAAATATCAAGAGACCATCCAAACTCCATCTTCCTTATTTCCTTGGTCTTTTTCACCTCAGATCTGAACTCTTCTTTTCTTCTGTGGTTGACCGAATTGAATTTCAAAATGAGAAGTTTAGGTTTATATTTATAACTGAACGAACATGTCTTTTGGTTAAGGAGCTGACATGACCATGAGCCGATATGTGCAGAAGATATATATTTAAATTTTGTCGTTTTAGGGAGCGGACTTCTGTATAGTTAAAACAACCCTGTGCAAGAGATCATTATTTTCTAGCATGTTTGTGTCTGCTTGTTCAGGGAGATCATTGTTGCATTGTGGAGAGCCTTCCATTCAATTTTTGGAAATATATGCTTCAAGAAATCAGGGTTAAAGGGAACTTCCTTTGTTACAAAACTCTCAACTTCCAACTCTAATTGAAACTCATTCATCACTCTCCTAATGTTACATGATAGCCTATTGTGTGTGAAAAGCCTCATCTTCACTAATTTTGAGAACCACAAAAAAATTTCCCAACCAAACCTGCATAGATGGCAACTCCTTAAGTTGAGACTCGAGAGACATTTTGAATTGAAATACTTTGATGGTGATACTACTAGTGAGATGTTAGAATTGAATAACTTTATTGGAGGATCACATATACAAATAATACACCATTGTCGTCCAAAGTTACAGTGTTCCTAAAGCTTCTAATTTACAACTTTCAAAATAAGGGCTCCTTTGCATATGTTATTCATTTATTAGGATTAGGGCATCTTCATCCATTAGGCCTTGCTTCAACAAAAAACTAGGGCATCATATAGACAACAACAATTCTAGGGCTAGGCCATCATGTAGTCATCAAATATCTAGGGCTTGCATCAACAACTCTAGAGCAAGGGCATCATGTACATGGGGCTTGCTTCAACGATGCTAGGGTTTCATCATCTTCAACAATGCTAGGGTTTCATCATCTTCAACAATGCTAGGGTCACTGACATCAATGACAACTTTATCCAACACTAGGAAGGAGTGACGTCCTTTGCTAACTTCTGCCTTGTTGATTTGTTAATGGACATGATGGTTGTTGATCACCTTCCCACTTAGATGACCATTCCTTTTGGGCAACAAGATGATTAAGCTCCTTTGTTACTTTTCAAGTTGAATGTCTTTCCTTTGGAGTCTCCGAATTTTAGAGCTTTCATTCATTAGCTTTGGAATGTCATCTCTCAACTACATGGCAACATAGAGTGGATCATTTGGTTGGATGTGACACTTTGTAGGATGATTAAATCCATGTGAGGTTGGTGGTGCTTGATTGCACGCAAATGGAGGAAGGAGTTGTAGAATGCTTGTAGTAAGCTAAAGGAGATTCACATTTTTTTGGAGGATTTGCATAACACAATGCTTTAGATAGATGTAGCAAAATGGGAGACCATGGCTTGGAGTGAGGATTATATTGCCATAGAAACTAGAGTTTGGGATAGGTTGTACTAGATCGATGAAGGTGATGTTGGTTCCAAACCTTACTTTAATTTTTAGAAGCACAAAGCTTCTTTTGTTTAGATTTTGGGACTTCATCGAGAGGATGGCTTTTGGAGTGTTAATTTTCCAATGTTCTATGCTGTAACAATCACTTATAATAATTCTTCTTCCAATAGAAATCAATTATCCAATATATTTTTAGTCACCCAATAACAATAAGCATTTGTAGATAGAACATAAAACCATATGCACAATAGAAGACAACCAAGAACAATAGGGACACAGAGATTTTGTCAAAGACCAGGGAAAAACCCACAAGGGGGAAATTCCTTTCCAAATTCTTCTTCTATTAGATTGTCATCAAATGTTCAACAGAGAGATCATAGTCCAAGTACATCAACAAATAGTTATAGGTCAAAGCCTTGAGTCTTGACCAACCAAGTCAACCACCAATATCCAATCAAATATGAGTTTAAAAGTCAAATTTGGTCAAACTTCAAATCTACAATTTCTTGTCAAAGTCAACAATAGTCAACATAGCCCTAACTAGTCCTTGTTCAATGGTCAAATATGCTTTAAACAATTTAGTCAACTAGTCAAACAATGCGGCCTTTTTTGCTTGGTCAAACCTAGTCAAAATAATGTCAAACTCTCGATCAAAGGAGAGAGTCTGTGGTCAAACCGTAACAAGATTTGCAGTCAAACCAGTCAACGCATGCCTATAAATCCTCGGTCAAAGTCTCCTCAAACTCGACCTCCAAGACAATCAAAGAATGCAGTCAAATCAAGTCAAAATGTCCCAAGTCAAAGTTGGTCAAACTGTCCCAAAACAGAAGTCAACGTTGGTCAACAAATTTTCCCTCTCTCTCCTTCACACGTGTGAACTCAGACCTTGCAATTTCAGACCAAATGGAACCAAGAGAAGAAGAGATGAATGTGTGATGATGCCTCCAAGTGATGTCTTCCTTCACACGTGTGGATTAAATTCGTCCTTCTTGGTAGCTCGTATTCCTAGATGAGAGAGGAAGATGTGAGTTGTGATGATGATAAAAATCTCTCCAACTTTTCCTGTATATATATCCATCATGAGGGTGTGTGACACATCTGTTGGGCATCCGAGCCTACATTACAAAACTGGCCGACCTTGCACATATAATTCATTAAAAATAATAAATTCAAAATATAAGTTCTGCTCATCGGATTAAGACATATTTTATATGGATTTTACACCTCTCACAAAGAGGAATCCAACAAAAATATTAGCCTCTTAATCTGAGCATCTTAATATGGAGTTTGGACCTAGTTGTCCAAATTTAACACTCCTCTCAACTAGGGAGAACTCCATCTATTAGTGCAATCAACATCGTGCGTCATCCCGCTGAAACTTGCTTTGCTGGCTTCTTTATTTCAGAACAGAAGTGGGTTAGTCACAAAGACATCATCCCCCGACTGACATAGTCAGTCCAGAGGTCCCAGACCTCACAAATCTTGATCCCAGATCAAGTGGTTGGACCGTGCCATCCTAGATGGAGAGTACGGCAATCTCTGATGCGTCCATCAGTCTTTGCTAATAGTCTCTAACTTTTCCACACCTCATTGGCCAAATGAGAGGTACTTCCCATGAGCCCCGAACTCAATGGGTAGGATGCATACGGGGCACAGAAAATGAGAGGTGAACCAACTCAAAATCACAACGGTGGGGTCCAAGCACACCACCAAGGTTGGCAAGCCTAGCCTTGTGGTTGCCCATAGCTCCAAGAAGCTCTCCCCAAAGCCCCCCAGAGCTCCCAGAGCTCATCATCCAACAGGACCCACATCATAGGGTCTTTCCACGATTCCAAGATTCTCACGGAAAGTTAGGAACATGACCTTCCCCAAGGGCATTGTGAGAATATCCGCGACCTGCTCATCAGTTCCTATATGATCGAGCCTTACGGCGCCTCGCTGTACCATATCCCAGATAAAGTGGTACCAGCCATCAACATGCTTGGATCAATCGTGGAACCCGGGATTCTATGACAAATGAATCCCCTCTGGTTATCACAAAGGATAACGGTGGCATCTAGCACATGCTCGAACAGCTCTCAAGGAGCTTTCGCAACCAAGTGACTTCACAACAGGCCATACATGTTACAATGTATTTGGCCTCAGCGGTGCTCAAGACTGCCGACTTTAGATTCCTGCCCGAAGCAGATCTTCATGTGAAGTAGCATCCAGATGTGCTCTTGCGATCCACCACACTGCCAGCCCAATCGGCATTAGTATATCCACGGAGTGTCATACTCCTGGCAGTGTATCTCAGCCCATGGTCTGTCGTGCCTCAGAGATATCTCAAGAGTTTCTTGGCACCAACCCAGTGAATGTTATGATCAACCATGTGTTGACTCAAAGTGTTCACTGCACAGCATATGTTCGAACAAGTGTTCATTGAGAACATCAGTGTCCTTATGAGTTCACGATACTCAGTAGGACGGGCCCAACAACGTTGCTCCTCAACTTCTTAAAGTTGAGTTCCATCGGTGTCGACACGGACTTACAGTCCACCATTCCAAATCTTTTCAGAAGCTTCACAATATATTTTCCTTGAGAAAGGAAAATCTCTCCAGGTCTCCGCCAGACCTCCAGGCCTAGTAAATAGTGCATCAGTCCTAGGTCCTTCATCTCGAATTCAGCAGCAAGCTCCCTCTCACATTGATGAATGAGAGGGTCATCACCAATCAGGAAGAGGTCATCCACATATAGTACTAGAATGAGAGGCTTCTCTTTCACAACCTTGAAGTATAGGTTCGGATCAGCATTACTTCGAGTGAAGCCCAGCTTCATCAAGTAACTATCCATCCTTTCGTACCAAGCTCTGGGTGCTTGCTTTAACCCATAGAGGGCTTTTACAGACATAAGTGTCTCGATCTTGAACTTCAAATCTCAGAGGTTGTTCCACATACACCTCTTCTTTTATTGCACCATGCAGAAAAGCGGTCTGGACATCCATCTGATGAAGACTCCATCCTTGCGTAGCAGCAAGGGCTATGATTGATCGGATGGTGGTATATCGTGCCACAGGTGCAAATATATCGTCATAGTCAATTCCTTCCTTTTGAGAGAAGCCACGAGCAACAAACCTTGCCTTAAACTTTTCAGCACTCCCATCAGATCCATGTTTGATTTTGTAGAGTCATTCCGCAGTGACAACAGATTTGTCCTTCGGTCTCGGGACCACATCCCAGACATCATTCTTCATAATAGACTCATATTCTTCATGCATAGCATCCTTCCAGACTTGATGCTTGATGGCTTCCTCAAAAGATCCAGGTTTTGCGAGAGAAGTCATCAGTAAATGTCATATAGTAAGAACATCCCCCTAGGGATGTTACAGGCAACATACCAGAAAGATCAGAATGGACCAGTTGCAATATCTCAGATGTCTTTGTGACACTTGAGGGGAAAGAAGGTCCCCTTGTTATGTTATATTCTTCAGCACAGCCCTTACATACACCTTCCTTGCTTCGGGAAGGGCTTTCCAAATCTACGGTGCCATAGTTCGGTTTGTCGGATAGTATCACAAGTCATAGCTCCCAACGGACTCCCTCCAACCTGATAGAGTGTACCAACCCTAGAACTAATTGAGATAGCTTCCTTGAAGCTCTTCTTCCACATGAGCACCTTTCCATCAGAGAAAGTTACATTGAATCCTTTGTCTTCCATGGCAGATACAGACACAAGGTTCTTCTTCAATTTGGGTACATAGAGTACATCTTGTAGACGGAGGAGTTGTCCTTGAGACAAGTGAAGGGTCACAGTCCCGGTCCCTTTTACAGGATAAGTGGCATTATCCCCAAGGATAATTTCTAGATTAGTATCCCTTTCAACCATGTCAGAAAGTGCTTCCTTGAATCCGGTGATATGTCTTGAGGCACCACTATCAATTTGCCAGACATCCATCGTGTCGGGCAGAGATGCAGCTGAGAGAGCAGATACCAGAATATACTCATTTCTTTTATCAACAACATTAGACTCCTCATACCTGGTATTTCTGGACCTCTTAGAAGGTTGATTGTTTCCTCCAAAGTGAGCCTTCCTCTTTCCTTTGGATTTGTCATTTCTTTGATTCCATTCCTTCGGTTGTTGTTGTTATCGTCACTATCGGGAGAATCCTCCTTGAAGGGGCATTCTCTAGCATAGTGTCCAGGCCTATGGCAGGTGAAACATTTACCCTTCTTCTCTTGAGTCTTTGTCCTTCTTTTGTCCTTAGAACCACCAGAGTTCTTCTTTCGGGAATGAGCACCATAGGCAGCATTTCTTTCATTATCAAATTCCTTCATCCTTGTTTCTTCTTGCATACATCTTGACATAAGCTCATCAAAGTTAGGAATGGTATTATTGTTGAGGATAGTAGTTGTGAATACTTGCCATTCATATGGAAGTCCTCCAAGTGCGGTGAGAACCATCTCCCGATCAGCTATTATCTCCCCAATAGCTAGCAGATTGTTCCTGGTTTCGGTCAACTTCAGAAAGAAAGTTTGAACAGACTCATCTCGGCCCTTCTTCATATTCTTCAACTTGGTCTTGAGGAATAGCACTTGGTTCACATTGTTTACTTGAAACATAAGTATCAATTTGTCATACATCTCCTTGGATGTGCCTAGTTCAGATATGTAGGCAACCAGACTCTTATTTATGGATTCCCTGATCAGCAGCTTTGCTTTGATTTCTCCCTTCTTATACTTGTTTTTAACAGAAGCAGAGGCATTGGATGGAGGTTCTTGAATCCTCCCTGTCACATGATCCAGGAGATCATGATCTTCTAATTTGAGATCTAATATCATCTTCCAGGGATGGAAGTCATCACTTCCGGTCAACTTGTCATTCTCCTTGAATTCAAGACTAGTGGAACCCATTTCCACGATGATGATTGCTATAGATTGAGTTTGTCTTCACCTCAGCTCCGATACCATGTAAAGTTTTGTAGATGTTCTATGCTAGAAGCAATTTCACTTTTATTTCAGCAATCATACAAGTAGGTAAGAAAAATGCAGATAGAACATATAAGTAGATCTTACAGAAGACAAATCAGAAACAGAAAAAATGTGTGTATTCGTTTCGGCGGTCAACAGGATGCTTCAACCAGCAAAGTCTCCTTTGGTCAGCCAGCCCAGCATGTGTCACAACAACCCTCCAACCAGTAGATGAGTCAACCCAAGTCAACTCTGCAAAAGTCAACGCTGTCCTAAAAAGTCAACGCAGGGGCAGCAAGCTAAAAGTCAACGCAGCAGCAAAACGGTCAACCCTTTGACCTCGATTTTTGTGCCAGGTAGTACGGCCTTCATAAATCGAACCTTCCACCAATTTTCAGCTTGTTTGGACCAAGTGTTGACCAAAGTCAACGCTGGTCAAAGTTACTGCGAAACCCTAGCAGCAGCAAATCCGTACTTCAGCTTGACCGTACAGTTTGTCCTCTTCGTCCTTCACACGTGTGGATTAAATTCGTCCTTCTTGGTAGCTCGTATTCCTAGATGAGAGAGGAAGACGTGAGTTGTGATGATGATGAAAATCTCTCCAACTTTTCCTGTATATATATCCATCATGAGGGTGTGTGACACATCTGTTGGGCATCCGAGCCTACATTACAAAACTGGCCGACCTTGCACATATAATTTATTAAAATAATAAATTCAAAATATAAGTTCTGCTCATCGGATTAAGACATATTTTATATGGATTTTACACCTCTTAGAAAGAGGAATCCAACAAAAATATTAGCCTCCTTAACGAGCATCTTAATATGGAGTTTGGACCTAGTTGTCCAAATTTAACACTCCCTCTCAACTAGGGAGAACTCCATCTATTAGTGCAATCAACATCGTGCGTCATCCCGCCGTAACTTGCTTTGTGGCTCTTTATTTCGATAATGTAAGGGTCACCACAAAGACATCTCCCCCGACCGACATAATCAGTCAGGGTCCCGGACCACAAATCTTGATCCGCATCAAGTGGTTGGACCGTGCCATCCTAGATAGAGAGTACGGCAACTTCCGATGCGTCCATCACGCTTGCTAATAGTCTCTAACTTTTCCCACCTCATTGGCCAAATGAGAGTACTTCCCATGAGCCCCGAACTCAATGGGTAGGATGCATACGGGCACTGATAAATGAGAGAACAACTCAAATCACAATAAGGGGGGTCCAAGCACACCAACAAGGTTGGCAAGCCTAGCCTTGTGGTTGCCCATAGCTCCAAGAAGCTCTCCCCAAAGCCCCCAGCTCCCAGCTCATCGTCCAACAGACCCACATCATAGGGTCTTTCCACGACAAGACTCTCACGAAGGTTAGGAACTTGACCTTCCCCGTGGGCTTAGTGAGAATATCCGCGACCGCTCATCGGTTCCTATATGATCGAGCCTTACGCCCGTCGTACCATATCCCGATAAAGTGGTACCCCCATCAATATGCTTGGATGGTCGTGGAACCCGGATTCTGGACAAATGAATCTCGGTATCACAAAGGTATCTGTGGTATCTAGCACATGCCGAACAGCTCAAGAGCTGCAAGCAAGCCACAACAAGCATGTTACGAGGTATTTCCCGCCGGTGCTCAAAGCCACAAAGACCCCGCTCTCGCTCATCCATGATCGGCACCAAGATGTGTTTCGATCCACCACCACGGCCAATCGACATCGGTATATCCACGGAGTGTCACACCTGGCAGTGTATCTCGGCCCATGGTTTATCGTGCCTCGAAGATATCTCAAGAGTTTTGGCACCAACCCGGTGAAAATGATGAGGCTCAACCATGGTTGACTCAAAGTGTTCATCGCAAAACATATATCGGGGTGTTCACTAAGAACATCAAAGTCCTTATGAGTTGACGATACTCGTAGGATTCAAGATAGGCCAAAGAGCGTTGCCACTCAACTTCTTAAGTTGAGTTCCATTGCAGAACGGACTTACTCCACCATTCCAAATCTTTCCGGAAAGCCAATATATTTTCCTTGAGAAAGGAAAATCTCTCCAGGTCTTGCTGACCTCCCTAGGAAGTAGTGCATCGGTCCTAGGTCCTTCATCTCGAACTCGGTGAAGCTCCCTCTTACATTGATGAATGAGAGGGTTCCTCCGTGAAGAGGTCATCCACATATAGCACTAGAATGAGAGGCTTCTTCACAACCTTGAAGTATAGGTTCGGATCAAGACTTCGAGTGAAGCCCATTTCATCAAGTAACTATCCATCCTCTCGTACCAAGCTCGGGTGCTTGCTTTAACCCATAGAGGGCTTTCTTCAACTTCTGGACATAAGTGTCTCGATCTTGAACTTCAAATCCCGAGGTTGTTCCACATACACCTCTTCCTTTATTGCACCATGGAAAAGCGGTCTGGACATCCATCCGATGAAGACTCCATCCTTGCGTAGCGACCAAGGGCTATGATTGATCGGATGGTGGTATATCGTGCCTGTGTGCAAATATTTCGGTCATATCAATTCCTTCCTTTTGAGAGAAGCCACGGCTGTACAAACCTTGCCTTAAACTTTTCAAGACTCCCATCGATCCATGTTTGATTTTGTAGAGTCATTTCACAGTGACAATCTTGATTTGTCCCCTCGGCTCGGGACCACATCCTGTACATCATTCTTCATAATAGATTCATATTCTTCGTGCATAGCATCCTTCCTACTTGGATGCTTGATGGCTTCCTCAAAAGATCAGGTTTTGCGAGAGAAGTCAGAATGTCATATAGTAAGAACATCCCCCCAGGGATGTTACGTAAAGAAGAATGGACCGTTGCAATATATCGGATGTCTTTGTGACACTTGAGGGGAAAGAAGGTCCTTGTTATGTTATATTCTTCCAAATGTCCTTACATACACCTTCCTTGCTCTCGGGAAGGGCCTTTAAAATGTATGCCATAGTTCGGCTTCGTTTTGTAGTATCACAAGTCATAGCTCCCAACGGACTCCAACCCGATAGAGTGTACCAACCTAAACCAATTGAGATAGCTTCCTCGAAGCTCTTCTTCCACATGAGCACCTTCCATCGAGAAAGTTACATTGAATCTTTTGTCTTCCATGCATGCGACACAAGGTTTTTCTTCAATTTGGGTACATAGAGTACATCTTGCAAACGAGGACTTGTCCTTGAGACAAGTGAGGGTCACAGTCCTGTCCCTTTCACAGATAAGTGGCATTATCCCCAAGGATAATTTCTAGATTAGTATCCCTTTCAACCATGTCGAAAGTGTTCCTTGAATCCGTGATGTGTCTTCGAGGCACCACTATCAATTCCGACATCCATAGTGTCTGGCAGAGATGCAAGAGAGCGGATACTGAGAATATACTCATTTCTTTTATCAACAACATTAGACCTCATACCTGGTATTTCGGACCTCTTAGAAGGTTGATTGTTTCCTCCAAAGTGAGCCTTCCTCTTTCCTTTGGTCATTTCTTCGATTCCCATTCCTTCGTTGTTGTTGTTGTTATCATCACTATCGGAGAATCCTTCCTTGAAGGGGCATTCTCATAAAGTGTCCAGGCTATGGCAGGTGAAACATTTACCCTTCTTCTCTTGAGTCTTTGTCCTTCTTTTGTCCTTAGAACCACCAGAGTTCTTCGGGAATGAGCACCATAGGCATTTCTTTCATTATCAAATTCCTTCATCCTGTTTCTTCTGCATACATCTTATTGAGCTCATCAAAGTTAGGAATGGTATTATTGTTGAGAATGGTAGTTGTGAATACTTGCCATTCATATGGAGTCCTCCAAGTGCGTGAGAACCATCTCACGATCAGCTATTATCTCCCAATAGCTAGCATTGTTCCGGTTTCGTCAACTTCGTAAAGAAAGTTTGGAATACTCATCCCTACTCTTCATATTCTTCAACTTGTTCTTGAGGAATAGCACTTGGTTCACATTGTTTACCTTGAAACATAAGTATCAATTTGTCATACATCTCCTTGATGTGCCTAGTTCGTATATGTAGGCAACCAGACTCTTATTTATGGATTCCCCGATCAGCCTTGCTTTGATTTCTCCTTCTTATACTTGTTTCTAACGAAGCGAGGCATTGGATGGAGGTTCTTGAATCTTCCCCGTCACATGATCCCTGAGACACCCCTGCAAGGAGAAACCCCTGTTGTGTGTAGCGCCCTCCACAGAAGAGGATTATGTACAACTGATCCTCCGTGAAGAATCGCAGCCTCCGTTGTTGTCGCCTTCACATGTTCTTTTATTAGGTGACCATTTTTTCATGCGTCTTCGAGCTCCTCGTTGGTCGCCACAACAGACCCCGCAACTTCTAATATATTTTCCACGACCAGTGTTGTGACCAAATCGACATCCTCTAACCATGTCGCATCAGAAAAACCCTCCCGGAACTGCCATTCTAATATCTGTCAAAACCCTGGAAACACTAAATGCTCGTAGATAACCCTTGAAGCCTCTGATATCTCAGACCCTTTGCGCTCTCAAGTCCAATACCTTATCATGTTCACCTCCTATCCGAAACCCAAAAAAATGTCTCTGCCTTGGCTCTCTCAAGTCCCTCACTCTCGTAGGAAACCCTCGTTGCAAAATAACAATAACTTTGGTGACAAACCCACCAAATAGCTTACATTTTACTTAAACTTGTGAGCTACGATATGTGTGTTGTTATATGTATTTTTTTATGGCTACAATATGTCTTGGATTAACCAATTGAGCTACCCTCGACTAGGCCATGAAAATTAAATTGGTGCCATATCTCCATTTTGTTTTATGGATTCGTTTAATTCTATTGTTTCGATTATGTTCCATATTTGTTTATATATATTTATTCTATGTATTAGAAGGTTTATATGTATTTATTACACCAAGAGGTGCTCTCATATGTGGAAGATGTTGTAGTGTTCGTAAATGGGTGTTTTTCACCAAAATTGATAAGATTCATATGCAATTAAGTTGCCCCCGAGACTATGCCATTATCTCCATTTTTTTATGGATTAGTTTAATTATATTGTTTTGATCATGTTCCATATTTGTTTATATATATTTATTCTATGTATTAGAAGGTTTATATGTATCTATTGCACCAAGAGAAGCTCTATAGTTTCATATGGAGGAGATGTTGTAGTGTTTGTAAATGGGTTCTTTTCACCAAAATTGATAGGATTGGTATGCAATTAAGCATATTTACTACAAGTTACTACCCACCATTATTTATGCATTTCATAATAGAAAAATAGATAGAAATAAAAATTTGATAGTTGTTTCACTTAACATCTATTTTGACAATCAAAATTTCATATATACAATACATATATAATAAAATAATAATTATTTATTAATTTATATAATTAAAGTAAAAATAATAATGATTCACTCATATATATATATATATATATATATATATATATATATATATATATATATATATTAATAATTAATATTATATAATATTTATTTATAACTATTATCATATTATAATTATATATAATATTATGATAGTAGATTTAATAAGTTAGATATCTTACAATCTATTAAGTTATTTAGGTGAAATTCTTATATGTTTTGGATACAAAGGTGATTAATGTTTACCTAATGCAATTCATGCTAAATTGGTTGGAAATAAAATTTAAATGAAAAGAAAAGAAAAATTGTTATCAAAGAATCATTTAAACATTTCTATCCAATTTTCTTTACTTGTTAAATAAATCGGTAAGTTTAGTTATCTAATAAATATATAGATAATGTTACTATAACATTAAATTTAATATTAATATATTGTTAAGTTCAATAACTCTATATTAATGTAATATTAATATAATATAATATTTAATATAATATAATATAATTAATACAATAAGCTAAAAAATTTAATATAATATTATGTTTAATATATTTACTGAAGGCGTTCTTATTTGAAAACAACTTTGCTGATGTGCATCGTGTCATAATGTGAACCCTTAGATCATATGTTAGACGATTCAAACATTTTCAACCCTTGATCTAAAAGTTAGTTTACAATGCAGTTATGAAGGTAAGGCATTGGCCGACCTGCACATTCTCGTATTTCGGATTTCAAAGATGCGTAGGGTTTTTGTGCTGTCTATGTGTTGATAACAGAGGTTTGTTTCTTAGCTCGTTGTGAGCATGAGCGAGAATGGCAGGAAACTGCACATCTACATAGTTTCAGGTAACCTCGTCGTGGGACGTCCTTCCTACACAATTTCAGGTTAGTTTGCCATTTGCGAATTTCTTGATCTGTAACTGTTTTTCTTGTAGATCTGTTTGTTATCCTTCAGGGCACAGGATTTTCATTACCCTGGTTTTCAAGGGTTACTGAAATATGGTTAGAGGGTTTCGCATCCTTACGGAAAAGTAAGTAAACGGTTGTGTGTAGGCTGTGGGCGGGGTCTTCAATGGCTACGGCGTCGAGGGCAGCAGCCACCTGTTTGGCCTCTTCTCCGATACCTGCGTTGCCTATGAGCTCGTCTTGGCTAATGGTGCTCTGGTCAGGGCCACTGCTGACAATGAGTACTCTGATCTACCCTGGTTTTCAAGGGTTACTGAAATATGGTTAGAGGGTTTCGCATCCTTACGGAAAAGTAAGTAAACGGTTGTGTGTAGGTCGAGCCAACATTGGTATCTTCTGGGAAAGATTTTGGTATCGGGAGTAGAACTGAAGAAGGGGAGGTGGCACCCCAGGTGCTCCCCGAGCTCGATGATCTCACTGTGGGCGGGGTCATCAATGGCTACGGCGTCGAGGGCAGCAGCCACCTGTTTGGCCTCTTTTCCGATACCTGCGTTGCCTATGAGCTCGTCTTGGCTGATGGTGCTCTGGTCAGGGCCACTGCTGACAATGAGTACTCTGATCTCTTCCATGCAGTGCCCTGGTCGCATGGCTCCATTGGCTTGCTTGTCGGAGCCGAGTTCCGACTCACTCCCGTCAAGGAATACATGAAGGTCACTTACAGTCCTGTGACCGGTACCCTAGACGACATTGCCAGCCACTACCTGGAATCTTATCGCCTCCCTCAAAACGATTACGAAGAAAAGGTAAATTTGATCACAAAGACCAAATGTCTTTTTGTGGGATTTGAATCTTAAATGTCACTCGGTAGGACTAATCTTGGTAGGTCATTTCACTTTACCGGGATTTGAATTTTGGTAGGACTGGAATCTTGGCAGGGCATATCACTCACCAGGATTTGAATTTTGGTGGGATTTGGGATTGTCTTAGTTACCCACTTTCACAGAGCTGGCAAAGCACTATTGGCATTTTGTCCTCTTTTTGATGAAATGGTGTTTATCATTTGATTGTTGTGCAGGTGCCTGATTTTGTTAAAACTATGATCTTCAACGACACAAACGTTGTGATCACAACAGGCAGGTATGCTTCAAGAGAAGAGGCGACGCGCAAAGGGAATGTGATTAATGAGATTGGATGGTGATATAAGCCCTGGTTCCACACCCATGTTGCCACTGCGTTGAAGAGAGGCAAGTTTATTGAGTATGTGCCTGCTCGTGAGTATCACCATCGGCACACCAGATCCTTGTATTGGGAAGGCGTTCTCATTGTTCCCATGGGGAATCATCCCATGTTCCGCTTCTTCCTCGGATGGCTGATGCCCCCCAAGATTACTTGTCAACATATCCTTTCCTTCTGCTCTTTAAACAATTACACTTCTCAACTTGAATCTTATGGCAGCAGAGCCGACAGAGAAAAATGTATGTTTATCCTGTATTGCCACCATCTTACAATGTTCTCTATCTGTGACATGTGTTTTACATCTTTAAGTGCTTTCACAGTGAATTATATTTGAGTGTGGTATAATTCAAATACCAGTGGATGCTAATACCCATTTGTACAACTTGCAGATAACTTAACAGAAGCTTTACTATTTCTCTCTCATTTTATGGGAGATGTTCATCAGGTCATGTCCTGTCTATTTTTACATTTTCGATATGGATAATTTATTGGGAACTTATTCATTGATACTGATTAGTGAAAAATATATTTGCAGCCTTTACATGTGGGATTCAGTATAGATGAAGGTGGAAATACAATCATATTAGACTGGTACAGGCAAAAGAGTAATTTGCATCATGTAAGTAAATACAATATCCTCTGCCCTGTAGTTGGATTAAAGTTATTGTGCAATGAAATATTTTTATAATGATGACCTTGAGGTTATGATCTCATCAATTCAGAGAAATATTACTGTATGTGCCTTCCTCTCTCATTTCAAAAGTGCAGTTGACTTGGTGGATTACTTATTTAGTTTATCATCTACCCTAGTCAATCTTTATAACGGGTTGTTTAGTTTGGAGTCTAGGGACTATTAGCTGGGTGAGGATATTTGTTTGAGTTATATATATACTTACATATACATTTTGATACTTACAACGACTATTGTTTCTATGGGCAAGTGCAGCCACTGCTAAGTGAAGAATCATCAATGGCAGTGAAGAAACTGCTCCCTGAGTATGGCATAATGAATCTCAGAAAAAAAGTTTCAAGTTGGGTTTCTATTAAAAGCATTTATCTTAATAGGTTTTAATGCCGGGCATGCTAAGCAAGAGAATTGGCATACATAGCTGATTCCTTTAATGGAGTATGCTTAGCTTCATGAAAATAATTTCCAGGTGTACAAAGGTCCAGTTAGGAACGTAAACCCTTCACTTTCACGATAACAGTTTTTTACACACTTCATACTATAATAAAATCTTTAATACTGAAAACACTCAGCCATCCACCAAAGACAATTTATTGTGCTCACTAATATCCATCTGCTCTATTATATGTAGTTCAAAACATTAAATCCAAGGATTTCAAAGTTGAAATACAGAATAAAAGCCATATACATTCATATCTGCATAATAGCAGATTAGTTATAAGACAAGTAAACTATTTCATGAATTTCAAAGATGAAATATAGATGAAAGGCATTTACATTCAGATCCGCATAATAGTAGAATAGTCGTAAGACACAAGCAAACAATTTCATATATATTGACCAGAAAAACTTAATACTGATAAAAGAGAGTCCCAACATATTGTCAGTGGTGCTGACCACCAGAACAATCTTCCAACTTGACATAAGAAGGTCACTCATGAGCTGGCTGAACAGGGGTACAAATACGGGGTCACAAGATCACTAGCAACACTCAACCTGATCCAGGAAACCTCGTATAATCAATAATCAATCTTATTGCACAAACAATCAAACATAGTGAGGTGTACTGTCCTGTTACACCTCACAAGTAACAACATTTACTTCCATGTTGCTCACCACATGCGGAAAGAACACTGGTAGTTGACTAGAAATGCCAGCATTCGAGTAATGGTGATCACTACCACTAACGACATTTATTTCCATGTGAACCACCATGGGATCAAAAGGGAGAGATCCTGTTTCTAGTTGACTCCCAGTGTTCATTCAGCATATAGTGACCACTACCAGGTCAGACCTTCCCCTTTTTTAATTGAAAATGAATCATATCATTTTACCATAGATCGATATAGATGTACAACAACAATGATACATCAAGGAGCTAATGAATGGAGAGTTGTGGCACAAAATCACTCTTTCTACTTAAGCAATGAGAGCAAGCATGTCATCTTCAGCTCTAACTGGAAGAGAATGTATACTTTTCCTAGAAAGGGGCATTACAAGATCAACTTAAGGCACTATTTCTCAAGTAAGCACAAATGGCAAGTATAGCTGGAGAAACTGGGCAGAGGAGAATGGAACAGTTCATTTGCCTATGATCTTTTCATCCAAACTACTCAAGTTGAAAAGGTGGTTATTCTACTGTTCCACTTATATCACAACAAGGAATGGGCTCTGCTTCATTCAAAATTGAAAAACTTCAGTATGGCTTGGAAAAGAAGGCGGGGTTTCTTAATTAAGGTTTAAAATCCCTAACCTCATTTGGAATTCCTTGTGTCATCTTATAGATTACCATATTCATCTTCAATACTCCATGATCAAATGCCTAATCTACTGACTAGTCCTTCAGAAAGTACATGGTTTGGGTTTGAAGTTCTTGCCAACAACAAAGCAAGCACTGGCTAATTTTGCATTAAACATTGGCACATCCCATGCATATGGAGCATTTGCACCTAAGTTATGATTTCATAAAAATTAGGATGTCATCAACAAAGCACAGACAGTAGCAACTTTACATATTCTCCCCATAACATTTACATATGCAAAAAATTGGTGTTTTATAGTTGCAAAACATCTCAAAAAGGAATATCATTCGTGAGAATTCATACCGAGAATTCATATCAATTCCGAACCTGAAATAATACTATACGTGCCTATTTCTCTTCTAGCCTGTCTATTTTATTTTTTGACTGAGGTCAAGACTCCAAACAAAGGACAAAACAGAACATTTCTTTACCAGATAAAATCTTTTGCCAACACTACAAAAAATGGCAAAATCACATAATACCAACAAATGATGATAAACACGCTGCAAAAACAGTAAACTTGCTCACCAGGTACAACACTTCGCTAAAGCAGTGAAAAAGAACAATATCCACAAAGGAAAAATGTTTTAAAAACTGAGTATCAGACAATAATGATAAGCACGTTGCAGAAAAGGAATAAACAATAAATTTGTACAGTACATATAACACTCAGGAAAGTCCCAAATTATCGACAATAATAATAATTACAATCTAAAAAGGATGAAACAGAAAGTATTCATCGGATACAGAGCTTCATCAGGACAGGAAAAACAAAAGGTAAAATCACACAATATTGAAAATCTAATGGAAAGAATACTATACACACAAATAATGAATAAGTGGTAAAAGGGGAGGAAAAAATCAATTTTCATTCCATGGAGGGAAGTTCGTTGAAATAACTTAAGGAAAAGTTAAAACTCTCACAGGTATCGGCAATAATTTTACAGCACTGATTAAAAAGATTCAAGATACAGTGTGAAAACCACATTTTTTTTTTTTTTTTTTTAATAATAATTCATTGACATAGACCCTGTGTTAAAGTTTCTACGCTGCAAAAAGGATATACACAGAGTTCCGTATTGAAACAGGGGGACGAGAGCTAACTATGTTGGGTTTAGCAAAAAAGGTTCTGTGAGTTGATCTGATGTTCCCTATCGAAGCTTCGTGGAAAATTCTATCCCCTGGCAGAAACTTATGTTTTCAGATAAAACTAAAGATTTAAGAATCAAGATACAATGTCAAACCCAAATCAGAAGCTTCGGTTATAATTCATTGTCATAGACCGTGGTGTTAAAGTTATTGTGCTGCAAAAATGATATATACAGCGTTTGCAAGCCATATTAAAACAACGAAAAAAAAGTTAATTATTTAGGGTTTTTGTAAAAGGGTCCTATGAGTTGATGTGATGATGATCCCCTTTGAATTGAACAAGTCAGTCAAAGACTAACCAGATCTATCAGAACCAGTTTGGAGACAGGTTAACTGGTAAATTGGATTCAACAAAAACAGTAAAAGAGCAAACTATTTCCCTGATGAGGGGTCAAAGGTGTTACCTAATGGCTAACTCAATGAACAGCGAGAGCCTACACAATATAAACTTAATAATTTCAAAACCCAGTGCAGTTTCCAGAAATGACAGAATTCATCAAATTTATTAATTTCATATATGTTGTTTCACCAATATAATTCCATCGGATACTTACTCTACTGGTAAATCTGCAATTAGGATGCCTAATCTACTGGTAAATGGTAAACTGAATTCAACAGAAACAGTAACCTCGGCAACCAAAGCTCTGGATGCGCCTCAGGTTTGTTCTTGGATCCTCATCAAATTTTCTGTTCGGTCCCCTTTTTTTTGCCTTTACTGAATCTTTTGTTATTAAAACCATAAACTAGTTAAGGACAGCCTTGGCGCTATGTCCTGACATTGAGGTTGCTGGATTCCGACTGGATTGCATGGAAGATGAGGTCAATTTTCTACAGAAGATGTTATCAGGGGAGGGTGAAAGCATTGGATTTTGCCATAATGACTTGCAGTATGCAAACATGATGTTTAACGATGAAGATAAGTGCCTGATAATCATTGTGAAAATACTCCACCTGAAAATCTTTATAGACAACTTTTTTCATGATTTGAAGGAATTCTTTACTGCTCTCATCAACTAACCAGTTGCAGAACTTTGCAATTAAAAGTAATACCAGGGTTTTCTGTTTTGAACCATTAAATCTAAAAGAATTCTCTTACAATGTTTATGTATTTTATTTTGGTTTTATGAGTTTAATTAGTAAACAAATATAAATAATTTTAATTTTTAGTTTGAAGATCTGTTTAATCATGTTAAAAGAATACACATAACAACACAAATGTTTTATATTTGTTAGAAAAAATGGTGGAGATTAACCTCTATTTCTCTTCATAGTGGACCTGGCCAGAATCATGAATGGCAGGTTGGATATTGTTATATGCAGATTGGACCTGCAGGTTGGATATTGTTATATGCAGATTGGACCTTCATTCAAAATATCCCTTTGCATTTTGGAACTAGCCAGAATCATGAATGGGCAAGTTGGACCTCATAATGGAATTGGCATCAAAATTTCCACCTCGAAGTATTCTTACAATGACAACGTCAGCCGCCTCATCTTCAAATCTTGCCAGTCGACATCAACAGATTGAAAACTTCCTATTTCCAGTTTTCTTGGAGTCATTACATCTTTACTCCTATTAACAATTGTATTCCACATAAGAATCTTACGGCGTTTCCTTTGCAACATTTGATGATGGTGCAATGGGACAAGAATCCCGAAACAGGGAGTTGGGTATTTTACCACACATTAAAAACCTCCAGGAAGTATCCATGGTTGATGTTGTATCTGCGTGCTGATGCTACTCAAGGCTACTCTGGAGGATACCATTATGAAACTCGGGGATGATGAGGCAACTGCCAGAGTCACCAAATTTTAAGGTTCGTTTGACCCTCAATATAACACAAGGGGGTGGTCCAAAGGGCCAGTTCTATCTCACTGATATTGGGAGTTGCTGGAAAAATGATGGAAGTCCATGTGATGGGATGTACAGACTGATGTTACTAGATACAGTGAGATGATCATTAACCCAGATGTTCCCAATTTCTGCAACCCAACCGCCCTTGATAATTGTCCCCCTTATCACACCACTACCCAAGGCAACAAGATCTATAGAAATGATACAAATAACTTCCCATATACTGCATACCACTATTATTGCTCCCCAGGCAATGCACAACATTTGGAGAAGCCTTCTGGCATTTGTGATCCATACAGTAATCCACAGGCACAGGAAATTATGCAGTTATTGCCACATCCAGAATGGGCAGTCCATGGTTATCCCTCCAAGAGTGGAGAAGGATGGATTGGTGATCCTAGAACCTGGGAACTAGATCTTGGAGCCCTCTCTAGCAGATTATACTTCTATCAAGTAATTCTTTTGTTTTATTATATTCGATTTTTGTTGACATAGAATTCCGGAATAGCACTGTATAGACCTGTGATCAGTCCAATTTTTTTTGTTTTTTTTATATTAGTAAGTTTTCAGTGTTAACTATTTAAAATTGCTTCCTCTGTTTCTTGCTCCAAGTTAAATACCCAACCCCATATTTGATTCATGAGTGCCTTGATGGGTGTGGTGTTGCAGGATCCTGGGACTGAACCTGCAAGGAGATTATGGACTTCGATTGATGTTGGCACTGAAATATATGTGCGTGACAAGGATGAAATCGCAGTATGGAGTGTTAGTGACTTTGACGTTGTTATTCCGGTGGCAAATAGAACCTGAGAATCAGTTACACTTCATGAAGATGAAGTATGCTGCTGTAATAAATCCAACAAGTATCCAGACTCCGTCAAACTATTTCATTCAATCATTGAAGTCAATTGGTGGATGCCATTTTTTGTTCTTGAGGTTTTCGTGTCGTCTCTCACTGTCAACAAATTCTGAAATATGCATAATTTTGTGGCCCATTGAAGTGGCAATGAGTTTTCTTATTATAATTACTTTTATATTTCCATCTTATTGAAACCTACGTAGAGAGACAATTTCCAATTGGAACTCTATTTGGATAATATTTGTTTCTATTGGATTCCCAGGTCTGATGTCCTATTAAATGTGCTCACTGTCAGCCACGCATTTCATAAAAATATAGCTCAGAAGTCAGTGAAGAATTTTTCTATAAACTTATTAACCTTGATGTCTGAGACATCTTTTACAGATCTAGGAGAATGCATGGCAGATTTCCTTTTTGAATTGAACCCTCAAAATTACTGCTCTTATGTACTTCTTTCAAACATTTATGCTTCTTCTGGCAAGTGGAATGGCGTTCAAAGGGTGCGAAAAATGATGAAGGACAAAAGGGTAAACAATACTCCTAGATATAGTTGGATTGAGGTGAGTAAACATGTGCATGCTTTTATTGTAGGAGACAGATTGCACCCTTGAACAACGAAAATTTATGAGAAGTTGAAAGGATTATCTATGCAGATTAAGGCAGCAGGATATGTGCCTGACACAAGTTTTGTCCTGAATGATGTAGAGGAAGAGTAGAAAGAACAACTTCTTAGCCACCATAGTGAGAACAACAACTTGTAAACATCTGCACTAAACCTGTGGAATCACCTACTTTTCTTCAGTTACAATTAATGCTTGGGGTAAAAGAAGTTGTGCTTGGGGTCATGTTAAGTCTTCCTACCTTCATTTTTGTTTATGTTGCTTTCTCTCTTTCAGGGAGGAGCTTTTTCCTACAGGTTTTTCTCATTTGTGATGAGAATTTGACTTTGGAGACCCATTTTGTCTTCTTTATTTACTCTTACATTTCACTCAAGGGGGACTGTTAGAATAATTTTCCAATGCAGGGCCAACTATCATTAATGGTAAGTTTACATAGATACCATTTACAGAGGCATCCTTACTGTCCACCTCTGACAACTATAGTTTGTCATTTTTGGGCCCTTTGCATTCTTATATATGTTAGATATTCTCTTATATTTGACCCACAACTACATCAATTCCTTTCTGTCTTGTAGAAGATTTTATTTTGGTTTTTCTATAGTTTCTATCCCTCCAACATTCTTTTAAACATCATCAGTTTTTGTTGTTTTGGCTATCTGTATCCTAATTCCTTTATATCTATTTTTGACAATCAATATCTTAATTTCTCTGTTTAACATCAATTAATTACAATTGATTTCTTTCTAGCTTCTTCCTTACGGCGTTTCCTTTGCAACATTAGGTGCAATTGCTAGTATAATATAAATTAATACAATAGGGTAAAAAAATTTAATATAATATTATGTTTAATATATTATAATATAAATTAATATAATAGGCTAAAGAACATAGTATGCTATAATATTACAACGCAAAATCTTAATATTATTGTAGCCCAAAAAGGAGGCCAAATAGTATCAACTATTCATTTGTATCCTTTCCTTGTGATAATTTTATGTAGTTCCTTCCTTTTTACCATCGATTCCTCCTTTTGGTGGGGCATGTTGAGCGACAATATCAAAGAATGCCCAATTGTTTTTATTTTTTTTATCATAGTTTCAATGTTGAGAAGCGGTGGAGTTTTTTTTAATGGAAGGAAGGCATTGCTCTAAATATTTAGACTTTGAAGGGTAAGAAAAATAAAATAATTTTTCTTTTGTTTTCTAAGATAGCATGATTTTGTTATAGCCATACGATCTTTTTATATTATATGAGAAATAGTATTATAATATTATAATGTTAAACATAATATTATAATAGCCATATGATCTTTTTATATTATATGAGAAATAGTATTATAATATTATAATGTTAAACATAATATTATAATATTATAATATTTAAAATATAATATAATATTTAATTTAATATTATATGATAGTAAATATTAATTATAAAGCTAGAGGAAGTAGGGCTTTTACAAAAGATAAAAGAAGTTGGATTTAGAAATCCATCAAATTTTCAAAATCACATAAAAAAAACAAGATACTAAAAATTGTTGAAATTTCACTAAATCAAAAGAGTAACTTGAGAGAGAAATGCATAAGAAATAACAATTATTGAGGAGTGCCAATGACAAAGGGAGAAGCAAAGAGTAGATCAACAAAGGCAGTCATAACAAATGACAACTAAACAAAGACAAGAGTTGATGAAGGAAAAAAGTGAACAACAAAAAGCTTATCAAATAGAATATCAAAGAGCATATCAGCAAAGAAGGGTACAAAAAATGACCATTGAATACAATCAAGAGTAAATAATACAAGAAATTGCACAAGGAAGAGGAATTGAAAAAAAAATGCAAAAGAAATGACAATTGAAGAGCATGAAGAATAGAGGAAACAAAAAGATAAATAACAAGGAGCATATAGATGAAGAAAACAATATTCAACCAATTTGAGCATAGTACAAGCTGAAAAATAAAATCTTATGAAAAAAAATGTTTAAAATATATTTACGTTGAAGCTCAACCTATAGCTCTTGTTCATGTGCATATTGCACATCAAAAATTTCATAACTAGATTTATTGATTAGCTCAAGTTCAAATATGTCATTTGTGTAAGGAGTCATATGTTGGAATTGAGGCGTTTAATATAAATACAATCCTAATGTGAAAAACAAATCTTAATGCTAAATGAAATGCAATCAAATAATCTACTCAAAACAGAGGCATGTGAAACTTCCTTCCCAAGTGCTCAATCCAAGCTCAATACTATCCAACCTTAAACATTTGACTCCTCTTGAAGCATGCCAGGCTAAAAAAAATCTAACTCTAATGTGGAAAATGCAGAATCTGTGATATATTGAACTGAATCTTCACCAACTTGAATGTTGTGTTGGTGACCAATATAAAATCATGTGATGGGGAAAGCTATGTGCCTGATAAGATAGTCGAAATACAGTAGTAAAAGCTGTCAAAATCACTATTATTATATCATTTAAAAGGTTCCCAACTCAATACTATGGAATTTAAAAATAGTAATTTGCCAAGTCATAATGCATACAATGACACGATTAGTCAAAGCTACAATATTAAGTTTGTCAACGTCATTGATAATAACTCATTAAAATATTTTCATCTCGTTATAATGGAATTTAAAAAAATATAATTTGCCCGTCATAACTTCTTATACAGGGCAATGCACAAAAAAACATGCATTCACATTAATATCTTGAAGATGAACCACACAATTAGTGAAATGTATGTCCATAAGAAAATTTCATGACAGGCAAATGAATTCTATCTGTATTGATGTTTTAGAGGAACTAAATATGTTTTGTCTATGAATGTTAGATTTAGATGAACCTTTTTTATGAACCTCACAACTTATGGAAATGAAACAACAACCCACTACTAGGTGAGACGACCCATAAACATGTTCGGAAATAACAACACCCTTCCTTTACAACACACCAATTCCTGTTGACAACAAACCATCTCTTGTTGACAAGACAAATGAAGTTTATCGTTATGCTCTCCATTAATCATACCATTGTGATGGACATTAAATATTGAACTTTGTCATCATGGTCTACTGTAATCATACCTTTGTGGTGGAAATTAAATTTGTCCTTATCTAGGAATGCATAATTGTAAAGGATTGTTAGGCATGTATTTGCATTACTCTATTGTAAATAAAAATGGAGCAACATCGACCCACTATTAATGGATACTCCTAACCTTTGGTGCTTGTGTCTTTCTAAAACCTAAAATTAACATGAACTATATTAGAATATAAGTGGATGCCACAAGGTGACTTGTTGTCAGCAATATCAATGAATCTACAAAAAAAGTCAAGGAAAACAAGAGTTCATTGTATTTTCAGTTAATGAAATTGCAGTGGCGGGGTAGATATTGAAACAACATTGCACCTGCAAATAATTGTTGCAACTACAAAAGTAAAGAGACAAAGTTGTAGGCAACCATAAACTATATTCAAATCACACACCAAATGAAAAGAAGTGACGTATCTACAAACAAATGAAGAGCGTGAATTTGTAAACACATAGAAACTGAGAGAGGGCTTGTTTAGTCGAAGCACCCATGACCTATAATATCTCTGCATATTCGATCTTTGTATACAACATTTCAAAGACCGGTTTTAAAGTCCGTGAAGTCAAAGTGTGGATAAAAGCGTGCATCAAAGCATTGTTGCTTTGGTGTGATACAATGGTTTGTTGCAAAATGTTGGTTCATATCTCTGCAACAGTTGAACTCTGCATTGTAAACCTTGCATAATTTGACCTAGATCATACTGTGGGATCCAACGACCAAAGATTTTTCAATCATCTAACAATTGATCGGACGGTGCATAGCAGTGCAGAGTGACAGTTGAGGGTAGTTCTTCCCAAAGGAATGCCTTATAATGTAAATATAAATACAATCCTAATGTGCATGAGATGTAGTTGAGAAAGAACTTACCAAACATATTTAACATATTTAAAATGATTAGATTAATCATATATTAGACAAATTTTGTGTGGACTGAAATCACCTTAGATCTGTTTTAACTTCGGATCTATCAAAGCTCTAAAAGAAATCAAATATATCAACATATATACATTTCCTCAAATTTTATACTAAAAAGGAGATTTATATATTAAAAGATTTGATCAACTTAATACTTGATAAATCTGAAATTAATATTAATCTAAACTAATTCTAGAATTATAAAAATAATGAAAATAATATTGCAATATATATAAATTAATTTTTTTTTTTTTTTTTTAATATAGCATAAGATCTTAACTTTCTTACCAAAAGGCCTGGTTATGAAATCTTCACAAAATTCCTACAAGTTTAATCTTTGAAGCTCAAAGAGTTAGATTAGCGTGTAGAGACTCTAATTTATTTATTTTATAATGTTTGTGATTTGAGTTATATGTATTTGTTGAGGGAGAGTGTATTTTTTTTTTAACTTAGTAAGAGGAGTATTTTGAGATAGTTAAAACATAAAAAATTATCATTTTCTGGTAGTATGAATGATCAAATCAGCGTTCTATAAACTTTACTGCCTGTAGAAGGTAAACAATGGTGTTGGGTTTAAAGTAATAATAAGCCTTCTGAGAAAGAACACACTACATAAAAGTTACCATGGGCTGCCTCCAAGTACATAAATAATTAAGATGGCCAAAAGTTCACTGGGTTTTGTACTGATAACCATGTAATAGATCTTTACTTCAATTCAGTGTTATGGATAGCATTTACATATGATATTTTTTTAATTATTATGAGGGTAGGTAGTACATGTAAACACCCAACCTACTTTACTTTACTTGTCTTTGTTTTAGTTGTAATTAACTGCCTTAGATTCTATTCTATAATTTAACAAGCTAGGGAATATGATTGAATTTGTATAAAATTTATGAAAAGTAAATTCAAAAATTAGAAATGTTTATCAATATGGAAGTAAAATTAATTTAAAATAAATTGCTATATATTAATTAATTTATTTTTTATAATTAATAAATTAAAATAAAATAAATAGCATAGGAATGTTTTACAAACATCATGTCTTTTATGTTTAGATACATGATATGTTTAGATTGATGATATTATTGAAAAAATGTTGCTTTTGTTAAATATTTATATTTAGAAATATTAATTTTTTTTTAAATTATAGTTAATAAATAAATATAAAATAAATAATAGAAGAATGTTTTATAAACATAATATTTTTGGAATCTAAGGTTATGTGATTCATCATATAAATTAGTAAACAAATTTCGGTAATAATCACATGCAATGGAACATGGTCGACGCCTTTCGAACTAACCAGGTCCAGATGATAAACCACACTAGTTGGTTCGAAACGCGTCGACCATGTTCCATTACATGTGATTATTACCCAACGAATTTTACTAATTTATTATGTTTATGTTTAAATAAATGATATTATTAGAAAAATGTTAATTTGTTAAAAATATTTCTTATTTGTAATGAATAATGAATATGGTTGTGCATAATATTTAAGTTTATATTGATTGTAAATTTTATTTTTAAATAAATATTAAACAAAGTTAATAATTGATTTTGCTCTCATTTACTATGAAAATAAAGATACTTATAAATAAACATCCAATTTAACTTAGCTATTTTACCACTTATAAAATAGCATAAAATTCTTTTAAAAAAATTCTCTGAAAAAATTGAAGCAAATCATGCTCTGATTGTCTGGACAAATTATGCTATGATCGATGTCCTTTATGCACGTTGTCTTTTATGATACCATATAACACATTTACATTCACTATGTGTGGTTGGTGAAGTTTAACAAGATCATATATTTTGTATGAAGATATTTTTTTGGTAAAAATTACATAATAAAGAATTCAGTCAACCTCTTTTGAATCAACTAGTATGGTTCATTTTCAAGATTGATGAAAATGAAAAATCACATCAAAGCAATCCTGAAGATGAATCACACTAGTTGGTTCAAAACCCCTAAACCAAATTCTTTGCTATGTGATTTTTACCAAAATATATCTTTATACAAACTATGGATCACAGAAGCCATATTTCAAATTAAAATCAGATATTCAATAGAGAAGTGTGATGAGAAGCTACTTATTTAAGAGATATTTATTATTATTATTTTATGTTTAGTTTGTTTTATTGTATCAGTAAATCTTAATTTTAATATTTATTATCTTGTATAAGAATGTGTATAATTTTCTTATGTTTATAGTCAATTAAGTGTATCACAAATGGTAAGGAAGATTTAATAATAGCTTTGTTAGGAGGTTCAAGTTCTAGTTTTAACATAATATTTTATTGGGAACCGCCTTTGTATTGATTATCTTGACTGTGTTAATTATTTCTTGATTGAGTAATAAATAAATAAATAAAAATGTTAAAAACAATTGCTAATAAAAGCCGAATATCTTTATGCTGATGTAAAATTCTTTTATTAAACTTATTATAACAGAAAATCCTTATTTAACTATTTCATATTTTAAAATTATTTTTTAAATATATATTTTTGAATTAAATTTGTTCAAATTCCATTAACAAATAACATGTCAGAATAACAAATTTGACAATAGGTGAATACAGAGAGGTAAGAGCATGTATTATCTCTCTGCAGGTTCCAGGTTCGAATCAGCATGCACACTTATTTATATTAATCAGTGAAATAATTACAGAGGTAGAGGTTCAAATCCTGATGGGTAGGGCACGTACAACTGTTCAGAATAGTTATAGTGAGGGGGGTTTAAATTGAAAGTTTTCAGAAAGAATTTAATGTCTCACCCTAAATTAAAATAGGTAGTTGCATTATTATTATCAAAGGTTTTTTCATAACCAAAATGAACTTCCTGTTTCACTTTAAATTATTATTATTTAAAGTTGTTTTGAATATTTAATTTCAAATTATGGACATTTAAGTAATTTTTAAGAAAATAGGTAGTTGCATTATTATTATCAAAGGTTTTTTCATAACCAAAATGAACTTCCTGTTTCACTTTAAATTATTATTATTTAAAGTTGTTTTGAATATTTAATTTCAAATTATGGACATTTAAGTAATTTTTAAGTTTTATTTTATTTGAGTGAAGTTGTTCTCGTTATTATGTTTATTATTATTAAAAGTTTTTGGAAAAAAAAATAAAAAAGTCTCGTTGTAAATTATTAGTCCCTGTCGCCTGCGGCATGGCAGGGACTATAGTAATCGATTTTAAGATGTGTATTAGTCCCTGCACAAAAACCAAGTCAGTTTATTCCATTTATTATAAAGTTTTTAATTTATATTTTAAAAGCACTTTTGTATCTGCCAATGAACTTCAAGCACTTACTGTTTTAACGAATAGGCAACTTGGAGGTCTTATTTGGCCTCATATCGAGGCAAGACCTATGGAAACTTACGGTAAATGTGAATTGATAAAAAGTTTTGCAGTTTTTTTCTATTAAATTTTCAGAGCCATAGACTAATGCTAGCATTAATCTCGAGTATAAAATGCTAGCCTATTGTGCGAGGAAAAGATATGCGAAAGTGAATAGGGTATGCAAGAGTGAAGATATGCGAAAGTGAATAGGGTATGCAAGAGTGACTAAGTTTTACAGATGGCTGTTTACATGGCATTATTGCACATGGCTATTTGCATGTACTAATTCACTATTTTTGACTTACACTAGCAACTTAAACAATGAGAAAATGCATTCTCACTAGTATTTTTCCTCTCTGTCGGCTATGTTCACTATGCTTAGGATCCTTCGTTCACTCTGCTCTTCGTTCACTCTGCTGTGCTCAGAATCCTTCGTTCACTCTGCTCAGAGTCCTTTTTCGGCTGTGTCTGCTATGTTCACTTTGCTAAAGGTCCTTTTTCCTTCGATCCTGGAGCAAAATGCAGAAGTTAAACAACAAATTATGCTTTGGATCCTTTTTCCTTCTATTTTGGAGCAAAATACAAAAGGTAAACTGAAGAAATTATGCTCTGTCTCTATTTATGTTTGTATCTATATCTATTTATCTTCTCTTGAAGAAATTGAAGCAAATATTTAGCATCGAAGCAAATTTATTGCAATGAAATTCAGTATTTGCAATAAAATTCGGTGTTTCCCTCTTTTTGTCAGTTCTATAATTTATAAATGTCTTAGTTACTAACCTGTTGTTTCCTCTTTTTTCAGCTCTTGCCTCGCACTTCCAAGACGTTGACGCTTCATGTGTGTTTCATGCCTCTCAACCGGGCATGGAAATCGTATTCAGAGCACTGGATAGGGAATTGAAATCCAGACCAGTGCTTGGCGAAGAATTCCTGAAGCAACTGGTCAATGCTCTCCAAGGTATACCATTTGATCTCACAGTGTAAATTAATATTAGGAATCATAGCCGTGATGAAGAAACTTAGGAGATCGAACATGAAGCTGTCAATATCGTCCAGTAGCAGAAGCATATTGAAGCATTAAGCCCTGGCTGCCTCGCACTTCCAGGACGCCGACCCTTTGTGTTTGTTTCAGGCCTCTCAGCCGGGCATGGAAATCGTATTCGGAGCACTGGATAGGGAATTTAAATCCAGACCAGTGCTTGGCGAAGAGTTCTTGAAGCAACTGATCAATGCTCTCCAAGGCATACCATTTGATCTCTCACTGTAAATTAAGATTACTAATTAAGAATGATAAATTAGGAGCATGGTTCAACCTGGTTTCCTGCAAATTCATGAGAATATTTCACAATAAGAGCCTATGTGATTACTAATTAGGAATAATAAATTAGGAGCATGGTTCGGCCTGCATTCCAATATCATGTGCATAAATACAGGAAATGTAAAAATTATTATAGATAAAATAAATGTTAGCATGGATAGAGCGAAATCCTGGAGAAGAAAGGCGAAAGGAAAGACCTGGCTCCTTCAGGCTTCATCTTAGTATGCTCTGCAGGAATGAATCAATCTGCAGAATTCGTTGGCTATCCTCCTTGTTAATAACATCATTCATCAGCTGGACGATGGGGTTGACAATGGAATTGCTTGCTGCCCTGGGGACAAATGCCATGGCTTTCTTGTTGTTGTGGGAAAGCAGCGAAGAGAAAACAACTGAAAGAATGCGGGGCGTATATCAGCGGCGGAGCCTACAGGGTAGCAGAACAGAGGTTGTGATGGACAACGAGTGAGGTGGACTTGGCTTGGATGATAAGGTAAATAGCAACAACTTAACCTGCATTAATATAAGCTGACGGTGATCATGCGAACTTCAGAAGAATTTACTCAGGCATTAATAGATTTATATAATGGAGCTATAAGGAAGAAACCTTGCTTGCAAAACTGGAATTCAAATGTGCAGCTAGTTATCCGTTCTACTCTAAATTAAACCTAAATCAAGAAACACCATAGACAATCTTAATTACCATAAATCTCGCAAATGAGCAGGAATCCCCTATTAAGCCTACTCCCATTGAAGAGAAGATTCCGTAGAAGAGTGAAGGTCTCATATCCAGAGCAGAAGCTTGATATTAAGCTATTTCTCTTGATATTCCTGAAGATGAAGAGAATGTTCCTCTCCCATCACAAGTACCTGAAGATCTTCCAGGAATGGAACCAACGGTACAAGGAGAAAGATTATCACAGTGCCATGGAGAATTTACACCATTCCATCCTTCCTAATTTACTGTGTCCTTAGGGAAGGAAAAGCCACGAGTGGCGAACATGCAGTGTAAGCGTCTATGGCCCAGAAAAAATGTCATAGTGTCCTACTTGACAGTGTTATAGATGCGTGAGTTATTATTAATTTGTATTTATTTTAATTTTTAATTTTTTTTCAAAACAAAGGTAAATAGTGATACTATTTCAACATTAAATACATGCATATAACTTTATTTTCATAACTCACGGATCTATAACACCGTTCAAAATAAAGATAAATAGTGATACTACAGGTAATACTTAATATACTATTGCCCTCACAAGCTATTAATTTAATCCATCTCCACCTAACATGTGACGGGAAGAGGCACTGCCAATATATGTATATATTTCTCTTTCCACCCCCAAATAAGCAAAACAGAGTTTACATTTCCCTTCAACCCTTGAACTCTCCGTCATTTTTGTGCATCGAAGCAATCTTTTGCAGTTCTGGATTCGCAATTTCGATTACAACAATCGCTGGTAAGTCCATTTTACAGTGCTCTTCAAGATGAAGTACCTGAATTAAATTTAATTTCATCGTTATTTGACAGTGCCATTATCAATGTCTTTTTCTAGAAAATTAATAATCAAAACTCTACCTTATATTGCGTAATAACAATAATAATCAAAACTTTTAATATAATCATACATTAAACTATAAAACAAGCTGGAATTTATCTATGTAGAATTCCCTCGTCCTCAAAACAAGAATGACTGAAAAAGAGCAAAATCTCCGAGCAAAATTCTGCCACTCAGAAAGTTTTAATAATGGAAATTTAAAATCTTTGAAAATTTGGACTGAAATTCAATCCCATCTTTTACATGATGAACTTTTTCCGATTTCAACAAAAATTGTTTGTCTGAAATGGAATAATGTACGGCTTGAAATGAAGGATGAGACTCTAGTTATCAATATAATTTTTTTGACAAGAAACAGGAATCTGCCCTCTAGATCCTTGGCATCTTACGTGATTCACAACCATATGGTCTGAGCAGGCGTTGATTCAAACTTTTATGAACGAATACATGCTAGGTAATACTATAATTATATTCCACTCAATATCTCCAAAGATCTCGACAAGTCTGCTAAACTTGACACGTATCCTGAGTCAGTGACGGAAAGCCGTGGAGATAGCTTTGAGTTTAATCGAAGTCAATGAAGTATTTGCATTCAAATTTCATCATAGGACTGGCCGCTTGTTAATATTAGCTGCAGTTGTTTCTAATTTTTATATTAAATTAGAAAGTTAAATCCTTTTTATTTCATAAATTTTTAGAAAATATTAATATAATAAATATATTTCAAATTTATAAATAAAAATAAGTTATTTTTTAAATTAATAAATATGTTTGAAATTTATAAATAAAATAAGCCTTTTTTAAATTAATTTATTTTGACTTTTAGTTATTTTAAATAAATTATAAATAAACAAGATTAAAGTGTGGTAATGTCACTCTTCTTGTTTTTTTGGACTTTGTCACGTGTGATTTTTTTGTTTAGAAATAATATATGAGAATGTCATTCTTGTGGTATATGTTATATATAACAAATTTAATTAAAGAAATTAAAGGTTTTCAAAGAACATCCAAGGTTCTTCATAACATAAGAGTTGCATTGTGTTATGCCGTTGCATTGACAACTTACACAATTCATCTATCTTTTATATGAAATTAAAGTTATAAAAATCATATGAGGATATATAAAAACAATAGTGATGACTATGTATAGAAAATATGAAGCTCAAGGTTTCTCACCAAGTGAACGTTAAAAAACACAACAAAACTTTCACAAATTAGTTGGGCTATCATTAACAACTAGAAATAATGGAAGACAAAATTGAATGAGAAAATATTGCCAAATTCTCAAGTGAGGAGACCACTAATTCATTGAATTCACAAATCAATCAATACAATATTATACTTTATGTTTTTAGTTAGGAGATGTACAACTCACTATATGACATGAATCAGCTTCCTAATTACAGTTAAAATGTTAACAATTACTGCTTTCTCCATTATTTTCTAAGCCCCCCTTTTGGTGGAGAAAGGGTTGATTTTCAAACCTAGCATCTCCCTAAACAATTCAAATTTCACTTTCCCAAGGGGATTTGTGAAAATATCAATCGCATTTTCACCAGTATTACAATATTCAATAAAAATTTCCTTAGAGTGTATCTTCTCTATAATAAAATGAAACTGGGCATCAACATGCTTTGTCCTGGCATGAAAGATTGGATTATTTGCCAACTTGATTGAGCTCTGGTTGCCACACTTAATCAATGTAGCATTTTTTTGTTCTTCTCCAACATCTTGAAGAACTCGCCTCAACCAAACAGCTTCGCAAGTTGCCGCACATAAAGCTTTGTACTCTGCCTCTATAGATGACAAAGATACAGTTGGCTGCTTCTTGTTGCTCCATGAAATAATCATGTATCTAATATTGAATGCATAACCTGTAGTAGATATGTAGATATTCTATCATCCAGATTACTGGCCCAATCTGAATCTATGTAACATGTCAGCTCAACATCAAATGAATTAGTATTTTTAAGGCCAAAATCAATTGTACCTTTAAGATACTTGAGTACTTATTTCGCTTCTCTCCAATGGCTTTCTAGAGGTCTTGTCATAAATTGACTTAGCACACTAACTGAATATGCAATGTTTGGTCCACTTGTAGTAAGATAATGTAGACTTCCAACTAGTTGTATGTTCAATGTACCATCAACCTATTTTGAACCATCATCAAGATGAAGCTTCACATTTTGTTGCATAGAACAAAATCAGCTTTGCAATGATCCATCTTAAACTTTTTAAGCACTTCTTTGACATACTTACCCTGTGAAACAAAAGTTTGACCAACATCTCGCCAAACTTCAAGACCTAAACAGTAATGCAACTCACTAATATATTTCATCTCAAATACTTGTGACATCTGCATCTTAATTTCATCAAATTAACTTCATTGAATTTCCTATAATGATTAAGTCATCAACATACAAAGAAATCAACACCACATACTCCTTTGCATCAAATTTGATATACAAATTCAGATTAGTTTGACTTCTCATAAAACCCTGCTGGAAAAAGAAAGAAACTACCTTTTCATACCATGACCTAGGTGCATGTTTCATCCCATACAAAGCTTTCTTTAATCTACAAACTAAATGTTCCTGCCATTTTTTCACAAACCCTTCATGTTGTGTCAAATACACCTCCTCCTTTAAGTCACCATTCGGAAAAGAAGATTTTACATCTAGTTGGTGCAAATTCCAATGATACTTTGTAGCTAATGCAATTAACAATATAATAGTGTTCAATTTAGGTACAGGTGCAAATGTTTCTTCATAATCAATACTCTCTTTCTGAGAGTACCTTTTTGCCACCAATCTAGCTTTATATTTATCTATGTTGCCATCTGCTTTAAACTTGGGTTTGTATAGCCATTTTCATCCTATGGGCTCTTTTCCTTTAGGAAATTCAATTAATTCCCAGGTTTTATTCTTAATTATAGATTCATATTCTTCCTCCATGGATTTTCTCCACACTTCATATTCAATAGCTTTATTAAAATTCATGGGTTCTGTGATATTCAAAACACTTGTCATGAGAACATAGTCTGTGTACCTTTTAGGTAGTCGAATATGCCGAGTGGATCTCCTACGTGCTTCACTACTTTCACCTCTATTCCCTAAAAGTAATTCTCCATTTCTGATTGGGCTCTGACTGTTGATGATGTCCACATTGCTAGATTCTTCCCCAAGCTTTTCCTGCTCACTGTCTTCTACGTTTGCTTCTTCTTTTATGTCTTCAACTTTAGGAAGAATGTGTCATATTTCATAGTTGTTATCCTTGTTGCCTTCATCTGCCTGTTCATGGAAAATTAAACCTATACTCGCAAATACTTTATGAGTAGATGGATCAAACATTTTATATGTTTTAAATTCTTAGCATTATCCTACAAAAATACATTTGATACAGAGCATCAAGTTTCTTTTTGTTCTCCTTCAGAATATGTGCAAATTCCTTACACCCAAATATCTTCAAATGATGAACTGCTGGTTTAAAACCATACAAGGCTTCGAATGGAGTCTTAAAATCAAGATACCTTGTTGGACTTCTATTCTTTAGATAAACAACATTACTAATGCCTTCTACCCAAAAATCATTTGAGAGGTTCTTACCTTTAATCATACTCCATGCACACTCCACAAATGTATTTTTTTTCCTTTTTGCAACATGTTTTGTTGTGGAGTGTAGGGTATTGTGAATTGTTGCACTATTCCATGATCCTTGTAGTACTTGACGAAGTTCCCCAATATGTATTTTCCCCCTTGATCTGAACAAAGGATGTTTAAAAACTTCTCGTTCTGCTTTTCTGCCATGTTTTTGAATTCTTTGAAGTACTCAAAAACATCACTCTTTTTCCTAAGGAAGTACACCCAAGTGTACCTTGTGAAATCATCAATAGACAACAAAAAATAATAGGCTCCTCCTAAAGATCTAGTATCCATGGGTCCACAAACATCACAATGCACAATTTCTAACACATCTCCTCTTCTTCTATCACAATTAGAGGGGAATTCATCTCTATGAATTTTACCTAGTGTGGAACCTTCACAAGCATCATATTCATTTTTTAACATAGGGAGACCTTCGACCATATGTTGTTTCTGTAGCAACAATAAATCATGATAATTGATGTGACCATACCTATGATGCCAAAGACTTTATGTTGACATAATTTTAGAAGTCGATGCTTGATGAATTTTTCTGGTAACATCGAGCTTGTACATGCCTCCAACTCTGACTCCTGAAGCAACAAGTTTTTAGTGATCCAGCAAATCTTTCACTATGCAATGTGTTTTGAAGAATTCAACCTTCAAGTTCTGATCTGTAACTGTGGACACATAGCTCAAAATTTTCTTGATCCCAGGAACATACATAACATTTTGGATGCACCTGATGCTTCCATTTGGTAAAGTCACAGGTATATCGCCATATCCCATGATCTTATGTGTGCAATCATCTCCAAGGTAGATGTTTCCACCATTGGTAATTTCCTTGAAGTTTTTGTACCAATCATTATTGCATGTCATATGAATTGACACTCCATAGTCCACAAACCATGTATTGGCATCATCCATTTCAGCAGACAACACAACATTAAACACAAATAACTTGAGATTTTTGAGATTAGAATTTAGGACTTCTCCTACAAAATGTCTTGTATGTATTCTATGTTTATTTCTAAATTCATCATTTTTCTTCTTATAACAGTCTCTGGCCAAATGCTTAATTCTACCACAATAAAAAAAAATCATTTCAGCTGTCATACCTTGATTTGATTTCAGAAATGGACTTTTCTGGGATGAGCTTCTTCCTTTTCTTGCTCCTTCTTATTTCCCTTTGAATAATTTCTTCTTTGCCACAAGTGCCAAATCTGGATTTTGAGCCTTCAATTTCTTGCACCTCTCTTCTTCATGCAATATTAAACCTACCAATTCGTCAAAGTTTTGAGATTTCTCCCTTGTTGCGAGACCTGTAATAAACATCTGGTAACCTTCTGACATTCCATTTAACCTGATTGTTACCAGATCAATACTAGGTACTGACTCCCCTATGTCTCCCAACTTATATTTCAATTTTTAATTCTGGAAAAAAGCATTAACAGATTCGTTCTCTTCCATTTTAATATACAGGAGCTTACTTTTCAAGAAGAGAACTCAATTTTTGTTTTTAGTCTCATATAATTCCTTTAGTGTATTCCAGGTTTCAGTAGAAGTATTACAATCATGAAAAAGAGGAATTATACTATCTTTGACAGACATTCTAAGCAGTACCTTTTCTTTGTTTTCGTTCTTCTCCCAATCTTTAATAATCGCATATGTCGTGCCTACAACAGGTTTTGCTTCATCCCCCTTTGTAATAGTCTAGGCGCCATAGTCTTCTAGAAGTGTATGCAGCTTGAATTTCCAGTTGACGTAGTTTGTGCCATATAGATCATTGGTTTCATTCAAATATGTTTATGCAAGAGGATTCACCATCTTCTCCCAGTGTTTTTCAGAAATACTTTCACCAGCTCCAAATAAATTTAAATGGAGCCTAATAATTAATAGGGCTTGAAAATAAAAATGAAACCTCTTTGCACAAATAAGTGGTCAACCTTGCAGAAATAATATATATTGAAAAAACCTTTCACTTAGGTGCTCCAGTCAAAAACCTCCTTTTAAATATAAGAGAACCCCCTTTAAACAAAATATATAAAATTCCTTTTAAAATAGAGGGCTCACGTGCTCCCTTTTTTTTGTTTTAATAAAACCAGTGGCCCATGGCAACAGTGTACATGTAGCTATCCATTACCAAGGGAACTATTCCACACGCTTCACACTTTTCCAGAGGAGAAAGTCAAATATTACCACCGGAGTGTTCGTTGGAGAAATGAAGCATTGCACATCAAGAAATTTAATTTCGTAATTTTACATACTGTCACTGCATCTCAGTCTCAGGGATGGGATGTGGTGGTCAATCGAAAAAAAATGTGGTGGCTAACTTCACCGTTCTTCATCATTGCACGTGCTAACCACCTATAAAATTTGTTACATCAAAAGGTGGCTAACTATTTTTGGAGCCTTCTAAGAAACGTTTTATCATAAAAATATTATCTCTTGAAATCTCATGAAGACATCTTATCCTCTCGATTTATCTTCACCGTTGTTTTTCAAAATGCCGAAATTTCCGTTGTTTTCATAGAGAATAGACTGCTACAAAATTCCATTTTCCCCCTCCTCCACTCAAAACTAACCTTCATTTTATTCCCCTTTTCCCCCTTCAAATTCCTCTATTTTTCATTTATTCCCCTTTCCCCTTCATGAAACTCCTTTTACAAGGTTTAAAACTCATTTTTGAACCTTGCCGAAACCCCCAAATCCATCAAAAAATCTTGAAAATTTCATAAAAAATAAGTGTTTTGACTATAGGCTTAAGCCCCTTTGGGCTAAGTCCTAACCACTTCCCCACACATGCCCCAGTGCTAAAACCGAGCGCTAATGGTCCCGAGTGCTTATCGCATCGGAACAAATTGGAGCGTGCAAGTCTTTGGCTTTTATAAAACCTCCGATGCAATCAACTCCTTTATATATGAACCCCATTCCTTTGTTTTATTCACAAAACCAAAGGCCCGCAATCAGGCGCTTAGCACTTCATATAAACCATTCCTGATAATTTTTTCCCTTTGTTAATTCATAAAAACCCATTATCCTAAGTTTTGGTCTAAACCCGCCGATTCATGTTATTATATGAGAAGAACCCTTGATCTTATGAACCGATCAACGGTAAACAGAATCTCGCATCGGAGATTTACAAATGGGAAGATTGAAAGACTAGCACCGTGCTTCCGATGCCGATTGGCCCTTATATATATAAAGCCCCGATCCCTTTGCATTTTTCACATTTCCACAAGCCCCGCAGATGGGCGCTTAACCTCATATATATATCCCGCCCCAAAGCCATTAAACCTTTGTATTAAATAAATTCCGCCTTTTTAATATTATAACTAAGCCCGCCGTTCATTGGTTGGGGCTCTTCTCCACCGTTGATCATTTGACCAATCAATGGCCAGCGCTATTTCGCATCAGAGATTTCCATTGGCGCATTGTAATATTTTATTGCTCCCTCTCCGATTGGCGATTCCCCGATGAGTTCTTCGTCGTTGATCTGATCTGCAGATCGACGGCCCACAGTCAATCACTTCGACGCTCCCATGTCCATTACCCCGCCGATTACGAAGCTCCGATTACATCTGGGCCGTCCATGTGTCCAGATCGAACGGTCCAGATCTTTCCTCCCGAATTTGGTTAAGTTCATGCGCCCCACTTCATTATGTTTTTGGCCAAATCTCAGTCGTTGATCTCTGCAGATCAACGACCCTTATTCACCCTTTCTCCGCCTCGTTTATTTTTTCCATTTATCCCCAGATACAATCTCTGCTGTTGATCCTGCACATCCAATGGCCCATATTGACTCCGACAGGCCCGACCCCTGTGGGTCATGCCTCCCTTCAAATTTGATCTCAGTCGTCCAATCTTAGATCTAACGGCTCAGATTAAAACTGCTTTTCTCTGCCCCCACCTCGTTCCGCCCGCGCATCTTATCAAAATCGCGCTCACTCCCCACCGTTCGATCTGAGGCCCCAGATCTAATGACTGATGTTCCATATCGCGTAACTTTAAGCACGAGTGTTAATTTTCCAAAATCACGCGAAATGGGCGGTATTGAAACGCCACATGTCAATTGATAACGCATATCGCATTCTAAAAGGTGAAACCACCATCCTCCCCTTTTCCCACGCGATACCGTTGGTTTCTCCTCCCGAAATTGCTTCCCCATTTATATTACATTACATCGCGTACAACCTCTACCGTTGATCTTTGTAGATCAACGGCTTACATCTAATCTCTCGTTACAACTATCGCCCTCCGCCTTTTCCAAAGGGCCTTCATAGATCAATCCTGACCGTTGATCTCCGTGGGCCAAATTCATCCAACGGCCTACAATCATTTGGAAACTCCAATTTCCCTTCCAATGTTTTTTCCACCACAAAGGATTTTAACCTATTTTCTTCGCATTTTCCACATTACATAGTAAAGTGGCCCTTCTCCATTGTATTTCCCTGATTGATCTTGACCATCGATCAAAACAAGATCTACGGCCCGGACTTAATCCTATGCACCATTCTTCCAAACCGCCTCCTTCTGACCCCCACAAGCGAATCTCCACTGCTGGATGCTTTCATCCAATGGCTGCAACCTAATACGCAACCCCTCAAGCAGTCAAACCAAAAAAATACACAGAATTTTCTTAATATTTTCTTTTTGTGCAAGTTTTAAGGGATTTCCCCATTATTTTAAAGGAAGATAAAGCTGAGGATGACGATCCTTCCGGCTTTATATCTATCAAAGAGGATCACTGTGAAGGGTTTAATGCCACGTTTCATCAGTGCATCATGAGCACCGATGCCATAAGAACCCTTTGCGGCACCTGCACATCAACAAGACACAGCAATATTAATAAAAATCAAAGAGTATCAGTGTCGAAGACCTAACCACAGCATAACTGCAAAATTGAAGATTTTTTTTCACAGTTTTGGTGGATTATGGCTAAAATCGAAAATCAAAAGCCTAATCCACTAAATTAAACACAGTTAAAGACAAATAAAAAATATTTATCAGACAGAGGATGCCTCCACTGCCACATCAGAGGCTAATTGATTCCTCTCAGCTACCAGATTTCCACTTGTAGCCTCACAGCATTCAACAGAGGCCGAGTAATGACCAGAACAGAGGATATTTGCCTCACGACAACCGAACAGTTAATTCAGCCAAAAGGATTAATTACACAAATATTAGCAAAGTTATTACAAGATGATACAAAGCCTTAAAGTCAACAAAAGCTCCCACCAAGCTTATTTCTTAAATGTAAAACAATTAATACAGAGCAAATATCTTTAAACTTCTCCATCAAGCCCCTCAAAGGCCGAGAAGTATTAATTTGTATTAATAGAACCTGAGAGATCTTTTATCCATCCCACCTCCTCATATCTTCTATAAATACTTCTGTAGAATATAAAACGTTGTTGGTTGTTGAACTTTGAAATATACTTGTGCTCGAAACTTCTACTTGTAAATAGTGTTCAAAGGCTCTTGAAGCTCTGTTTGTGATTAGATAAGTTAGGCTGAGAAGTGAAGATGATTGCTGAACTGAAACATTGGACTTGAAGATTGTAATTAGATTGACATCAATATACAAGCTAATTCTTGGGATCCTCGTCTATATCACTGGTGAAGTAGTCCTTTCTGCGTTATTGTTTTCCCCTTATGTATGCCATTTTGTGCATTATTCTCTGATAAAGAACAACAAGCATAGAGTTAGGATTTACTGTTTACAGTACCCTTCTCTGACTGATAAGCTTTATCTCAATGTTTTCCTCCAATTTGTTTATTTAAGAATGATTCAATACAGTTCAAGTAGTTAGGAATGTTGGCGCTCCCTCGTCCTATTGTTTACTTTAAACATTTTTCTTGAATGTGATTTTCATTATTTTCTTAGTAAAGATAGACTAGAAAAGTGATTGGTTTTCCCTGTTTTCTAGCTTCTTTCTCCAAAGGTAATTTTGAAAGTTTCCCTAAGCGTATGCTAAAAGTAGACTAGATTTAAAAGTATTTTATCTGATCTTAGGCTACACTTTGTTTCTCTTATCTGTTTTCATACTTTTTGAAAGTAATTATGTGGACTACTGGATTGTTTGTCTCTTGAGTTATCTTTAATAAGAGCTTTTCCAAAGAGGTTTATGGTGAGCCCTGCCCTTTGGTTGGTTTTAAACAGTTGCTTAAAAGGCTTTTCTTGTTTGGACAAACTGTTAAATCCTGTCAGAAATTAGTGTCTGTTTCCACCCCTTCAACACTTTTATTGTTCCATTCCATCATTTTATCTCAAAAGATCTTGTGATATAGATGACTTGCCCCTTGGACCACTCTTGAAATTGTTGCACAATTAAAGCCCTATTATGACTCCATAGCCCAATGGACTAAAAACCAGTGTTATATCTATCTAATCAGCCAAAGCTTGTTCTGATTGCTTACAACTTCACACCTTTGAAACTCTTTCCATTTAGGACTTTCCACTCAACTAATAAATCATGCTCACCATCCAAAACGAACAAAAACCTTGCTCTTAATAACTAGCCTAATATCATATCCATAAAACCTTTAAAGATAAATCAATCTTTGCACTTTATTGGAGAGATCCCTCTCTGAATTCAGGATGGCTAGATCCTAGAATCCCAAAGTGGTTGAAACAGTGTTCTCTCTGCAGTTTGACTTTGCCAATCTTGCAAATTACAGGGAGCTAACAGGTTCACAATTCTATAACATGTATAGGGGGGGAATCCCCCAGACTAGGAGGAAAAAAAAACTGAACTTCCTATGAACCAACCTTCTGAGGGAGATCTGACAACTACATAACCATATCTAGGCTCACAACTTCAAGAACCACTTCTTGCAAACAATACCTTCAATGATGAGCTCTTGTCCTCGATGGAAGAAGAAGATTTTCCAGACATTGAGTTGCAAGGTATGGATCTACAAAAAAAATTAGAGAAGAATGGGAAAACAAAGAGCGTGTGATCATCCCTGAATATCGAATCCAAATCATAACGCAAGGATACCTTTGCCACCAAGACATTCTTCTTCAGTAAGAAAATTCATAACGTACATCCTCCTCTCCCTCCTCTTCCTTTTCATTGCAAGGGATCCAACAAAATTCCCCCAGGAGTACTCCCTCTATGTGAAAGAGCCAAAGAATAAAGGCAAAAAAACAAATAGCCAAATCCTCCAAGTTTGAGGCGAGTTGCTAGTTAATTCGAGCAGAGTTGTGCCCATGAAAACCCTCTTTCCTCTCATTTCTAAATCCCAATGACGCAGATCATCTCTTAGAATGTTATGGGTTTGAATGGAAAATACAAACACGAGATATCGAAAAATAAAATCTTTGAGGAAAAACCAGATATTCTGTCGCTCCAAAATACAAAGTGCTCTCATGAGCACCTCACCCAAATGACTAGTACCTTCTGGAAGAACTCCAACCTCATCACCCAATGTGCAAGCAGTGCCTCTGGAGGTCAGGAAATATTGTGGAACCCATCCATGGTCACACTTAATGATTTATTTTCCATTTCTAGAATCCTACCTTCCCTTTTTCAATCTATAGGTTCCTCACAATCAAGATAAGAGAGCATTTCTCATAGATCTCTCCACAGTTGCTCATTTTTTCCACTTTGATCACTGGCTTTTGGGGATATATTTCAACTTGATTCAGTCCTTGCAATAAAAAAAGGGATGAGTTAGAAGATTGTCAGAGGAGGCCTCAATCTTCAACTCTTTCATAGACAACAACAATGCTTGGTCCAGCCATTGCTTATATACTAAACTCTGAAATAAACTTGACTGTGTTTTTCTAAACAAACTATCCAACTTGACTGTGTTTTTCTAAACAAACTATCTTTCCCTCTTTAAAGGACAAAACTCTGTTTCTGAGGACTGCTCTTTTAAAAAAAAACAACAACTCTGTTTTTTTGATAAATACCTGGACTTTACTTCTACTTGGCTTGCTGGAGTTCTACTGGCGAACTGCTACAACAAATATTTCTTCCTTCAGCTTCTTTGACACCTTCAAAGAGCCTGGATAAGCTCTGATACCATGTTGGAATTTCTGAGAATTCTAGAACAAAAAACACAGAGAGAATAATACTCTGCTCTGAACACAGAGAATTAAAATAAAAATTTGCTCACTGACAGACAGAGTTGACAAAATAACTATTTCATTAACTATGAAAACTATTACAAAAAATACTTCCTCTCATAGAGGGATTACAAAATTGGACTGTTGCACACACAGTGCCAAAAAGACTCTCTGTCTCTTCTTATAAAAAAAATGCACTCTCTGTATGTCTGTCAATTTTAGCCTTCGGGCTCACACTCTGTATTTCCAATACACTGTTATGTATATAACAATTATTACATTAGCTTCTCGGGCTTTTTCTTTTGTGGCAGAGCACACCTTTTTAAATCAACATAAAACAAACTATAGAAAAAAAAAAAAAAACTATGTATGGGCCTGCGGGACCCATATTACAATAATGCGCTTGTAATTAAAACATCCATATAAAACTTGGTTTTTAATATAGTTTTATCGAGCGATATACATAACTAAAACATAACATAAAACATTACAAAACTTTAAAACTAACTTCTGCCCGGACTTCAAACTGATTAAACCAAATTGTAATGAAAATTGTGTCACACTTTCGTATGATGTCACCTCTCCAAAACTTCACACGATCACCATCCTATTGGTCGAGGACTGGGGCCCGCGGATTTCAACCAAACTATGAGCCATATTTCATGAAAAAATCGCATAACACTTTGCCCCGTTGACGTCAGACCCATTTGTGATGCGAAATTCTTTAGAATCCGGTTTGTAAACTTTTCGGGTCTATTTTCTGGGTTGCTGACGTTGGATCCAAACCAACGCGATAAGGCATTGATTGGTCCACGTACTGCTGCTGTGATGGCATGTGGGACTGACTCTTTATGCTTTCAAAGAGCTCTCAATGAGCACGATACACTTCCCATTTGCTGGTGGTGGTGACGAGGCTGTTGAGTTGGCAAGTGGGATCCACTTCCAACGTGCCCCGAATAAAAAAAGTAAATCAAAATTCCCGCATTCACAAGAAACTCTGTTTTCAATGTAAAAGGACTGTAAGGGTTTTAAACTGACTGTTTAACAAAAATAACAAGTAGCTTTTGACAGAACTTGTCAAAACAAAAATAGAAAGTGGTGATTGTGGGCAGAGCAGTTGAAGTTAACACTTCAACAATTGATAGATATTCAAACTTCCAACAACATGCATACTTGGAACAACAAAAGAGGAGGATCTCATCAAGAGGGCGCTAGGTTAGATCGCCTCCTCATCTACAAATCTCTCCTCCTAACAGGAGCACGACTAGAAGATTTATAATTCTACCAATTTATGGCTATGGTCATTGGCCCATAATGCTTAAGCTTGGATGGTCCTAATTGCCCCATAATAATCCCTTTAGACTCAAATATTTCTTGCTGCGAAACCCCATATTCCTTTCCAATATGGAAGCTTGGTGGAAGGAATCACCTTTTATTCCTAGGCGTATAATGTTTCACTCCCAACAACAATTAAAATTCATCAAGTAGAAAATAAAAATATGGAATGCAGAAGACTTCATTAACATCTTTAAAGAAAAGCTTAAGCTTGAAGAACAAATGAAGATGGTTCAACAAGCTATAATTGCAGACGGGAAATTAGATGGCATGGTATGGAAATGGTATGAAAATTTGATGGCATGCATTGTTCTATGTTAAATACGATATATTATCATTTTCGATGCATTTTCATAACTATATGAAATTTTTTATTGTTACAGTCGAGGGACCCACATCTCACAACGTTCCAGCTTGTCGACTTCAATTATTTGATGAGCATGTTGGTGAAAAAAACTATAGCAGTTTGAACACTGCTCCAGTCATTAGCATCCCAATTTCCTCCCCAAGGGTGCTTCCTCCTATTTTACAACCAGTGGGGATTTATTGTCACCCACACTGACCACCTTTCTCCATCATAAATTCTCCCATGCCTATAACCACCTCCCCAAACCCTTCCCAATTCCCACCCCTACCATTTATTCATCCACCCTTCTCATTGTTTCAATCATCCACCCTTGACATTCCAATTCCCCCCCCTAGGGTGATCCCTCGCCCTAGGGTGATTCCCACTATCGTACAACCGGTGGGGGTGTATCACCGCCCACACCCACTACCTTTTTCCGATTTCACTTCCACTATGCCTTTATCCATCACCCATGAACCATGCCTATATCCATCACCAACAGCTCCACCATCTGCCGAGGAAGGACAATCTTCTCCATTGCCTTAGATCTTCATGGTGAGAATGAGTAGTTGATCAAAATCTTATCATGAATTAATCGCAATTGATTCTATGCATTTTGGATTTTAAAACTAATTGGTTATTTAATTTTTGCAGCAATATCAATTTTGAAATGCACTTGGGAGTGCCAAGCGTGGCAAGGGTGACGTATAGACCCAATTTATAAATCAGTCATGATGTCATTTTTCCATTATTTCATTTATGGGTGCGACCTTCCATTATCTATGTTGGGAATACCATGGGCCATGGGCCCATTTTGTAAAAGAGAAAAATGTATAACTAAACCAATTTGGAATACAAGTACAAGAATGTGAACTTGTGTATATGACAATGTCTTCATTGGCTTTTAAATTCATGATGTGGATTTAATGTTATATTCTATCAATGTTACATTACTTTTGATGAATGTAGTGTGAATGGATTTATTTGTTTCATTTACAAATTATCAAGTTTGCAAGTCAAGTTACTTTTAAATTTATATATTACTCAATGTTGCATGCATGGACAACCATATCATTACCATGGACAACCATATCAAGATCCTCTAACAAAGGACATAGAGGAGAATGAAGCACTCTCAAGATAATGATATTGATAGCCATTTAATTGTCGAACCCCAATTTAAATAACACAGAAGCCATAAAAAAAAATAACACAAAAAATCATATCAAGTATACAATATTCATACCAAGTATCATAAAGGGGTTTTACATAGCTAGAGGATGCATAGGCAGAATATCTGCATTATAGAAAACATTATAAAATGGGAAGGCTAGCAAGAAATAAGTTAAACCCAATAACTCATAGTCTTACATCAAATTGAGGTATGGAGCGGCTATAAGAAAATTAAAGCACAGTATATAAGCTTAACAATATGCATATAACGTGAAAAGATCTTGTTCAAGCTTAAGCTCTCAAATTTCTTGTAACCATCAAAACTAATAAACATATATGAAGAACTCATATACATTTTTTATAAACTGATTTACAATGTCCAAACACGAATCAAAACCCAAAACATTCCTCCACGAGTGCAAGAAATTATAAGTGTATAATTACATTCATTGTTCGATCAGTGGCCATAATTAAATTTGGAACCCCAGACTCGAGCATAGACTCGGTATTTCACCATGTAACAAATCTAACTTAAACCTTACACAGAAGACCTAAGTAGTGTGAAAGTAGGGCCTTAGCTAGAAATAAGACCACGACATGTCTAGACAAAAGGGTCACCGTACCTGTGCCAGAGAAACTAAAGAATTCATGAGTGATGTAACATAAACCTTGGGATGAGAGAAACCATTTTGAGAAGCGGAACTCATACCTAGTCGAGCTTGCAAGAAAGAACACAAGTCAAGAATTAGTGTTTGATAGGTTGAACCAATCCAAAGTGACAGAAAACCACAAGAGTAACTAGAGTTTACCTCTAGAGGCCGAGAGGGAGAAACCCTCACGTCGTTCTGTCAATTTGTAGAACAAATTGAATACTTTGTGACAACCATAAAATTAAAGGTTGGAACCCAAAAGGAACATGGTAGGTATGCAATGTGTACCCCGACGACGAACCGTGAGCATAGTTGAGAGTTGTCGCAGCATGAAATAATCCAATTCTGGAAATAACATCTAGGTGAGAACCCATAAAACTTACTACTAAAAGAAAAAACAAGAAAATAATTCAACAAGTATTTTATGTGAGATTTAGTATACCTGTAACCGTGCAATGGAATAGTTGTGTTGACCTTGTCTAGAGGGTACCTAGGGAGCATTGTGACATCAAACCACAGTGGAAACCCTCCCTCAAGCCCAGAGGCCATCACCTTATCCCTAGGTATCACTAGTTGCAGAGGGTTGAGCGCCAAAGTTCACCGGAGCAAATGAGCTATAAAGAATGTGCGAAAGGCAAGCGATTACAGAGTTAAAACCCTAGAATGGAATCTCCACCGTTGATTTACAACATGATAGCAACATCATGGATCAAACCCGGATCCCCAGGTGAGTCTGATAGGTGTAGGGTGAATGCTTTCACAATCCAAATCTGGAAGATTCATATAGTGGTGCATAGAGCAGCAAGTCTGCTTTCCAACCCAGGCATGTACCATAAGATAAGGTGTAGATAATGATAATCCCTTAGATATGAGTGGTACGCTATAAAACAGACAACTCCCATAAGTTCTCAATAAATGTTATACTCCTGCTTCCTATGTAGTAAGTTGAAGGTTTAGACCAGCACATATGGATTATATGCAAAATTAAATATGTGATACGTAATCAAAAGTTTTTAATATAGTACTCACTCGTCTTATCAAGTTGTGTTATAGTTAATAATATTTTTTAAAATTTTGGTGATGATGCATGTTACAATAAAGTTTCAAATCAATGACTAGATTCATGTGTAAGCACATGACTACAAGAAACTTTCAATAAAGGACAGAAAGAAAGAAACATATAGATGATGAAACAACTTACTTGACATTTAAAACATGTTTAATTAATAATAAAAATTTAGAAACATTTTTTTTCAAAGTTAGAATGTGACATGATTCTCATAGCCTCATATATATTCAAACTTGACACTTCTCAATTGATCTAAATTTTAACAAACATCACACATATAATTAATGGACAATTTAGTGTACAATGCTATAAAGATATGTGATTTGGTCAAACTCTATTTAATTTTAATAACCAGTGTCTAAAAATGTTTTAACTTCGTCATATATTCCACTTCGTACCAATCTTTGAAAATATAGTAGTTATTATTAAAGATGTTGCAAAATCAATGTTCCAAGAACAATTTAACATGCATTGTATATATATTTTTGTAAAACCCTTAAAAATGAAAATAGATCTAAATTTACTAAATAACATCTCAAGAATTATATTTTTATTTTTGTTTGCTATTACATGTGTCATATTATCTTACCCTTCATTGGCATTAAAATATCGATAAATTATAATGTCCTTGAGATATATAAATTAAATATAAACAATAGAAGTTAATTAATTCTAAAAAGAAATATAAATTATAAAATTTGTACATTGTAATAACCATATATTATAAATCTGCTATATATTTTTTCACATTGCAGTATTATATACAAACCCTACCTAAAATAATTATAAAACAAGTGTAATATGCAACATTGTTGCTTACTACCCACACTCAAAACCCTAGACATGAGATGCCCCACAAACTAGTGAGCATAAGTCAAGAGATGCCACCATTAGTGGAACCCTTGAAGTTATTTCCATTACATTGTTTTTCATGTAAACATTTGATTATTACTTCTAAATGTTTAAACATAGATGGTGGTATTAGTTGGGTGAGGTGCATCTTGTGAACAACTTTGAATATTTTAGTATCTCTATTTAGATATTTTATTATTTATATTCTTGATTGATAACTTATGAAGAATTTTTCAAAAGTATGCAACCTAACCTTCTTCATACTCAATTAATTCATAAAACCTCTTTCATAAATGAAAATCTGCTATGTTTAGCATTTACTATTCTTTCATATGAGAAGTGATTTAATTTACTTACTATATATGATTGCTTAATCACATTTTTTATATTAATATTTTATAATTTTTTGTTAGGTATTGTGTGTCTTAGGAGCAGTCGTAAACCTATCCTATTACTTGAGTAACCAATATTAAGGAAATTTTAAGCCTTGAAAATCACCTAAGATCATAATTGGCTTGAACCACATGAACCACATGAACCCTTAACATGACTGTATTTTTATCCATAGGGTTCAAACTAGTAACTTTTTCACCATAGAGTGTCTTAACTAGATACCTTGGCACTATCTATTCTACACCCATGAACATGTAAATGACCATTTTAATTAATTAAATATTCTATTTTTTTTAATATAATAATTTTATATTATACTATATAATTATTTTTATGAAATTATTTTACTATAAATTTATTTTTACATATTACACTTATTTTATATTTGATAATTTATTTTAAAACTCCATAAAGTAAAAAAACGACTTCTATTTTAATATATATATATATATATTTTTAATTTTAAAATATCTAATTTAATATTTATATTTGTCAAAATTTTAATAAACCTTATTTGAAAGTCATAAAGGTTTTTTTTTTACCAAACAAAAATAATATAACCTACTCTCCGCTTATAGATCTCGAAGGATCTCCGCCTTTGGATTGTACGTCAGTGCCTCGAGACTTGAGAGTCATTCGTACTGAACAACTGGAAGCTTTGGCTTTGGTTTGCATGGCATGGCACATGACCATGGAGCATGGCATTGATGTGGAGCAAGCATTAATCGGCAAATAGCATAGAAAATTCCTCTAATAATAATTTTATTTAAATTTTTAGATGATTATTTATTTTACATGTTTTGAAGTTCTATAAATGAAGTATAGCTATGTTTTGTTCTTTTGTAATAACATTCATTTTCATATATTTGTTTATTTTACATGTTTTGAAGCTTTATAAACAAAATATAGCTATGCTTTATTCTTTTGTAATAACATTCTACTTAGAATCTAAAAACTGATTGAAAACCTTGACCTCTACCTTTTATTTTATAATAAAATTATTATTTTTAATAAAAATTAAATATAAATTTAACTAAAATTTAACTACGTTTTACTTATACTTGCTTGCATCTATTTAAAAGTTTTTTTTAAATAACATTCCACTTAAAATATAGAAGCTAATTGAAAAACTTAATCTTTTCATTTTATTTTATAATAAAATTATTATTTTCATTAATAATTAAATAGTAAAATAAAATTATTATTTTTAATAATAATTAAATATAAATTTTACTAAAATTTGAAAAGAAATCAAAATTCATATAGCTCTTAAAAAAATTATATACACCCTCAAACTCTGAACATACAACTTTATTAAAACGTCAAAATTCATATCATCAGCTCTTAAAAAAAATTATATGCACCCTCAAACTCTTAGCATAAAACTTTATTAAAACATTGAAGTATGCGCTCTCCACAGGATGTTATGCCACGATTAACATCCATATTCATACATCCATTGTATTTCCGGCTGCGTTCACGACACGACTCCGGTAACGACAACTCAATCATTGCAAATTGACATCCATATACGGTTGGCAGGGCATGGCTCGTATGGCCATGGGGTATGCGATTAGTACTTACGCTTCTCACATAGAGCATTAATGGGCCAATAGCCCCGTAAATAAGGCTTTCCGATTAACTCGATCATAAAGAGATTTTCACGACAGGGAATATTAACAAAGTTTATCGAAGTGTGATTTGGTTTATCCACGCAAACGCTTCGTAAGTATGTAATGATTTTTTCATATTCCAGTTATCATTAGATGCCTTCTGCTTTAATCTCTCAGTGGGGCCTATGAGCGATTGTTCGATCATAAAGAGGTTTTCACGAAAATGTCAAATGCTTAAAAACAATATCTTAATAATATAAACACGCTGAAACAAAATAAAATATATGAAATAAAATAAAATGTATATAATATAATAAAAAAATTAAGCCTACAAAATATTTATGTTAAAATAATTGAATAAATATAATATATTTTATAGGTTTTCGAAACCTGGAAAAGTTGAGAGAATAGATCTAAGAATAATGAGATGTTTCACTTAAATTTAAAGGAAAATATTACGCAATAGAAAAAATATGAAATATTTTAAATTATAAATATAATACTACACTTCTGTTTTTACTATGGATTAAAATACAATAATTATAATTATAATATATTCAGAAAAGTGAAGAATAAAGAATATTTATCTAAAAAAATTTAATAAATATAATATATTTTGTTTGTGAAACATAGAAAAGTTGAGAAAATAGATAGAAAAATAATTAGATGTTTCACATATATATCACTTTTGTTTGACTATGTATTAAAATACAATATTTATATTTATATTATAGTATATTAAGTTGTATTATGTTAATATATTAATTTTTTTATTTTAATATATTATTAATTTGAAATTGTATTAAATTTTGCTAAATGAAAATATTTTATTTAAAAAAAAAGAAATAGTATTGAAATTGTTGATTTAATCTTTAATAATAAAGATATGAGGATATATATATATATATATATATAACTAATTCTATTATATCATCAACCATAATTACATTACGCATCCTCAGAAATGGACAGGTCCATTTCAGAGGGAATAGTAAAAAAACCGTAAAACTAGACTTGTCTCGTAGTGGGAAAACTAAACATAATCCAAGGAAAATTGCCGCCCTTAGCGGGAAACCAGCCTTAAAACTGTGCAAAATGAAGCAGAAAGAACTAACAGAGGTAACATGAAAAAACACCATATTGAAAATGTAGCCATAATCCAGAGAATCGAGCCCAGGCTCAGAGTCCTCATGCGGCGCGCGAGGAGACACTGGAAGCCCGAGGCGCTCCGCTGGAGTGTCTTGAATGCCTTCGTCCTACAGAGTGGCTGGAATGTCCAGGGAGGCGTTCAAGTTGAAGTCGTCATTCTGCAAGGAGGAGCCCGAATGATGCAGTCTCGAAAGACGCTTATCTTCTGTAGGCTCGATATCACTATCTTCAGAATTGGAGCTAGAGGCAGGCTGCACGGGAAGAGCTTTAAGATTTTGAGGGAGGAAGGCTGGCTCTGTGGGGATGGTGGACTTACAAGCCCGTTTTTTACAGCGGAAGGAGGAGGGAGGAGCGGAGGGGTCGGGGAGCAGCAAAGGAGGCGAGGCAGTCACGAAGTCAGGGGGCGGCAAGTCCGTCATGGCCCAGTCCACGAGAAGATTCAGGTCCTGGGGGAAGGTATTGGACAAAGGAGGATGCGAAGGGAGACCCCTCCCCCCAGCTCGCCTACAGCGTTGCCGGTGATGACGAGGCATCGAGGCCAACTTGGGAGAGAAACCAGACAGCTGAGGAACCGTTGCAGAGGCAAGAGCCCAGAAGCCTCTCGCCTGAACAGGGGAGGGCCGAAGCCAGAAAACCAGAGGGAGAGCGACCAAAGCGGGCGGGAGAGCCAGAGAAACAGTGGGAGTGTCGAACAACATGTTGCCAAGGAGAGTTATTCTGAGACTCGCCAAGTACATCGCATGGAGGGTGGCGCATGGGGCTTTAAAGCCCAGTCCACGTGAAAATTTAAGGCGATGGGCATCCCAAGGCAGAGGCACATGAGCGCGCCATGTGGTGATCCACATGGCAGCCCCATGTAGCCCTGCTGAGCTATCTAGCACCCGCATCCAGGGGAGGGAAGTCACTGTGCACCAATTGGGCGCATCCCTAAATGAGAGCTTCATCATTGGTGGAGGATAGAGTGCCCACCCAAATGGGTGAGGAGTGGGTGACACCTATGTTCGCAAGGAGATCCGCTACCTTGTTAGCAGAATGTCTAACATGGTGGAAGTCAATAGCCGTATCAATGCGGATCCTCTACATGATCATGTTGATCCGTGTGGCCAGGTGCCAACCCTTGATGAGTTTGGTGGCTGAGGAACTCGCTTGGAGACGCTTTGCCATTTCAATGAGAATCTGAGAGTCTCCTTCGATGATTAAGGGGTAAAGGTGGTGTTCTTTGGCTAGAATGAGCCCCGGAGCATGCCCTCCAGCTTCGTCGAGTTGTTTGTATCCCATCTTAGAGATCCGTAGAAGACCAGACACACTTAACCAAGAGAAGTTCTGAAAATACCTCCAAATACGGCTTGCCGCGGGTTCCCTTTGGAGGCTCCATCGAAGTTGAGCTTGAAGAGACGAGTAGGCGGAGGGGACCATTGACTGGGAGAAGGCAGCTTTTGGTTTGAGGTGGGCTCGAGAATGGGAAAGGAATGAAGCCGAAGGTTCCAGCTGGCTCGGATGATCTGTTCCCCTTGGAGAGTGGGGAGGTCCAAATCCTGCCACCGCTAGAGAGCTAAAGTCTCCTGAAGGTTGCCACAAACCATGTTCCATAGAGTCTCAGGAGAGGTGCGTTGATCTTTGAAAATTCTGTGGTTGCGCTCCTTCCAAATCATCTAGAGAATGTGCCCTGGGAGAATTATCCAGAGAGCATTAAGAATAGCACAGTGAAAAGGAGTAGAGGGCTAGCTACGAATGGTGTTGATAATGTTCCCAGGAATTCTGTCTGATCTTCTACTTAGCAGAACCACTTTATCCCAAAGGGCCATGGCGACCACGCAATCATTGAAGAGATGCTCAGTGGTTTCCTCCTTGATGCCACAGTTGGGACATTGGGATGGGCCTATGAAGCCTTTTTGGTAGAGATTGTCCCATGTGAGCAGGCGACGCTTGCTGAGGAGCCAGAGAAATGTGGAAATTTTGGGCCAAAAGATATGAGGGTATTTAATAGAATACTATATTTTAATATTTATAGAAAAACAATTACAAAATAAGAAATAAAATACATAAAAAAAAAATTAAGATCTTTGTAAAATTAAACTTTATATATATCATCTTTGTTTAATAATGTTAAAATAAAATTTAAGTGTAGGTTAATTATTTTTGCTTTAGTCATTGGAGTGGTTTTCTTTGTTTTGTGTAACTACATTTTATATTTTATTCATCATTTTATGTGAAAATAAAAATATTATAAAATTTATGAGTTTGAATTTGTCAAACATTTTAAACATTAGAGTCATAGTGACATGTATATACAAGGGTAACAAATATCAATTTTATTGTGTTCTGTGCATGTTTACAACTCTTGTTTATAAATGCATTGCTCTAAGAGAAACCCTACAACCTTGGCCATGATTTTGAGATCACTTCTTCTAATAAGCCAAACAAATCATAGTGACATGTATATACCACGATAACAAATGTCAATTTTATTTCTTTGTTTGCATGTCTACAACTCGGGTTTATAAATGCATTTCTCTAAGAGCAACCCTCACCATGATTTTGAGATTACTTCTTGTAATAAGCCAAAAAAATTTAAATTCACTAATATGGATGCTTCACTCGAGTTTTTATTCTACTATAAATGATTTCTTGATTGTGCTTGTGAAGTTGTACTCTTTGTCATTTTGCTCATGTCTAATTGTTAGGATTAATGTTAGCATTCGTAAATTTGGTTTTGGTTTAATGGAGACTGTTAAGATATTCTCTCAACCATAATCTCCAAGTTTAGAATTAGTTGGTTCTGGCTCCAACTATATAAGTGCATTGTATTTAGATTGAAGATGTGAAATAGTTTATGGTGTGCAAAGAACATTCTTTCTTTGTATGAAAACTAGTAGCTCTCAATGTGACTCCCTTACAAGAGGGCCCAAAAATATGTAAGTGTCGTGAGATTAACATGCAAATGTATATTAGATTAGTGTATATGTGTGCTTTTTTGTATTATCATGTAGATGAGTTTGCAGAAGATGCGTAGGGAGTCGAATCATCGTACATGAGAAGGAGTCATAGGCAACATTTATTGGAAGGGGAATTCGATCAAGGTTATCGAGGCGCTGTAATTGATTAAACCTACACGTGGAGAAACCTGGTTTACACAATTGAAGGATGCCAATTAGGAAAGCATCATGAGAAGAGTTTGGAGCACAATGGATTCGTTTGACATTAAAATTGTTAATAGGTGGAGGAAGTTAGGATGGTGATGGAGACAATATGGCCTACTCCATAATTCCCTATGATTCATTTCTATGTATGGCCAGGTAATGAATAATGGTAGATTGAGCTTGAAATATAATAAATCTATCAATGCCAAAATCTAAAAGAAGGCATGATTTCTATGTTAATGATGCATTAGAGTGAGAGAGAGAGTAGAGAAAATTCAAGACAAGAAGATCCAACCAATGGAAATACCATTTATACAAAAAGAGATCCAAAGAACATAGTGAAAATGCTTCAATGAAGCATTGATTATAGCATGAGGAGGCGAGAGTTGGGTTATATGTCTTGCAGAATTGGTAACCCATTTGATGATTGTTAGCATTGCAATATCAACTGGGAGGGCCACATAAAATTCTTGGAAAACTGAGCTATTGGATTCAAAAAGCAAATTGAAGGAGCTAAAAGAGGGAAGTTTTACGTGATGTCTTATAATAGTGATTACTATGTGGTAAATCCTTGGTTGGCCACCTTGCATCATGTGATGATTCAAACATAGCCCTTGTGGATCATTTTCTAGAGAGACATGTTCATCTAGCTCAAGGAAGAGTTGATCATGAACAATTTTAAGACGATTGACACAAGGGGTTTCAATGTCCATATTACTTGTGGGCCCTTTATCAAAACTAGTTGTGTGTGTTACATCATCATTTTGACAACCCCTCTTGTTAATCCCTCTTGTAAATATTGTTATGAATGGTAAACCCACTCAAGTTATATTAAATTATTTAAGATGATTGGGTTGAGAGGGACATAGATTCAAATTATATGGGGGTGAAAGGGAGATATTTCTCGGTGAGATGATTCTGCAATTAAGTTATTTTGGGTATCTTTTGATGTAAAATATCCACAGGTAGTGCAATTAGGAGAATATGCATTAAAGCCTATGTATGGAGTCACTGTGACGGGGGAGGAGAAAAGAGCATGGACAACCAGACATTGAAGACCCTACAAGGACCCCTATTAAGGAAAAGGAGGAAACTACACTTATAATTTAATGAGGTATATGGGCTAAAAGCACAGGTCCTTCACTCTATGAACCTTTGACATATCTCATGTGTTCATGGTAGACTAAAAAATACCCTTAATTTGACTACATATTGGAAAATACCTCTAAAAATCACATTATTGAACCCCCTACAAATATAAATCCAATACACCTTCCCAATTTAAGAAACCCCTATTGTCAGTAGATATCATAGGTATCCATTTTTATTTAACATTTTATATACCCCTTTATCTTTTTTCATTAAATTTGAGCTCTGTTTTTTATATTTGCCAATATAAAATCCCTTTAATCCACTTTATATGTTGAATATATTATGTCATTTTTCATCAATATATATCCCCCGATATGAATGCACGTATAATGGTATTTCTCCCCTAGTGAAGCCCCCATGTATAAAAGTGGGAGGAAAAACCAAGACCCATGTCCATGGCACACAAGCCTAATCAAGCATGCCATCGAGCAAGGTGTAGGAAAAGGAAAGAAAAGAGAGACTACAATTGGAAAGAGAACAGATAGGGGGAGGAGGCATATGGGTGGAAGAATTGTAGGAGGGAGGGCACTTTGGAATTCTCAAGTGAAGGTGCATACATTTGGTGTGAAGACCCCTTGAGCACTTTCCCTCATAGACTTTGAATTTGGCTCAGGGGTTGTTATCTACAAGGATTGAAATGCAAATTAGCTTATGGCTGGGAGGGGATTCATAAACCCAATCTCAGTCAAAAACATATGTAATTAGTCAAATAAGTGACGCCATTTTAAATCTAAGCATGGTTAACTAATGAATTGTTCCTACAAGGAAAACTAATGAATGCCTTCATAAAGGTCCATAACAATCAAGATATCCTTATATGATCATATGTTCAATTTTTATTCTTTATGGTTATGATTATGAGTAGTAGCTAACTTGGTTGATGTAGGTTTTCACGGGATGTTTGGATGTATTTTTTCCCCTCTATGGTCGTAGAGATGTCTATAGAATTGTGCGCGTATAGAAGTTGGTGTTGTTCTTGTGTTTAATGGTCCAGTAAGTAATTATGGTGTGCCTAGAATGTCAGGCCCTATGTATTGAATTTCATGCTTGTAATGACTGGGTTGAAATCTCACAAAATCTCATGAGAGATAGTCCACAACGGTTGAGTTAAGGAAGTCTCAACTTCTCTCTCTCTCTCTCTCTCTCTCTCTATGTATATATATGTATGTATGTATGTATGTATGTATGTATGTATATGTATATGTATATGTATATGTATATGTGTGTGCGTGTGTGTGTGTGTGTATATATGTACATATATACATATATATGTATATATATACATATAGGGATACACATATACATATGTATAGACATGTATATACATATATATACATAGAGAGAGAGAGAGAGAGAGAAGTTGAGACTTCCTTAACTCAACTGTTGTGGACTATATATATATATATATATATATATATATATATATATATATATATATATATATATATATATATATATATATATATATATATATATATATAAACCCTCTCTCTCTCTCTCTATGTACACACACACACACACATATATATATATTACAATTCCCCAGAGGGACCCACATAAAGGTAATTCCAAGCACGAGAGGGTGACCCTTTGTAGTGATTGATGCGCCTCCAAACTAGACAAAAATTAAGGCCCATTTTACCATTGTTCAACACATTAAACCTCTATTTTTTCATTAGATGACATATTTTTAACTTTAATATGTTCATTAGGAAGGTTTAGAGATAATTATATATTTGTGCCTAATATTATTTATTTTTATAGTATATTGTGAGAATAACAATATGTATTATAAAGATTTGGAGGCCGAGATAATTAGGGACTTGCTACCTGCTATAGGATGTGCCAAGAAGATTGACAACCAAGGACCTAATATCACAGAAATTATTCGCAAATTATGGAGCCCTAATGATTGAGAAAATCTAGGAATGTGCTCCTCGTCATTTAATGCAAAATCCTAGTGGTGGAAACCAGATCCACTATTTGAGGGATTTTGGAGGATAAAGCTTCCTCCTTTCAAGGTGAATGCTTCCTCATCACTTTTTATAAGTACCAATTCGAATTGGCCTCTAGGGGAATGTATTTCTGAGTCTACTTGTGGAGAACACTTGTTAGTTAGTAACTCCACTTTCATTTCCAACAGGGATGTACTTTGATTGATTCAAATAATGAAGTTTGGTGCCATTTTTAGCTTCTAAAGCTTGGTTTCATTCATAGGAATCTGATTATCCTTGGGCTTTTCCATACCAGGAACCTCAAATCCCTCTTGTACAATTTCTTTATTTCCTTTGAATATATTTTTCACTTGCATCTCTTATTTATGCATTTACTATTCATGCTTCGTTTGTTGTAGGTCATATTGGTTAAAACACTGAAGTGATTTGTGTTGGAGGTTATTTACAGAGTCACAAGAATGATGCATCCTTAGAACAACTTTGAAAAGTCATATTCATCATTGAGCTACTTGGATTGGTTTACTAGTTCACAAATCTAGAATTTCTAGAAGTCTCTTGTAGAAAAATAGTAGTAATTTTATGCTATTTTTTAGAACATATTAATGAGCTTCATTTGAGTTGATTCCACTTGTTCTGAGTCATAAAAACATTTAATTTAATAAAAAGGTTTATCCCATATCATTGTCACCCGATAAGGTTAGGGATTTGATAGGTTAACTAGCTCACTAATTGTTGAATTTTTGGTTTTTATGTATAAAATCTAACAATAGGATTCAAAATGATCTTGTAATTTACTAAAATAAAATACAAAATCCTTCTACAATTTGTGGAAACAAAACATGATCTCACAATCACATAACACGTAAGAGAAAGAGACAATCAATCACACAACACAAGATGTATATGGGGAAATCACACTGCCTAAAACCTCGCTATTTTTATATTGTATAAAGTCAAGACCATGAAACAACACAATGCTTTTCTCTCGAAATAGCCCCTGACCGCTAAATCGTCTCTAATTCTTGGTCGAGGAAAAATCATCCAATTACTTAGCCAATCCTTAGCCTCTACTCAACCTGCCTTGCTCACACATTCCTGGAGAAATTAAATCCCTATTAAATAAGAACACTTCAATTAATTGCAATAAATACACTAAATACAAGGTTTTAGCCTGCACATGACTTTACAACTAACCTTCGTACAATTTTCTAATTATACAACTGATAGTTATCATCACTTTAACCTCGGTCTCAACTGGGCCTTCCTTAGAACTAACATGCAACAACTATTTATAAAGAATTATCAGTAAAATGATTGATCACTACTTGTGAATTAATTCATATTTAATTCACTCAACCTCTCACTAGCTTATCTCTCAGTTAGAACTATTTAAACTGATTTTAACTCAATTTCTTGAGTTAACTAATTAGAACTCAAAAATAACTATAATTGGACCCCCTAAAATCATGAGAGAACTCTACATGCCTCCTCTCTTACCATCAACTCAAATTTCCTAAGATAACTTATTATTTCTGACCTAGTTAACTAATACAAGTTGTCATGAGATGAAATTACAATTTCTCTTCCAATTTAATTAAGGGAAAATTAAGTCAAAAGCCCCCTTTGGGTGTCATTTAACACTCCCTCTCAACAAGAAAGGGATTATCCGCTACCTCGATCTTGCCTCTGTGGAATTACAATTTGATTCTTGCCAAGACCTTCGCTAGTTATTTTCACATCCTCGCTCTGCGGGCGGCCACTCCAATGACACAATCGTCGAACACAATATCTGAGATGGTGATACCAGATATCAATATGCTTGGACATGTCATGAAAAACTAGATTAACCGAGACTTTGATGCAACTATGGTTAACACAATAAATCACGGTGAGATCCATCTTCCGACCAAAAAACCAACAAGTATCTTCCTCATCCAGATGACCTCACATGTTGCGTGACCAGCCGCCATGTACTCTACCTATGTTGAACTTAGTGCAACTGATATATGTTTCCTTCTGTGTCAATAAATTGTTGTTGATACAATGTTGAAGATGAGCCCTGATGTGCTCTCTTCCGTCGTACGGAATCCTTCTCAATATGCACGTAAAGCCTTTGAAGTCTACCCTCTATCCGTATGTACCATAATCCATACTCTGTAGTGCCCTTGAGATATCTCAACACATGATTTCCTTCCTTCCAAAAGAGCTTGGATGGCTTAACCATAGCTTGGCTCAACTGGTTAACTGCGTACCATATTTCAGGTCATTTGTTCAACAAATATATGAGTGAACGCACCAGCTACATGTAAATAGTAGCATCCACTACTCAATGAAAATTTTAGGGGCTAATATTCCCAGGCGGGCTAATTTTCCATGCTTTTTCAAAAAAATAGATTCGCCAATTTCCATTTTTTTCTGAAATGATTCGCCCAAATTTTATAGTACACCATTATTTAACCTTAAAAATCACCAAAATATTATATTGAATAATATAAAGTCATTGGAAATCTAAATATTTCTACAAAAATATCGCCAATTTTTTTACAATTGGCATATTAGGGACTAGTAAGATTTGCCAAGGTTTCTAAACTTTAATATAAACTTCCATCCTTAAAATTTTCCTTGCCACTACTTCACCTGAAATAGAATCCTCCATCCTCCAGTTTCCTACTAGAGGAGTCTCCATGGGTTTGTTGTCCCCCATGTGGAGCTTCCTCATAATCTTCTTGGCATAATTTCCCTGAGATACAAATACCCCCCCATCTCTTTGCCATATTTCCAATCTAAGGAAATAGTGCAAGAGCCTCATGTTCTTCATCTCAAATTATCTTGCAAAATCCTCTTTGCAAGATTTTATTTTCAATTTCTATCAAGATTTTCGTATCATCAACATAAAGTATAATAATAAAAATCTTACCATCAACCACAATATGACATAGAGCCATCCGTCGACTTTCGGGTGAAGCCCAACCTAGTGAAATAGATGTGGAATCCTCGGGTGTACCAAGCACGAGGTGCTTGCTTGCGCCCATACTGCTCTCTTTGAGTCTACACACATGCGACTTCGTTCAAGGTCTCAAAACCTACCGTATGCTCAATTTACACTCTTTCTCAATAACCTACCGAGAAAGGTTGTCTTTACATCCTGTCCCGATGTATCTTCCATCCCATCTCCATTGCGTGCAAGGATGGATCGTGTTAGACGAGTACCTGCAACCGGTGCAAAGTCTCCATCGTAGTCAATCCTCCACCGAGAGAACTCATGGTCACAAATCTATTTCCTTGTGTTTCTCCACACTCCCATATGTTGCATGCTTCACCTTGTAGACCCATATGGATCCTACAACTGACTTCCCCACTAGTCTTGGGAAAAATTCACATGCATTGTTTCTGATGATGAATTCATACTCCTTAACCATGGAATCAACCCACATTGGTTGTTGCACTGCTTCCTCAAAAGAGGATGGTTCTATCTCAATATCTTCGCTCATAACAGCCATGTATCCAGTGTACTACTCTGGGGATCTTCTTTGCCTATGCTATGATGTGGGTGCTCCCACATTCTCTCTCACATCTAACAATAATCTGGCAGCCTCTCTCATGCGCTTCCTTCCATCTTTAGTGGATGGCTCTACATGAGTGATTTTGTTAAAATTGGCAACTAGGGCCAAATTCCACCTTGGGTCTCTGGGCCAGATGGAGATAATAACCCATTGAATCCCTCTTTTCAAGAGGACCAAAGTCGATATAGATTGTCCAATTTGGATAAGGAAAATATTTAATTATTCAAAAGAAATATTACAAGTCATGATTTGGTTTAGGTGGGAAAAATTGAAATTTGAAATTTGAATTTCCCTCCAAAAGTTAAAGTCGATTTCACCAAAACATCAAATCTAAATTTGTATATAAAGGATCTCTCCTCATCTCATTTTCACGCACTGTCCTTGCTTGAATGTGCTGAGGCATATGGGAGGTCTTCATAGAGGTTGATGACATGTTTGGGTGTTTGAGTTAGGACTGAGATTCTCCATGATGGACAACCGCACGTCTAGACAGTCATACTCAAGGAGGACGAAGGTCAGTTCTGGTTTTGGGTTCATCTTTAGCAACTAGGCGGAGATACTTCGCTCAAGGTTTCTGTTGATCTGATCTCTTTCGTATGGGAACAACGTGTATTCTCCTTGTGTTGATAGGTCACAATCCTTGTGGTAATTGTAGGAGCACTTCAAGGATATTATGGAGTAGTTGAAGGGGTTGTATGGTCTAAATACCATATAAATTCAAGCTACATGAAGCAAGGGTAGGCTACATAAAGAAGGAGGTTGGCTGCAATGATTAGGCGTACTGTTGAAGGAAATTGAATGAGCTGAAGTGGACTATAATGAAGCCCTATCTAGGTTCCTGATCTACAGTTGTTTCATCATCACATTTCCTAGCCTCATCTTCCCATTATAACACTATTTTGGGCCCATTATAAATAGAAAACATGACCACACTATCTGGACTAGGACCGAGCTCCTTTTGAAGACTTCTTTGTTGCTTTTATGTCTTCTGTTAGGTCATAGTTTTGATGCTACTGTTTGAAGGCTGAAAGGAATTTTTTTCTAGGCTGCTCCTCTATTGTATTCTCTCTCTCTCTCTCTCTGATAAAAATTTGATGATTAATAATAAGAATATTTGATCAAGGGTTTTTCTTGGGGTTTTTCCCTAGCTCGTGCCATATTATCATGTTCTATTATCTTGGCTTGTCTTCAAAATTTCTCATTTATGTTCTTTCATTGGTTACTATCATGTATTGTTTAAAGTGTTTGATAATGGATTAATGGGATCATCGTTGAATGAAGTAACTATGAAAAGAAAAGAACATGTTTCCTAAAATTAACATGGTATCTGAGCTCAGGTGAAGACAAGCCCAAGAAAAAGTGTTAGATAAAGAAATCACCAAGTGAAGTAATTTGGTGAAGATTTCTTGTTGTCTTATATTGTTGGTGCAAAGGTAAGTAAGGATGTTTTTGTGAATATTTTGGATCTTTGTTCAATACCACAGAAAAAGCTGTAGCCACTTAGATTGTTAGCACAAATAAACAAGGGTGTTTTCTAGTACTGATGTGGAAAAAATGTTGATGGTCTAATCTGAGAGTGTCCAAGGCCTACAAAATGAATATCTTGGTATCCCAACAAACAACAGATAGAAGAAATTATAGTTCTGGAGTTTATATTTACGTTATGTAATCTCAACAATGATATTAGAAGTCATCCTGTGGAGATTACTCAAATTGTAGAGGTCTTCATCTTTGAAAGAAGAATTTTTAGTCATAAAATGACTTATATTCCACGTGATAAATAATTTAAGAAGGGAACCATGTGAAAATTATTCTAAACATATATATTCTCCAAGTCTGGTCAGTATGAAAAAAATTTCTAGTCTTCATTTTGAGCATGAGACTATACATGATCTTAAAGGTGAATTCAGGGTTACTCTTCAAAATTTTGATTATTCAAGAAAAGAAGAAGACTAGTCCTTCCATAGTTCTGAGAACAATTACTTAAATCAGAACCCTGTCTCAAAGGAAGAGAAATCAAGACTCCTATCTCATTTATATGCACAAGTAATATACATTCATAGCCTAAAATTCAGTTGAGCCGACCTATAGACAGTGTTTGAAGCATTAAGGCTCAGAATTATGGTATGGATTAGCCATTAATTAAGACAATCTTCTAAAGAAGTCCATATTGTAAATGAGTTAGAGGCATTGTGAATATGGACTCTTGTCGCCCATACTAATACTAATTGGATAACACACACCATTTGATCTACAACTCGCTCCATAATTTCCATCCCATCAAGCATGATAATTGTATGTGTTTGAAATTAAAGTTTTTAGTTGAAAAATAAAATTTTGTCTAAAGATTGTTGTGACTACATTAAGGAGCCACGTGAAGGAAGTGTCACAACCAACCCAAAATCTTGTGACAGTTTGGATACTCAAGTTTTGTCTCACTTCTATAATTATAATAGTTGCAGTCACCATTTTATTCCGAACTCTCCCATGTCACAGTGCTGAGAATGAATCTCTTGCAATCGAGGCCAGAGTTCAATACAGGTATGTTTGATTATGGTACAATGTATTGAAGCTTCCTAAGAGAAGAATCAAATATGAAAGGGTAACTCAAAGACTGGAAGTATGTAATCAAGTCTGGTTCAAAGGCAATAAAATTCCGAGTATATGGAAATGTAGGACAATGGACAACATACCTTAAATTATAGTTTTGGCACTTATGTCATAGCAGAGGCATGTGAAATAATGCCTAAAAGGACAAGTCTGGACTCTGGAGTGTTTCCCTATCAATCATCTTGAGGAGGGTTTGTTGATATCATCATGAAATACGCAGCTATGAGGATAGTGGAGGATATTGTTTAAATCGAATCTCCAGTTTGTCACTTCAAGTTATTTAGAATAAAATCATAAGGCATTTCCTGAATATAATAGCATCTATGTCCTGAAAGATATAATTGGAAGTAGACCAGCTTGACTCCTCAGTATTATTGTCAAGCACTCTCTCAGTATCAAAAGAAATATTTCTTGACATCTCTAAGTCTTACAATGACTGAATTCTGTACATCAATCTCAGTGATACAATGTGGCCTATCAGCCAGCTATAACTTTATTGCATATTTCCTATGTGCACAAGCCATTACAGTACATTTGATCTTGACATCTTGTATAAGGGATGTAGTACATTTTGTAAACTTCATTCTTAAAGATCTCACATTCCCCTACATCTTAGTTTCCCATTGCTGGCCTCTGATAATGAAGTACAGAGGTTCCTAATCTATAGTGGTTTCATCATCACATTTCCTGGGCACATATACCTAGTATACCATTTTTTTGGGTCCATTATAAACAGTAAAGATGATTGTAATATCTGGACTAGGACCGAGCTCTTTTTGAAGACTTTTTTGTTGCTTTCGTGTCTTTTGTTAGGGCATAGTTTTGTTGCTACTATTTGAAGGCTGAAAGGAATATTTTACTGGGATTCTTCTCTATTATATTCTCTCCCTCTCTCTCTGCTAAACATTTGACAATTAATAATAATAATATTTTATCAAAAAATTTCCCCTTCTTGGGGTTTTTCCTTGGCTTGTGCCATATTCTCGTGTTCTATTATACTGGCTTGTCTTCAGCATTTCTCATTTATGTTCTTTCATTGGTTACTATCATGTACTGTTTAATGTGATTTCTAATGGATTAATGGGCTCATGGTTGAATGAAGTAACTATGCAAAGAAAAGAACATGTTTCCTAAAATTAACAGGTTTCTACCACTCTCTGTTCCTCTTCTTATGGTTGCTCCACATCTTGAGGTTCAACCTTTGAAGACAATAGCTCCTCAACTACATGCAACTCAAGCTCCCTCTCAAGAGACAATCAAATGGCTTTGTCTTCATCAAATTTCACATCTCTTCTGACCATTGTCATCCTGTGTGTTGGCAAGTACACTTGATAGTTGTGAGGTGTATCAATGTACCCCACAAATATCCCCAAATATGTTGTTGGCTCTAGCTTCTTCCTGGCATCTTTGGTCAAATGGAAATAAACATATGAACCAAGAATTTTAAAATATGACACATCTGGTCTCTTACCTGAAAAATCCTACTCTGGTGTACTCACCCCAAGTATCCGATGAGGACTACTGTTCTGCATAAATATTGTTGTATTGCATGTTTCCTCCCACAGATTTAATGGTAGGCTCTGATCATGTAAAATATCTCGTGCTGCTCCCAAAATTGTTATGTTCTTCCTTTTTGCAGCCCCATTCTGTTGTGGGTTAAGAGGTGCAATCAATTCTCCTTGAATTCATTTTGAGGCACAAAAGTTCTTGAATTCGTTAAAGATGTATGATTCACCATTGTCACTCCTCAGAGCCTTCAAATTATTCCCTATATATTTCTCGACAAGTGCCTTGAACTCACAAAACTTGGAGAATGTTTGATCTTTCTTTTGCATGAAGAAAATCCAACACTTTCTAGAAAAATCATCAACAAAAATCACATAATAATACCTATTTTTTTCTATCAAAGTTATCGAGAATGGTCCACACACGTCTTAGTGAACTCTATCAAGGATCACCTTGGCTCAAATTTACTTATTTTCAAAGGTGGCTTTGGTATACTTCCCCAATATACACTGTTTTCATGTGTCTTTCTGCGCAAGTGCACCCTTTGGAAGTCCTGTAGAAATCTGGTGCACTTAGAGTCACCGAATACCTGAAAAATCGTTGACATGATGCCCCATAAAGTAAAAATTTATGTCGTGTTGTTAGTGCTCGTCCCTCCAACGAGAAATGGTAATATGTGCTTGGTTGGGAAATAATAAGAGCACCACAACCACAATTGTTGTTAGAGCATGCTCCATAAAAAATCGTCCCACCAGAACGAGGGAAATTTTTCATGTTATCAAAAATTACAAAGGCCAACATTTACACATCTTAGGCAAGATTATTTATTTATATAGATCTCAACAAACCGTTCCAACGAGGATACACTTGCGCTGTGAGGATGAAGTATGGGAGAAACCGATCAAATATGAACAAATACATTTTTAGTGTCATCATTGCTATGTTGATGACCACCTCTTAGAGATTTACAATAAAAGCCACCTCCTGCAAACTTAGAGAACCTCTCAGCCAATGAGCCCTCCATAGAAGTAGGCTTTACAATAGTGGCAATAAAAATATGGGTGACACGAAGGCATGGATAAAACTCTGATTCTCAATGAAATCTAGGCATCGATAGGTTATGTTAACCACCTATAAAATTTGTTATATCAAAAGGTGGCTAAATCATTTTTTGAGTCTTCAAGAAACAAGTTTTATTGCAAAAAATTGTTATCTCTTGAAGCCTTATGAAGACATCATGCCCTTTGTTTAATCTTCACTGTTGTTTCCCTTTTAAACTCAGAAATTCTGCTATTTTCATAGAGAATAGACTGCTGCAAAATCCCATTTTTCCCCTCCTCCACTCAAAACTAACCTTCATTTTATTCCCCTTTTTTCCCATCAAATTCCTCTATTTTTCATTTATTCCCCTTTTCCCTTCATGAAACTCCTTTTACAAGGTTTAAAACTCATTTTTGAACCTTGCCGAAACCCCCAAATCCATCAAAAAATCTTGAAAATTTCATAAAAAATAAGTGTTTTGACTATAGGCTTAAACCCCTTTGGGCTAAGTCCTAACCACTTACCCACACATGCCCTAGCGCTAGAACCGAGCGCTAATGGTCCCGAGCGCTTATCGCATCGGAACAAATCGAAGTGCGCAAATCTTTGGCTTTTATAAAACCTCCGATGCGATTAGCTCCTTTATATATGAGCCCCATTCCTTTGTTTTATTCACAAAACCAAAGGCCCGCAATCGGGCGCTTAGCACTTCATATAAACCATTCCCGATCACTTTTTCCCTTTGTTAATTCATAAAAACCCATTATCCTAAGTTTTAGTCTAAACCCGACGGTTCATGTTATTATATGAGAAGAACCGTTGATCTTATGAACCAATCAACGGTAAACAGAATCTCGCATCGGAGATTTACAAATGGGTAGATTGAAAGACTAGCACCGTGCTTTCGATGCCGATTGGCCCTTATATATATAAAGCCTCAGTCCCTTTCCGTTTTCCACATATCCACAGGCCCTGCAGACGGGCGCTTAACCTCATATATATATCTCGCCCCAAAGCCATTAAACCTTTGTATTTAATAAATTCCGCCTTTTTAATATTATAACTAAGCCCGTCATTCATTGGTCGGGGCTCTTCTCCACCGTTGATCATTTGACCAATCAATGGCCAGCGCTATTTTGCATCAGATATTTCCATTGGCGCATTGTAATATTTTATTGCTCCCTCTCCGATTGGCGATTCCCAGATGAGTTCTCCACCGTCGATCTGATCTGCAGATCGATGGCCCACAGTCAATCGTTTCGGTGCTCCCATGTCCATTACCCCACCGATTGCGAAGCTCCGATTGCATCTGGGTCGTCCACGTGTCCAGATCGGACGACCCAGATCTGTCCTCCCGACTTTGGTTAAATTCATGCACCCCGCTTCATTATGTTTTTGGCCAAATCTCAGCCGTTGATCTCTGCAGATCAACGACCCTTATTCACCCTTTCTCCACCTCGTTTATTTTTTCCATTTATCCCTAGATACAATCTCCGTCGTTGATCTTGCACATCTGTGGAGTACTAAAAAGGTATGCTTTTGATGATCATTTCAGTGGATTTTTAGTAGAATTTGTAAACCTTTTTGCATCATGAATTCGGAAAATGATAAAGAATTATAACAAAACATATGAGAGTTGATATGCAAGACTTAACCGTTGATAATTGTTATTTTTCTGTGCAGGAAAAGGTGAAAACGAGGAGTTGCTGTTCCAAAGGAAAGGACAAAGATGAGATAACTGCTGTCCCTTTGAAGGGGAACCGAATGCAAACAAGGCTAAGCAGATCAAAGCAAATCGGCCCGAAAAAGGAGGAGAAGACACCAGCTCGGCGGAGAAGAAAAGAAAAGAGGAAGGATTAACAGTTTGGCGAATCCCTCAGGATCTTTGATCCTGAGGGATCGCTGCTTTATTTATCTTGTTACTTGGACATCTTCGCCGTCACCTTTATATAAAGGGACAACACTGTTAGCTTGAGATATACTTCTTATGTAATTTTCTGTTAAAAATCAACTTTGATCATCGAGTCTCATTGAGAACTGGTTCATTGTACTTTTGTCTTATGCATTAATATAAGCTTGGTGATTATCTCATTTCTGCGTCTGGATTAACTTAAGGCGGTGTATCCTTGGAGGCTAAGGGCCCGGCCCCGGAGGACACTTGCTTCTGTATCACTACGATTTGATTTGTGCGTGGTTTGCTTATCATTGTTATTCGGTAATCTGATATGCTTTATAAGTCGCTATTACATGCTCTGTTAAGATTAAATCATTAAGGTTTTTACAGATAGAATTGTGTATTGACTCTGCATTATGTTACTGATCCTTTCAGATTTGATTGCATGTTATTAGTCTTAACCGAATATTCTTACTGTTCTGTTACAGAGCTTTTGTACTGAACATTCATGTCATAGCTTCATCTGAAGTTGTGTTCTTCATGATTGTTGGATTCAGAAATAATGCTGTTCTATTTGGAAGCACAGTCATATCCCTATTAATTAAGATTGATCAGATTACTATTCCAGCGTGTTGTGTGCGTATATGATTTACTAGTGTTGTTCCATAATTTATCAATAGTTAGTGTTGTTCCATTAGTGTGTTCTGCTTGATTTGCCTTAAGAGTGAAAGATTGTTATTTGATTGCGAAGAGTGCATTTGGGTTAATAGATTAAGTTTGGTTACGACTCGCGAGACTTAGTTGTTCGATTGATGTTCCATTCCATTCCAGGTTTGCTGTTCAATTCTTTATTTGCTGTTCTATTTTGCTATCTGCTGTTCCATTTACTCGCATTTGTTGTTTTGGTGTGAGAGACGATCTAAGGCCGTAGTGAGCTTTGGCATTCACTGTCTAGCTCCCAGACCCGTGGTCTATGCTCTAATTTCCTTTCCATCAGTTTCCAAAGGGATGGGTTATCGCTGCCAAACCCTTGACTGATAAGCTGCCTAGTTTTCCGAATGTGTGATTTATTCTTTTGAAGTAACTTAGTTATAGACAAGCATCCGTTTACTCTTGTATTTTTAAACACTGTACTACTAGCATTACTCTGACAAGTGATAGCCTTAGACTGAGACACTCTTTGGAATAACAAAACGCTATCGGATTGACATATTAATGTGAGGTAATTAGAGGTGAAAGAGACCCTTTTTATAGCTCTACATTTTGGCGTCGTTGCCGGGGAAAGAGTGTAGCCATTTGTCTTTTTCAGAGTAGTGTACGAACCTGCTAGGGAAGAGTTGGATCTTAAAAACGGAAGGTAAGAACCTGCGTGCGGAGCATGTAAAAGCTCTGCTCCACTGTCTGCTTTCCTAACAGATTTGTTTTTGCTTTGTTTGAATAGAATTTAGTAGTTCATTTGAGTGCATGACTAAGCAGAAAAGACCAGAAAAGAATATCAAACCTCCATCCAAGCCTGAAAAAGCTAAGGGGCCGGTGACCCTTGGCTGAACGACCTTCATAGACGAAATCTATAAGAAAACGGAATCTCAGCCATCAGTAGGCCCCAGGAAAATCATTTCTAAAAAGCCTACTAGTTCCCTTCAGGCCACAGGATCACCATCTGTAGCCTTTGCTGAGGTGCATAGTCAAGCTGAAGAGCAGGACTTTCAAGAAATTGAAAATTCTACTCCATAACTATTGCAGGAAGGGAATTCCAGCAACTTTTGTGAAGGAGAAGGAGAAACAGGGGAAACCAAGGAACCAAAATCTCCTATTGGAACAAATTAGCCATTAAATAGCCCAGATAAGGGGAGTGCTGCGAAAATCATTGTTGAAGGAATCCAATCTCCTCAGACATTAGGTATTCTCATTATTCCAGATAAGGGAAGTGCTATTAAAACTATCCCTGTCAAAACCATTCCCTCTCAACCTAGGAATACCCTCCTAGATATCCCAGAAAGTTATTGGCATATATTCGATCCCATGGCTCAGAACCAGCCAAATGCTCAAACCTCTACATTACAATATCCTATAGTGGATTCTGCAGCAAATGCACCCATGAAAGCTATCCCTCTTCAACATATCCCTACATTTCACGGTCTCACATCAGAAGATCCGGATGCATTTTTATTCGAATTCGATGTGTTATGCAGGGGGTATGATTACACCACCGATCCCCAGAAACTGAAATTATTTCCCTCTACATTAAAAGGGACTACTTTAAGATGGTTTATGGGACTAGGTGGCGGGGTTATCAACAATTGGGACCAAATGAAAGAATCCTTCTTAAAAAAATATCAGGATTATTGTAGGTCTAGAGAATTAAAAGACGAAATATTCCAAATGACAGCCAGACCGAATGAAACATTGGAGGAGTATGTGGGACGTTTTCAGTACAATCTACAAAGATCTCCTTATGCATCGCTACCTTTACCTGATAATGTGTTAAAAACTGCATTAATAAGGGGCATGAAGGAACAATGTATTGAAACATTAAACATCATGGGAAAAGGGGATATTTATCAAGAGAATTTTGCTGACATCATTGATTTATGTATCAGGAGTTCGAGAGGCAGCACAAGAATAAAACCAACAGAATATGATCGGTTTGCAAGAGATAAGAAAGTATCAACAGAAGGAGTAACACGTGCAGAAATTGGAAATTTATTAGAAAATTTTAAAACTGATATTCTGGGGACAATAACTACACAACTTGATATTGTGTAGGCTAAACAGAAGCAGATGGAGGCAGAACAGAATTTGGCAATCTTCTGCCCCCGATGCAGAAAAAAACATAGCCACAAGGAATGTCCACTGGATAAAGTCCAAACATGCGCCATCTGTACAAAAGATCACCTTACGGAGAGCTGCCCCTCACTTCCTGGATTGAAAGCGGTATATAAGGAAGCGGAAGAAGAACCAGAATCGGTGAATTCGATCAACCAGCGCCGCCAGTGGCAGCCGAGACAACCTGGTATGTTTCCGGACCCAACCTCTTTCTTTCAAAACCCACAATATAATGCTCAACAATATGGTATGTGGCAAAATCAATCTCAACCCCCATTTACAAACTGGTCACCACAATCGTTTCCTTCTTCAAACCCATGGCTGAATCAAACAAGCCAATCTGGTTGGCCGAATTTCCCTTACACTCCACCATATTGGAAAAATGGCCCATATCCTTCACAATGGACTCCCCCTACTTCACAAAGTTCACCCTGGCAGACAAGCTGGCAAAGACCGATGCACCAGCCAGCTGGAACTATTCCGCTCCCTCAACCTACTCTGCCAGCATTACAACAAAATCCCCAGTCTAACTTGAGACCGCAACTCCCAGCCCAACCCAATCCCAATCCAAATAACAGACCGGTCCAATCTATCCAAATCATAGAATCACCAGAAATAGGACCCGACCTGAGGGAGTGCAATGATCTTCAGTTAAGATCTGGACGTATAATTGAAACTGAGGGAGATAAAACAGTTCATATTGAAGATCAGTTACCACGAGAACATCAGTTACAACAAGAGGATGTAAATAAGCAGCAGACTCATAATCAAGCAACCACATCCTCTCCTCCGTTCCCAGAACGATTAGTCATACCTCGACCCATACAATATCCTAACTTTGACATTCTGGGAGAATTACAAAATCTGTACATAAAAATCCCATTCCTCCAAGCCATTCAAGACATTCCTATATACGCAAAAACTATCAAAGAGTTGTGCATAAAGAAACCAAGGAGGAATATAACGAATAATCCAAGAGTCCAAGTAGTCGGTACTTTATCTAACTTATTATCTGGGAAAGAAACACCCATTAAATATGAAGACCCAGGAAATCCAATTATAACTGTTCAAATTTATGGTCAGACCCTGTCTAATGCCTTAGTTGATCTAGGAGCTGCAATCAATATTTTAACAACTACTACTTGCCAAAAGCTCGGCATTACATCTGTAGAACCCACCTCTACTTTGTTAGAATTGGCTGACCGATCTGTGGTTAGACCAGAGGGTACTCTACATGATGTCATGGTCTCTGTAGATTCCTGGGAGTATCCACATTTTTTTCATTTGCATCTGAACACACCATTGTTGCAGTATTGTTGCAAAAGAATAACATGGGCCAAGAACAACCCATATCCTTCTTCAATAGCTCCTTAAGAGATGCTCCACTCAAATATAATATCATGAAGAAACAAGCCTTAGCCTTGATAAAAGCATTAAAATATTTTCGAGTCTACATTTTACACTCACATATCATTGTTTTTGTCCCACATACAGTTGTTAAAGACATTCTAAATCAAGACCTTGATGGTAAAAAGGGAAAATGGATTGCTATTATCTTAGAATATGATTTATAAATCAGGCCTACCAAGCTTATTAAAGGACAAGGATTAGCAAAACTCATGGAAGAATCAAATTTCCAAGCATTAAATATGAATATGGTTGATGTTTTAGAAGAACAGGAAGAATTCACAACTCCATACATTGAAGAAAATTTTCTGAATTCATCTCGGTATGCTGATATCATTTATGTGCTTCTCTATCTTAATACTCCTCCTTATTTATCAAAGACTAAAGCTATATTATTAAAACAGAAAGCTTTAAATTACTGCATTTTAGATGGAGTATTATATTGGAAAAATGTTGTTGGCAAATTGTTTAAATGTTTGCTTGAGGGTGATGCAGGAAAAAATCATGCATAAGCTGCATGAGGGAGAGTGTGGAGGCCACCTTTATTGGAAAGAAACAACAAACAAGATTCTTAGAGCTGGATATTACTAGCCCACCCTTTTCCCTGATACTAAAAAACTAGTCATGACTTTCCATAAGTGTCAAATTTTTGATGGCAAGAGAAAGCTCCTACCTTTACCTTTGCATCTCATCAGTGTTGAGGCTCCCTTTCAGCAATGGGGTTTAGACTTTATTGGAGAAATACACCCAACCTCATCTACCCAACATAAGTGGATCCTTACTACCACAGATTATTTTACCAAATGGATAGAAGCTATCCCTTCTAGAAATGCTACTGACTTTGTCATTATCAAATTCCTTGAGGCCAACATATTGTCCCGATTTGGTTGTCCTAGAAAGATCATTACAAACAATGCTATTGCCTTCAAATCCAAAAGAATGATTGACTTCTTATATAAATACCATATCACCTTAGGACACTCCACAACTTACTACCCCCAAGGAAATGGACTTGCTAAATCTTCCAATAAAATCCTGATCAACATTATCAAAAGACTGCTGGATCAAAATCAGAAATCATGGCATAGTAAGCTGGTTCATGCATTATGGTTTGATAGGATAAACACTAAGAAATAAATAAATATGTCCCCCTATCAGCTGGTATATGGCATGGATGCAATCTTCCCAATGTCCCTAGGAGTTCCAGTCATGAAACTGCTCTAAGAAGTGGAATCAGAAGAAAATGACATGCAGAGAAGGTTGAATCATACCATTCATTTGCAGCAAACAAGAGAGGAAGTGTAAAAAAGGACACAAATAGTTCAAGAGAACATTAAAAAGATCTTTGACAGAAGGACTAAAGCTAATAATTTCCAAATTGGAGATGCAGTTTTGAAACGAGATTCTAGGAGGGAAGATAGAGGTAAACATGGAAAATCTGAGAATTTTTGGAAAGGGACTTATATCATTCATTCAATTAGGGTTCATAATGTTTTCTTTTTACAAGGGCTAAATGGAGACGAATTATTTGGATGTCCTCTCAATGGCAGGATGCTCAAACACTATTTCTGTCAAGAGTCTTAGCTTCAAAGCTTTCATTCATTATACATAAACATTGCATGAGAAAATATTGAGAACAAAAATACAAAAACAATGAAAGAAAGGAAAAAGAGGGAAAATTCAAAAGAGGTATACCCCCATACCCAAAAAACAGTACTACTGAAAGTGTGCAAGCCTAAATGCCACTACTGATTCAAAATGATATCTTGTTCAGTCATCTAGCCTAATCATGGCTGAGCATGCTTTAAATTTATGTTGATAAGTTAGTGAAAACAATGATTGTCGAGATTATTTCAAACTCGACTTATCAAGAAAGACAGATTAGGGAATAAAGGATACTGGTTCCACATGCTCAAAACAGAACTAAAGAGAAAGATGAGGATGCATTTCAAATAATAAATTACAACCCTTATCTTTATATTTTACTTTTATGCAAAATAATGATTGTGTGTAGCTTGTTCCAATGCCACAACCATGGTAAGTTAGACTGCTTAATCCTGATTTGGACCATGCTTTAAATTTTTGTCAATATTTTAGAGAATCAAGACTGCCAAACAGCTCAATCTTGGTAGTCAAATAGTTTTAAGTATAGAATAAAAAGAGTTCACTAGTTTAATCTGAACCCTTGGAAGAAATAAAGATTAAAGTAGATAGTCTATTTTTGTTTTCAAAAATAAAAATGTCAAGAGTTTGCCAGTTCAAGTGCACTCAAAGAAGAGAAAATGTTAGGATAAGTAGGTGGGGTATAAATTCTATTAAAGGAAGTCACATGTTGTAGATAATTGAGATTCTCACTTCAAAAGAATTAGCAACATGTGAAAAGAAAGAAGGAAATCTTCCCAATGGAAAAGACACTGGTTTCCCGAAACTCAGAGATTGATAAACTGAATGTTCTGGACACCTCCAAAAGGGAGCTGCCCTCCCTAAGTGAAGCCACTGTTAGTCATCAGTAATTTTTGCTGATATCACTAAAATATGATCCTATATTTCTAGAAACAAGATTTAAGAAATGTTGTGAGTTCTAGAAATCTCACTACCTTCATTATCCTAAGATAGACTATTTTCACTACATTTTCCTCTCTCTGCCTCCTAAAGGGTCTACCTCTACTACTGCAAAAAGGGATTTCTCTCATTAAGCCTGTTTGCCTCATTTCATCACCTCACCCTCACCCTCATTCATAACCTTCTTCCTCTGAAAAGCCCATTTTTTCCCTTCTCTGAAAACCCTCATCAGTCCCCTTCATCTCATCATTCTTCCTTTAAACATATTTAACAATGTAAAAACCCTCTTTTCACATTGTTTAAAACCAAATTTTATCCTATTGTGTCCTTTAAATTATACATAAAACTCTGATTTATGTGTAAAACTCGCTCTTTGTATAAATCAGGCCTTAATCCCCTCTCTACTTAAGCCCTAGCCCCCTTTGTTCACATAGAACCTTGGCTTCTGCTTATTTATTAGCCCCCTTCCTCCTTTTAATAAAACTCTACCCGTTTCATTTTATTTAGCCCCCAAAATTTATTTTAAATACCCCCAACCTTTGGAAAAATAAATGTGGGTCCCGTTTTCCCTCACCCTACCTTTCATTTCATCAGACCACTTCGCATCGTCGATCAAAGGCCTTGGACCTTGATCCGATGGCTAACCGCTCCCTGCATCATTAATATGAACCCCCCATCAAACCTTTCAGAAAAAGGCTACATCCGCTCTTTATCTATTAAAACCTCAGGCCCCACATTCCATTATACCCCGCATCCATTCATATTTCACCACCTATCCCCAGGCTCAACCCTCCAAACTTGCCCGCCGCTTCCTCAGACCATTCTGCACCTTTGATCTTCGAACCTGAGATCTAACAGTCCAAAACGTATATCGCATAAAAAATTGCGATGGGTTTGATTATTCACAACCCACGCGAAATAGGCGGTTTTCTGCTTGCCACACATCAATCACCCAATGGAATCACGTCCATTCTTCCCCAAACCACTTACCGCCCCCAATCCACGCGATAAACCACCCTGGTTTATCAATTCTTCACCTCCACGCCAAAATTCAATTTCCTCGCCTCCATTCGAATTTATGCCTGGTTCTGCCTTCAGAATTTATGTCCCTTGCACTTTCTTCTCCTCTGTAAAATGCCTTCCAACCACCAGAAACCCCTGAAAACATAGTCAAGCCCCCTCTTGCAATTTTTTGCTAATAGTTTGTGCTTTGTGTAGGTTTTCATGGCAGAAAGGGTCCAAGTTCCCTCCTACAATCCATAAAAGATGGATGAAACCTTGGGTGACGATCTAAGGGTCTTTATATAGAAATGGGGAGATTAGAGGCCCTCTCAAGGTTTGATTGATGATGAAGCATGCTCATCGATGGATCATAAACCCTCCAGCTACAAAGAGCGGCCTCCCCTGCACACAAAAGACACAAACAGTCAAGAAAAACGAAGAAAGAAAGCATAAGAGTTAAAAGGGACTAATCCTAATTAGAAGACAAAACTAAAGGGTTAAGATAGTGGAAAGATTAAAAGGATAAAGGAAAAGGATCAAAATAAATAATCAGAAGATTAAAAGAACAGAACACAGATAAAAAAAAAAAATTGAAGAAAAAGTGATAAAGAGCAGACAACAAATCGTAAAAACAGAGTTTAAGGCTTAAGGCAGAGATTAAAGATAAAACAAAGGACAAATTAACCTAAGATAATTTCGAACTGACTCAGTTCAAAACAATTATTCCTCTCAAAGATATTTTTAGCCACCTAAGTGCTTTGTTTCCTTCCAGAAAGCATTAGGTAGTTTTTGAGCTGAGTCAGAGATATTTTATCTATCAAATAGTTATTGTAAAAGTTATAAATAAGCCTTAAATTTAACACCTTCACCTATTTTTCCTTAGAAGTTAAGATAGAAGTTATTAAAATAGAGAAGTAGTTGCAGATATTCCCGCCTTGAGCCTTGCATGGTCTTCAAGTTTAGGAATGCACTTACTCTGTAATGAATGATACTCAAACCCTATCTTAGGCTTCACCTCCTCATTTGCAATATAAATACTGCATCTAAACTCATTATCTTGTGGGCATTTGATGACTCTTTGAAGTAATACATAGTCTCTTGGAAGTTGAAAAGAAATTGAAGTCTTGGAACTTGTGGATGCCTTGATTAGTTTGTTGATGAAGGAGGCTAGATCACTGGATCCCTGAGCTTGGTTGTTGGTGAAGTGCTTCTAATCTGTTATTGTTATTTCCTTTTTTCACTATGTTTCCACATTTCTGTGTTTCAATAGAATAAAAGTTTTAGGCTAAGAAATGTCTTTTGAAAGCACCCTAGTTTTGTTTATTCTTCACTGCCTTAATATTTTCTTCTACTAGGACATTTGAGAGAATTCTTAATTGCTCTCTGGACCCCCTAAGCCTATTTATTTCATAAATAGTTGAATACATTTGGTCTCAAGCATGATTTATGGTTTTCCCTGTTGATCAGCGGTTGTCATTGATGTCAACCCAAACAGCACTAGGGGCTAACCAAATATTGCATGGGAATTTTGACCTACCAAATTAATATATTCTGGGTCAATAATGCTTTTTATGGTTTCTACTTGTCGAGATGTTTCCATTGATATATGGCACGCCATGTAATTCTTTACGGTTTGAGAGATATTCATGTTTGAAGTTTGTAACCCTAGTTAGTGGGCTAAAACCCCATGGGGTTGGGGCATGGGTCATTGAAAAGTCATAATTAATATTTTTAATGCTCCTAAAATCCCTCCCACGTTCACTTGTTGAAGCCCCTCTCAACTTAAGCATTCATATAAATTGTTATCTTCATTTCCTCCTTATGCAAGGGATTTGGCCATCTGAAACAGGTCATCGTAGAATTTTCGCTCTAACATTTTTTCTACGAAGGTTTAGAGGCTGAAATGTTTATGAGGCGAAGCTGAAATCCTAAGCAAGCTGTAGTAAAAATTTCAGATCAAGGTGCGCAATATTTTTGGAGATATGATCTGTGGAAGTCAGGGTTTTTGCAGGCTCCTGAAATTCATCTCAAAGAAGTGACCTTGGTAAAATCATCATAACTCTCTCTCTGAGTATCGGATTGGAATCCCATAAAAAGTGATAGATATTGCACAGTCTTTAATTTTCTCTCTATCAATTGTTGAGCCAAATGAAGAAACAGTGACATGTGGCACGCCGTACAAGTGCGCTCTGCTGAAATAGTCCATAATTAGGGCATTGTGAGAGATTGGGCATAACTCTTTCTTTAAGAATAAAAATAGGGTTAGAGCCATGGCATTGGAAAGAAGACTCAGAGGAATACTACAGGACCTAAAATCAGATATTGAGGATTTTAAATAACAGAGATACACGAGATTCAATATCGAGCTCCTAGAAGGCAAGAAAAAGCTAGATCATGTGTTGTCAAGGGTTGCAAAGGACCATACATTCTACGACAGCAAAGCAAAGCAAGGTGCAACAGAAGGTAGCATGACAAAAGCAGCAACCAAGGTGCATAACAGCAGCAAGAAGTTCATCGTATGAAGTCTTCAAGTGGGTAGCACTGCATACAATCATTGTAAAGGTATCATTGTACTTAGTCATTGTAAATACATTATTGTACAAATTGTACTAGTATCTATCTGCCAAGGGTTGAAGAGGTAGTGTTGGGAGGTCTAGGATCATCATTAGGTGGTTGTGTCAAATTTGGGGTTATGGTATAGTATATTTTCTCCTTCTACATCAATCTATATCATTGTAAAGTGGACCATTTTCCCTGGTATGGCAGTCCATTCTTCTTTTATTCTTCTATAGGGTGGTAGGGTGGTGCTAGGGTGAGTTGTAGCTCATTGGGTGTTGGAGCATCTGTTCAGTTGACTACTGAAGAATCTCGGGCGTTGGAGCGTCCATCCAGTGGGAGCCGGAGAAGAATGCTTTTCTATATTCTAGGAAGTTGGAGCTTTATTTTCAATTGGAGTTGAATATTAAAGAATTATTAGAAAAGCATTAGGTGGGTTTTGTCCCGGAGTGGGTTTCCACCTTAAAAACTATGTGCATTTGTGTTCCTCTTATTTGCTGTTATCATTGTACAAACACTGATAATAATTGAAGATTAACTAATTCTCTAATTGAAAGGAATACTGATTCAACCCCCCCCCTCTCGGTATTTCCAACAATTGGTTTGGAGCTTGGTTCCTTGATAACGGTTTAACGAGTGGAAGGAGGGTCATGGATCATACCAAGAATGGTGTACCTCTATTCAATGAAAATAATTATGCACTTTGGAAAGGAAGAATGGAGGTCTATCTCTTGGCGCAAGGTTACGAAGTATGGGACACTGTTCAAAATGGATTTACATCAACCGCGGATGAACAAGGTAAGAAGAATTTGGTAAATGGTGCAAAAGAAAATAATATTATTATCAGTGGACTTATTGAATCTGCTTATCATAAGGTGTTGGGTTGTAAAGCCACTAAAAATGTTTGGGACAAGCTTGATAATATATATGTAGGTGACTCAAATGTCAAAGAAGCAAAGCTTCTAATCTATAGAGAAAAATTTGAGCAACTCAGAATGAAAGAAGATTGCAAAATTGTTGCATACTTCCAATATGTTGATGAAATAACCAATATTCTTGAAGGATTGGGAGAGCCAGTTGACTAGAAGACTATTATACGGAAGATTATTAGAACGTTACCAGGGAGATTCAACCCAAAGGTATCGGTCTTAGAATACATTGCAAATATGGACAAACTCAACAAGGAATAATTACATGGAGTTCTCATAGCATATGAAATGAGACTTGATGAAGAAAAGGGTACTTCAAATCTAGAAATTGCATTCGTTGCATCTAAGCAAACTAATAAGGACAAACAACCTTCAAATGAAATGGCATGCACCTGCAAGTGTGAAGAAAAGGGAGATGATGGAGAAGGTCTTTCAGATGAAGAATATGCTTACCTTACGAGAAAACTAAAACCTAGTGAGGGAAAATTCAAAGGTAAACTTCCATTGATATGTTTCGGTTGTGGTGAGGTTGGGCATTTCGTAGCAAGATTTCCGAAAAAAAGTGATGGCAACTCAAAAGGAAAGAAAGGCTTTAAGAAATTTAACAAGCAAGGCAAAAAGAAAGGATCCAAAAGGAAATTTCTGTCTAAAGAAGCTAGCTCATCATCTGATGAAGAAAGTGACAGCAAAGAAGAAGCCAATGAGAAAGTATTGTTTATGGCCAAGCACAATAAACAAGAAGTATCAAACAATGAAGAAGAAGGGTTGACCATAGAATAATTTTATGAGGAGGCAATGAAGCTTATAAAAGAGCTCAATGCTGAGAAGATCCGTTCCAATACTCTTGAAGAACAAGTTCAAGGTCTCAAAATTGAGGTTGAAGAACAAAAATGTATTGAAGAGTTACTTAAAAAGAAGTTGGAAGAAAGCAACCAAGAAGGAAAGCATTAGAAGGGCGAAGTAGTCTGTTTGCGTAAGGAAGTGAAGAAGGGAAAAATTGTCCAAAACTATGCCAACAGCTCAAGGGCATTGGAAGAACTCATCAACAATCAACAATCTTACAACGACAGAATTGGCCTTGGTTACAAAGAAGAAGAAGCAGGACGTTCTACAACAAAATACAATGAACCTATGAGATCTGACATACATGAAGACTTCATTGGACAAGATTCACAAGCACATCCTTGGAAGACGATTCCTCGATGAATATTTTCATCCAAGTACCAACATATTTTTCATGGCTATTGTTATTCATGTGGAAAATTTGGCCATAAAGCTGTAGAATGTCGCACGTACCCTAGGAACCGATACAATTCCAAGAGATTCTTCAAATATGAACCTCCCAGGGCTCAAGAAAACATCAATAGATTTGAACATTTAGGAAATAATATGGAATGTTACAAATGTCAGAAGTTTGGACACATAGACAGAGACTGTAGACTTGAAAATCCTCCAGAAGAATCTTTGAAGCCACATAATGAACGAACATGGAAGAAGAAGAAGACTGATAACTGTGATCTCGCTCTCAAGGCTCAAAAAAATAAAGATGTGTGGTATGTTGACAGCGGTTTCTCAATGCATATGACTGGAGATAGAAGGAAATTTGTATCTTTGAAAGAGAAGAAGGATGGAACCATATCCTTTGGAAATGATGGATCTTCAAATGTTATAGGATCAGGTATTGTCACTCTCGGAAAGCAGATGTTATAGCCAAGAATGTTCTATTGGTTGAAAACATGAATCACAATCTCCTCGGTGTTGGAAAATGTGTGATCAAGCACACACAATGCTATTCAACTCCACAAAATGTGAAATCAGGAAAGGCAGGTATGGTAAAATTGTGGCTACAGCAAGTCGAGCTCCAAATGACATATATGTTCTGGATGAAGCAACTAAAGCATGTCTACTAGCTAAAGAAGATGAAAGTTGGTTATGGCACAAAAAAATGGGTCACATAAACTTTGACAATCTTGTCAGGATAAGAAAAAAGGAAGCAGTACGAGAAATGCCGAGAATCTCAAAACCTTCCAACACACTATGTGAGGCATGTCGACATGGCAAGTAGACAAAAGTCAATTTAAAACAAAAGAACACTTTGCATCACATCCATTGGAACTCATACATACTGATCTATGTGGTCCTGTGAGAACAAAAGGCTTAGACGAAGAATTATATTTCATGTTAATGATAGATGACTATACCAGGATGATAGCCGTTAGTTTCCTAAAGAAAAAAATTGAAGCATTTGAGTGCTTTAAGATCTACAAGGAGTTGGTTCAAAATGAAACTGATTTGAAAATAAAGTGTTTAAGATCAAATAATGGTAGAGAATTCACTTCCAAATTATTTCAGCAATACTGTGACGAAAATGGAATAAAAATGAAATTTTCAACAACACAAACACCTCAGCAAAATGGAGTTGGTGAAAAAAATAACAAAATTGTACAAGAAATGGGTAGAACAATGTTGAAGGACTCAAAATTGGATGAAAATTTTTGAGTTCAAGCAATTGATACGACAGTCTTCATTATCAACCAAAGTCTTCTCAGAAATAATTACTCCAAGACTCCATAAGAATTATGGAAAGGAAAACTAGTTAATGTAAAATATTTCAAAATGTTCGGAAGCAAATTTTATATCAAAAGAGAAGATCAAAATTTGGGTAAGTTTTGAATCACGTGTTGATGAAGGTATCTTTGTTGGTTACTCACGCAAAAGAAAATCCTATGAATGCTATAATCTAAGACGAAAAGAGATAGTGGAGATCATAAATGTTACATTTGACGAAGATGGTTGTCTAGTGAGTAATGATGAGGATAAAGAATCTTTGAAACTTGAGACAGAGGCTGAAAAAGACAGAGATAAAATTGTAGAACAAGAAGCAACTATCAACGAGGGAGAAGTAAATAATGATCATCAAGATATACCAGAACAACAACAAGAAGCTCCTCCAAGGAGAACAGAAGAGTGAATTCAAAAGAACCATCCATCGAATCAAATCATTGGTGACAAAAATGAAGGTTGACAGCTTCATTCATCACAACAAGCTCACATTCCTTTTCTAGCAACCTTTGAGCCTAGTAGTTTTGAGGAAGCTAGCCAGAATGAACATTGGGTAGCAGCTATGAATGAAGAATTGGATCAAATTGAGAAGAATAACACCTGGGAATTAGTTCCACGACCAAAAGATAAAAATTTCATTGGGACTAAATGGGTGTTCGGGAACAAATTGAATGAAGATGGGCAGGTTACCAGAAACAAAGCAAGATTGGTTTGTAAAGGCTATGCACAAGTGGAAGGAATTGATTTCGACGAAACATTTGCGCCAGTTGCTAGAATGGAAGCCATCCGAATGTTTCTCACCTATGCATGTTCAAGAAAAATCAAAGTCTACCAAATGGATGTTAATTCAGCATTTCTGAATGGAGAATTAGAAGAAGAATTTTACATCAAACAACCTGAATTTTTTCTACTATCAGAAAAAGAAGACTATGTTTGTAGGTTAAAGAAGGCTCTATATGGTCTCAAGAAAGGCTCTGAGAGCATGGTATGCTCGTCTTGATGGATATATATGTCAACAAGGGTTTAAGAAAGTTACTGTTGATAGCAATCTTTATGTATAAATATATAAAGATAATTTAACAATCGTTGAGTTATATGTTGATGATATAATATTTGGTAGCAATGATAATCGACTAAGTAAGAACTTTTCTACAAAGATGCAAAGTGAGTTCAAGATGTCTTTGCTTGGTGTGCTGATATACTTCTTAGGGCTTCAAATATCTCAGCAAGATAAAGGAATATTTATATGTCAAGCCCAATACATCAAGGAAATGCTCAAGAAATTCAAAATGGGATATTGAAAACATGTCCCTACTCCGATGGTAACAGGTTGCAAATTGAGCATAGACAACACATCTAAGGATGTGTATCAGAGGTTGTACAGATCTATGATTGGTAGTCTTCTATATTTAACAACCTCCTAGCCAAGTGTTATGCAAGCAGTTGGAGAAGTAGCAAGATTCCAAGTAGCACAAAAAGAATCACATATTATTGCCGTCAAAATAATTCTTCGATATCTAAAGGGCACGGAAGAATATGGCTTGTGGTATCCCAAGGGTAACAATCTCATTATTCAAGCCTTTACGGATGCAGATTGGGCAGGAAGCATTGGTGATCGAAAGAGTACTAGTGGAGCTGCATTCCATCTAGGTGGTTGTCTCATATCATGGTTGAGAAAAAAGTAAACTTCAATCTCATTATCTACAGCGGAAGTAGAATACATTGCAGCAGCATCATGTTGCAATCAAGTCCTTTGGATGAAACAAGCTTTGCAAGATCTTCAAGTACAATTTAGTGAGCCTATTCCCATATTTTGTGAAAACATTAGTGCCATCAGCATCTCCAAGAATCCTGTCATGCATTCAAAAATAAAACACATTCCGATCAAATATCATTTTGTTAGAGAACAAGTCGCTAAAAATAATATCAAACTTGAGTATGTTTGTACAAAAGAACAAATTATTGATATCTTCACTAAACCTTTACCTCGTGAAGCATTTGAATATCTTCGTCAAAAGCTTGGGATACTCCCAAGTTCTCATTAGATTACAGGTTTGTAGGACAGTTGTGTGTCAGGGGGAGTGGAAGTGTGTACAGGTCTGCAGGATGGTTGTGTGTTAGTGGGAGTGGAAGTGTGTACAGGTCCGCAGGATGGTTGTGTTTCAGGGGGAGTTACCCTTTGCCATTGTGTCAAAGGGGGAGAGAATGTTGTAGGAAGTGGTGTCATGATCACAGAGGGAGTACTTGTGTTGCCATCAATGCCAAAGGGGGAGATTGTTGATTAGCGGTTGTCATTGATGTCAACCCAAGCAGCACTGGGGGCTAACCCAATATTGCATGGGAATTTTTACCTACCAAATTAATATATTCTGGGTCAATAATGCTTTTGATGATTTCTACTTGTCGAGATGTTTCCATTGATATGTGGCACACCATGTAATTCTTCATCGTTTGAGAGATATTCATGTTTGAAGTTTGTACCCCCAGTTAGTGGGCTAAAACCCCATGGGGTTGGGGCATGCGTCATTGAAAAGTCATAATTAATATTTTTAAGCTCCTAAAATCCCTCCCACATTCACTTGTTGAAGCCCCTCTCAACTTAAGCATTCATATAAATTGTGATCTTCATTTCCTCCTTATGCAAGGGATTTGGCCATTTGAAACAGGTCATCGTGGCATTTTCATTCTAACTTGGTTTCTACGAAGGTTCAAAAGCTGAAATTTTCTTGAGGTGAAGCCAAAATTCTGTGGAAGCTGCAGTAAAAATTTCAGATCAAGGTGAGGACTATTTTTGGAGATATGATCTGTGAAAGTCAGGGTTTTTGCAGGCTCCTAAAATTCATATCAAAGAAGTGACCTTGGTAAAATCGTCATAACTCTCTCTCTGAGTATCAGATTGGAATTCTGTAAAAAGTGGCAAATAGTGCACAGTTTGTACTTTTCTCTCTATCAATTTCAGAGCCAAATGAAGAAACAGTGGCATGTGGCATGCCGTACAATTTCACTCTACTGAAACAGTTCATAATTAGGGCATTGTGAGAGATTGGGAATAACTCTTTCTTGAAGAATCCAAATAGGGTCAAAATTATGGCATTGGAAAGAAGACTCAGAGGACTACTACAGGACCAAAAATCCGATATTGAGGATTTGAAATAGCAGAGATACACAAGATTCAATATCAAGCTCCAAGAAGGCAAGAAAAAACTAGATCATGTGTTCTCAAAGGTTGCAAAGGACTAGACTTTCTACGGCAGCAAAGAAAAACAAGGTGCAGCAGAGGGTAGCATGACAATAGCAGCAACCAAGGTGCATAACAGCAGTAAGAAGTTCATCATATGAAGTCTTCAAGTGGGCAGCACTGCATACAATCATTGTAAAGGTATCATTGTACTTAGTCAGTGTAAATACATTATTGTACAAATTGTACTAGTGTCTATCTACCAAGGGTTGAAGAGGCAGTGTTGATAGGTCAAGGATCATCATTAGGTGGTTGTGTCAAAGTTGGGGTTATGGTATAGTATATCTTCTTCTTTTGCACCATTCTATATCATTGTAAAGTGGACCATTTTCCCTGGTACAGGAGTCCATTCTTCTTTTATTCTTCTATAGGGTGATAGGGTGGTGCTAGGGTGAGTTGTAGCTCATTGGGTGTTGGGGAGTCGTGGTGAATACTAAAGAATCTCTGGCGTTGGAGCGTCCATCCAGTGGGAGCTGGAGAAGAATGCTTTTCTAGATTCTAGGAAGTTGGAGCTTTATTTTCAATTGGAGTTGAATATTAAAGAATTATTAGAAAAGCATTAGGTGGTTTTTGTCGCGGATTGGGTTTCCACCTTAAAAACTGTGTGCATTTGTGTTCCTCTTGTTTGCTACTATCGTTGTACAAACACTGATAATAATTGAAGATTAACTAATGCTCTAATTGAAATGAATACTGATTCACCCCCCCTCTCAGTATTTCCAACATTCCTTTCTTACTTGCTACCACTTAAACACTGTCTTTTGAAGTCTCTCTCTAAAGTACCATTCTTTAAAGCCTGCCAAAGAGGTTTTGTTCCAATCATACCCTTTGTACTTGCTTAACTAATTGTTTTAGAGATCTTCATAACTACAATCAAGGATGTTTAGGAGTTCCCTCTTCTTTGATTGCAGTTATATGTGTGTCTTAAGTGTTTTCTGTCCTTGAAGGTGAAATCACTAGAAGTTAAATGAGTTTCTTGCCTTCTATATTTCATTGTAAAAGTTTGTATTGAATTATTACTTGTTGAAGTGTGGATTGTAGAATTTATGGTTTGCCCAGTCTATTGATTTCCTCTTCATGATTTTGTGATATTTAAGTACCCTTGTAGAGAAGTACTCATTCTTACAATTGATGTCCATCTCATAAACCCCTTAAAATTTGAAGATCCACTTGCCAAGTTAGATTTTCCCTATGATACTCCCTAATTCATTGATGAACTTATCATGACCTCCATTTGACTCCATTGCCCAATGACTTAGAGTTTTCCTCATTCTACCTATGCTTCTTGATCATTATACCCAACCAAAAAAAACAACAAAACCTCATACTTAATAACTAGCCTAAAATCAACCCTTAGAAGCAAACAAGTTCATATCCTTTGCAAAGAAATAGAGAGATCCCTCTCTGAGTTCAGGAAGGCTAGGTCCTAAGGCTCCAAAGACTGGTTCCATGTTGCCTTGTCATTTGGTATACCAATCTGCCAAATCAAGGGACACCAACATTATGTACAATAATCAAAGTCATGTACATTGATGACATATGGTGGACCCATGCTTCGTTTACCTTATAAATGATCATAACCATCATACTATGTGATCTAGTATGAATCCCGAAATCCCAACATGGATGGATGAAACTCTATTTGAGGTCTTCTACCTCATTCACTTGATAGTACAAGTCTAACCATGCGAATAAATTAGCTAGGGTCAAACATGGGAGACACCATCAAATCAATAACTAATGATGTAATTTGTTAACAAAAATGAAAGGAACCACCCATAATGAGAATGACTCTCAAGGTACTACAATACAATATATGTGGCATGAATTACTGAGATTAATTCCAACACCACATAGAGTCTCTCGTTCAAAGGTGAATGATGAGAACATGTCACCGAAAAAGAGGAAACTTTCCATTGAGGTATGCCAGCTCCAAGGTACTTAAGGGAGTTTCTAAGTCAACTTCCTCAATAATGGTCTGATTTTGACAACAAGTGATCCGTCATAGGAAGGATTTGATTTATCCCCCATCAACAACATGAAATGGGTATCAAGATTTGATACATAATATAGTGATGTAGAGCTGGTTTAGGAGCGAAAAACATGAAATAAGGATTAAGAGTATTGTAGTATATGTCAATTGAGGGTGGGATTTCCCTTGAACATATTGGCAAAAATGAATGGAGATGGCAACATTGACTCAAAGAACCATAATGGAGGTCTAATCAATAGTGAAGCAAGCATATTCCCCAACCCAAGCAGTCACAAAGATGAAGCTAATGAGTTTCATGTTCAAGAGTGACTCTCTACCAATAATAGGTAAAGAACCCTGTTTTCCCAATTCCCATCCATTTTGTAATATTCCCAATTAGTCCTAAGCTAATTGGAATATTTTTTTTTTTTTCCTTTCTTTGTTTAAAGAATAAAAGTGTAAAGGAGGTCCATAATACTCCTAATAAAGAATAAATCAATGACAAATGTGAAAAATGCTAAATATTGGCTATGTAAGCAAGCACCCTTAGGTGTAAAAGGGGCTGGATATTTTGAGTGGGTCAACCTTGACCAAATCTACATCACTGTCTTGGAGGTGTGGCCATCAATGAGGCACAACACGGTTTTAGATGGAGATGGCTTGTGTGAAAGAAGTGATTTCATTGAAGGTGGTTTAGGGTTTTCAAGCTCTTAACTTATAAAAGGAAGGGGATGGAAGCATGAGAAGGTTGTTGATGATATTGTATTTTTTGAGTATATTGTGTGCTTTGACATATCTCATTCTCTTGCTTTTTAGCTGACAATAATGTTGTTTAGCATTGGGTGTTCCTGATCGGGAATCCCACCTCTTTCCTTGAGGCCTCTTGGAAGAGTCTTGTATTGCATAGTCCACTATATTGCTAAAGGCCAAGCTTCTTCTTCCAACTACAATGTAGATCTTGTTGAGGGTTTGGTTGTCTTTGAAAGCTACAGTAATTGGAGGCTATATCTACTGAGATCTAGGTCATTTCAATGCCCTTTTTCAGTGGAGGAGACTTCTACTCCATTGGGAGGAGAGTAGTGGAGTGCTTGGGCACCAATTTCTGATCTTGGCATGTGGAAAACCACATTCTAAACCCTACAACGCAATTTTACTTTCAGATATATGTTATTCCTGTAGGTGTTGTTGCAGGGTCTTTTGGTATAACATCTGTAGAGTTGGTTTTCGAGTGTTGGGGATCTGCCCTTCACTTTGGAGATCCATTGGAGGATATCTATTTATTGTTCATATCAGATATGATCTGCATACTTTTGAATAATTCTGAATATCTGAATATTTCTACAGATCTGTAAACTTAGATCTCAAATCTACTTCATGTACATCATGTAAAGATGAAAAGCCCAAGTGTTGGCAATATGATGCAGAGTGTTGTCCTTGATGGCAACCTACTTGATAATGTTGATGGCAACCTACTTGATAAAGTTGTCCTTGATGGAAACTGACTTGATGATTTTGTTAATGATGTAAATCTGATGTATCTATAGAGCAGTTTAGATGTAATGAAGAAAGGAATTCCTGTAAGGGCCAGAGCAATGATGAAAATGATATGTCACAAAGCATACGCGGGTTTGTAAAGGCGAAGTAGCGTATGTATGCGAAAAAGTACATACCAAGTAGCGTATGCCTATTTGCGCTCTAAATTTATAAAACCAGGGGACATAACCATAGTATTGGCCCACTGTATTGAGCGCTGGATTATCTATTTAATCTCGTCCAGGAATACCATCAGCGGTTGAGTTGTTTTGACTCATGGTATTGACAAAGGCTAAATCTATATAAGGAGAAGAAGATCATAGTGAAAGGGCGTGCATATGTCAGGGTATTGAATGAATACTTCACTCTGAAGTATATCTGCATGGAATGGGTATCAGTTTGTTGATTGATCTGAATTAATAATGTACCTATGAAGAAAATGATGAAGAGGGATCTCTAGATCTGAAACGTATATATATTTTCTAGATCTGTTCATGGAATGTTTAGATCTGAGATGTGGCGAATATTTTCTGAAGTGAAGGGTAAGATCTGAGCTATTTATCTGTTCTGAAGAGTTGCGCAGCCCTACAAAGTTTGAAGATCTATACGCAGGTTCGTGGCAGAGAAAACGCGTATATACGCGGGTTGGCTTCAAAAAAAGCGCGTATGGAATGTGAGATCAGTTCTGAAATATGTGCAGAAGTATATGCAAGTTTGTCTTTGTGAAAGCGCGTATATACGCAGGTTCAGTGAAGTAAAAGCGCGTATGGAATCTAGGGTTTTGCTGAAGTATGTGGAATGAAATGTCTGATCTGTTTTGCTATTTTACTGCTATCTGTCAATGATGTATTCACAAAGATCTGGGTTATTTGAATGTTGATTATGCTGCTGATTATGTTGATTAAAGATCAAGTTGTTGGTTAATTGGTTGATGATTCAATGAATGAATTGATGGGGTTATAAGTTTCAGTTTGATAAATGATGGGCTTAAATGTGTGGAGTGGGTCCAGTCTGAAAATCTGATGAAAGGTGGCCTACAAGGTATGTTGTGTGGAAATTTTTGGAACCAGTATGAAAATTGATGAAACGTGGTCCATGGTGGTGCTGAGGGTCGAAGCCTTCAGTGAGGGGGTTGTAGCTCCCTTCCAGGATAGGCTGGTAAATGAGAGAAGGTTGTAGCCTTCTGCAGGTGGGTGCCTGCGTGCTGGTATGAGTCTGCGCCAGTACATGGTTGTAAGAAGTTTTCTTTATAATAAATATTGAAGACAAAGACGAAGGCAGTGGTGGTTTTCTCCCGAATTGGGTTTCCACCTTAAATCCTGGTGTTCATGTGTGTTGATTATGTGTGATGATTTATTCTGTTCTTACTGCACATGTTTACTGCTTACTAAACATCTAATGAATGAATGATGCAATGATCTAAGTTAAGAATTATCTGCATAATGAGATCTCTGGTAATACACAAGTTTTATTAAGGATATCCGCGTGTATACGCGAGTTGGGTTCAGTAAAGTAGCGTATGGGTTTTAGAGTAAGAAAAAGTAAAAAGTTTTCAGTCTGCCATAAATACTGATTCACCCCCCCCCTCTCAGTATTTTTCCCAACAATTGGTATCAGAGCAGGTCCTTCTGTAGAAGCTTGATCGCTTGAAGGAGATCCGTCACAATGGGAAGGAAGCAAAAGAAGAAGGCTACTCAAAAGGAGATATCTCAGAAAACATATGCAGCAGAAAATGAAGAAGATGAAACATGTATTGATTGTTGTTCTTGTAATTCACCTTCTTGTGCATGCAATGGTGAAGATAGTGAAAGTAATGTTATGGATCTAGAAGAAGCTCTCAAGATTAAAGTTGAAGATCAACAAAGATCATCTAATAAGAAAGAATCTATCTACAAAGAGATGATCTCTAGAATGAATGGACAGATAGAAATTTATCAAAGACTACAGGTTAAATCAACCTATCGAAATAAAAGAATTGAAGCAGAAATCATCTCTCTGAAAGCAGATCTCGAAGCATCAAATAAGAAGAATGAAGAATTTCTACAATCATTTGAAGAAGAAGGACTTAAAGCAGAAATAATCTCTCTGAAAGCAGATCTCGAAGCATCAAATAAGAAGAATGAAGAACTTCTACAAACATTTGAAGAACAAGAAAATGGGTAGAAAAAGGAGATTTTAAAATTGAATGATCAAGTAGAAGAAGGAAGAAGGGTCGAAGAAAGTATGAAGAATCAATGCCAAAGATTGGAGGTTGAGGTAAACATTTTAAAAGGTAAATTGGAGGAAAAGGATAAACTCTTGAGGTTTCAAGATAGTACTAAGATTCTGGATAATATTCTTAGTAGTCAAAGGTCTCCTTCTGTTAAATTTCGTCTTGGTTTTCATGAAACTGGTAAAGGAGAATCTAGTTCATAAGAAAGTGCTAAAGATTAAAAGGATATCAATGCAAAACCTGAAGTGTTGAAAGAGACAAAAGATCAGCCGACAGTCATGAACTCTTAAAGGAAATCATTCACTCCTAAATATAGAAGTATCAATAATGTTGAATGCTTTATATGTCATAAACATGGACATGTTGCAGCCAATTACAGAAGTAGATTGTTTCAAACAAACAAATTCTACACAGAAAGGTACTTAGGTTTCTTTAAGGGATATTGATTTTCATGCAGCAAGTTTGGTCATAAAGCAGCTGATTGCAATAGAAGAAAGAGTAGAAAAACTCATTATGATCCCTATGCTTACTTTTCTGGTCACACAAGATGTTATGCATGTAACAAGTATGGACATGTAGAAAAATAATGCAGGATGAACAGATCTGAGCACACAATAACAAATCTCAAGCAAAGCTGGAAAAAGAAGGAGGACCGGTCAAAAACGTAAGGGATAATAATCCTACTGTAGTCTTCCGCTTCTAAAGCTTACTTCTTATAATGACTGCAGGAGTAATGTGAGATACATTATAGGAGTTAGTAATGTATCATCACAGGGGGAGCAATGTATGATGATTCCCATGGTTGGTTTGGTAATTCTGTTTGTGTTTATTCTGACAGTGCATCTGATGTGACAAGAGAAGACAGGTATAGGTGGTACAAATTCAGGGGGAGATGAAGTTGTAAAATTTTTTCAGTATTTCACTTTCCATACGCGGGTTTCATGAACTAAAGCTGCGTATACACGCGATTTACAATGGAGACAGAAGCGTATGCCTTTCTGTTAAAGAAAACAGTGAGATGGCTCAAGAACAGGAGCACAGTTTCAGGGGGAGCATTAGCCTTGCAGAGAGTAATGCATTGTTGGCATTATGATGGTTCTGAAATATGATCTCTCTCTTGAGGTCTTTTTGGTATTGGTTATAAAAAGACATATTTGTAATTTGATGAAAAGGTTATGTTGAGACTTGTGATGTAAGTTGTAATCAGTCATGAAAGGACTTGTTCAAATGTGTAAACCCACTTGGTTGGGTACTTGAGTCACATATGTAAATCCACTTGGTTGGGTCATTGATTTAAGTATGGGTCCTTGGTGATAGGAAAGGTCATAGAGTCATATGCTTCATTGAAAAATATGTTTGAAGACTCAGCATGAACTCAGGGGGAGCATGGTAACTTCAGTGCACATCAAATCTACAGAGCTCTTCTTTCTACAAGAGAAGAAAAACCTTGTTTTGGTTTTGATCCGCCCTTTGCCCTTGATGTCAAAGGGGGAGAGTATCATGGTGTTTGGATAATGGTTATAATCAATGTATCTAATCTGTTGTGGTGATCAAACACCATCATGGTTTCCATCAAGTCCAAAGGGGGAGATTGTTGGCAATATGATGCAGAGTGTTGTCCTTGATGGCAACCTACTTGATAACGTTGATGGAAACCTACTTGATAAAGTTGTCCTTGATGGAAACTGCCTTGATGAGTTTGTTAATGATGTAAATCTGATGTATCTACAGAGCAATTTAGATGTAATGAAGAAAGGAATTCCTGTAAGGGCCAGAGCAGTGATGAAAATGATATGTCACAAAGCATACGCGGGTTTGTAAAGGCGAAGTAGCGTATGTACGCGGAAAAGTACGTACCAAGTAGCGTATGCCTATTTGCGCTTTAAATTTATAAAACCAGGGGACATAACCATAGTATTGGCCCACTGTATTGAGCGCTGGATTATCTATTTAATCCTGTCCAGGAATACCATCAGCGGTTGAGTGGTTTTGACTCATGGTATTGACAAAGGCTAAATCTATATAAGGAGAAGAAGATCATAGTGGAAGGGCATGCATATGTCGGGGTATTGAATGAATACTTCACTCTGAAGTATATCTACATGGAATGGGTAACAGTTTGTTGATTGATTTGAATTAATAATGTACCTATGAAGAAAATGATGAAGAGGGATCTCTAGATCTGAAATGTATATATATTTTCTAGATCTGTTCATGGAATGTTTAGATCTGAGATGTGGCAAATATTTTCTGAAGTGAAGGGTAAGATATGAGCTATTTATCTGTTCTGAAGAGTTGCACAGCCCTACAAAGTTTGAAGATCTATACGCAGGTTCGTGGCAGAGAAAACGCGTATATACGCGGGTTGGCTTCAGAAAAAGCGCGTATGGAATGTGAGATTAGTTCTGAAATATGTGCAGAAGTATACGCAGGTTTGTCTCTGTGAAAGCACGTATATACGCAGGTTCAGTGAAGTAAAAGCGCGTATGGAATCTAGGGTTTTGCTAAAGTATGTGGAATGAAATGTCTGATTTGTTTTGCTATTTTACTGCTATCTGTCAATGATGTATTCACACAGATCTGGGTTGTTTGAATGTTGATTATGCTGCTGATTATGTTGATTAAAGATCAAGTTGTTGGTTGATTGGTTGATGATTCAATGAATGAATTGATGGGGTTATAAGTTTCAGTTTGATAAATGATGAGCTTAAATGTGTGGAGTCGGTCCAGTTTGAAAATCTGATGAAAGGTGGCCTACAAGGTATGTTGTGTGGAAGCTGTTGGAACCAGTATGAAAATTGATGAAACGTGGTCCATGGTGGTGCTGAGGGTCGAAGCCTTCAGTGAGGGGGTTGTAGCTCCCTTCCAGGAGAGGCTGGTAAACGAGAGAAGGTTGTAGCCTTTTGTAGGTGGGTGCCTGCGTGCTGGTATGAGTCTGCGCCAGTACATGGTTGTAAGAAGTTTTCTTTATAATAAATATTGAAGACAAAGACGACGACAGTGGTGGTTTTCTCCCGAATTGGGTTTCCACCTTAAATCGTGGTCTTCATGTGTGTTGATTATGTGCGATGATTTATTCTGTTCTTACTGCACATGTTTACTTCTTACTAAACATCTAATGAATGAATGATGCAATGATCTAAGTTAAGAATTATCTGCATAATGAGATATCTGGTAATACGCAAGTTTTATTAAGGATATCCGCTTGTATACACGAGTTGGGTTCAGTAAAGTAGCGTATGGGTTTTAGAGTAAGAAAAAGTAAAAAGTTTTCAGTTTGCCCTAAATGCTGATTCACCCCCCCCCTCTCAGTATTTTTCCCAACACCAAGGGGATTTTGAAGAGGAGCTTATATAGTGTATGGATCTGTTATTTCATGCACTTATTTTCTATAGATCTAATCTGTAATCTACAACATGTTGCAATCAATAAAATAAGGATGTAAAGCAATTTCCAGTCCATACATATGGTTGCAACACCAGTTATGCATATTATGGGCCACATTATACATCTATTTTTCTGCTACAAATACATTTGAAAGGTCTCCATATTGGCCTCTTGCTTTGTATTTAATGAATTGCATTATTTTCCTGCAAATCTGCTTTCTATTTTTGAATTACCCATTTGGGAATATTACACATTTCTAGTCAGTACCTCTTTATTTTTAACAAGATTGAGGAGAATAACATATTCTTGATCTATAAGTTGATCCTTTAGATGAATCCTTCTAAGTATTTTTAACAAACCTTGGCAAGGAGTGGTTCGGTCTTTTCATGCTTAAAGAGTATGTTATCACAAAATTGTACTTGATTTGTTGCTTATCAAACAACTCTATGTAACTGTTTCAAACCACTTCTAACTAAAGCTTAGAATCTTCAGTTTGATAGGGCTCTCTCAATGGGGTTTTATGATATTGAATAATGATATTACTAGATGGCTAACTCTATGGGAAATGTAACTTGTTTTTTATGTTTGCAGGTTGAAAAGAATGCATGCTTGCTACCATTAGGCTTATGGAGTCAATAATCAGTAGTTTCAGTGGCAAGGTTTCTTGACATGTAAGCTAAGGCAGATAGAGGTATTTAACAAAGGCAACTCACATAATAAACATAGGAAAACATGGTCATTTCATCACTAAAGGAAGTCAGAGCATAAAAATATGAATTCTGAGTAATGGATATGAAATCTACTTCAAGTGGTAAACATAAATATATAGATCAATAAAACATTAAAAACCTCATGAGAATCTCAGGTCTATCAAGAAAAAAGTCACTTTGGATTATTGATATAAGTCAAATACATAAAAGCAACAATTTGGTGCAAAAAATCTCCAACCCCTCATGCTTTTTATTTAAATAGACATTCTTTACAACAAGGATGATCTTCCTGGTGGCTAGACCATTGAATTATCCTATGACAAATGACATAACTGAAATACATTACTTCTAATAGAAAAATGATAGCTACACCTTAAAAAAACATCTCCTAATAGGAATCTAACTCCTATTTATTACATAACTCTACCTTATCTATGAAACAGTTACATGATAGTTGCAAAATAAGTGTCACATGCTTGAAAGACACATGACAGAGTTCATTACCACTTTACATATTTAAAACCGTCCTAGACTTGTGGAGCATAACCTTACTTTTTAGGAATGCATGACCCCTATCTTCAAAACTGCTTTGGCTGATGACCTGTCTTCATACCACATACTTCGAGTGATAAATATTTGATGATAAGTTCCCCTGACATGTTGGATGTATCCAGTTGTCCAAAACTACCATTAAGATGCTCCAAAACCTTTAACAATTTCTCGCTATGAAAACAGAACAGTTTCATAGCGAGTTTTGGTAGCGTTGAAAAAGTGGCTTATGTACCCAATAACTTCGCTCCTTTGTTGTTACATGATGTCAGTCAAGTCATGAAACATCACCACCATGAATCTCCCTCCTTGAAAACTGAAAAAACTGATTTTAGAAGAAAAAATGATGCTACAGGTTTTTTTGTAGTGTTTTCCTGGCTTTAAGCCTAGGGAACACTATGAAACTTGTGTAAAAGAGCAGAAATTGCACATTTCAAAATTTTCTTCACAAACTGACCTCTAGCTACAAAATCTTGATTTTATGCATGTAATGAACCCTCTAAATCATATTCAATCTCAACTTATTGCTCGTGTGGTGTTTCCTCCTCATTTATGATTAGTTGAGCAATGGGCTCCTCAACCACAGTCATCTTCAAACCTTTCTTTTCCAGCTCTTCATGAATCAGTTCTAATTTCCCTTGAATATATTTGACTTGGTCCTTCAGTGTCCTATTCTTAGATTGCAAGTGTAGGTTTACCTTTTTCATGTGTTTGACCTCCCTTCTTAGTGGCTGAGTCCACTTTATCAGTTTTTCTGTGTTGTCCAAGGTCTTTGAGACACTTGTGACTTAATCCTCCCAAATCTTCCTCATTTGTTCAAACTACACTCTTTCATCTCTATGCTTCTCTGCCTCTTTCATCAAGACTGATCCCTCTTCACCGCCCTCTTTTAACTGTTCCTTGTGGGTTTCAACTTCTGTTTTTCCAGTGATTTTTTCTTTACCCTTCTTTTGTTTGATGAATAATTCTTCTTTTTCTCATGAGGAGAGGTCTATGATGCTTGGTGGTAGCCGAGTAGTTTCACTGACCTTCTGAGCCTCTTTGCTTCTTTCCATGACCTTTCTGGCATACCTAGTCATTAATTTTCTAGGTTGAAACATGAATTGAGCATCATCACCTGCAAACTCCAATTTTTTAGCTGTTTTTCCTTTCTTAAGCCTCATTCCTCCCTCATCTATGTCTTCAGCTTGGACAATGGGAGTTTCTTCAATATCAATGGCATGCAATATGTCCTCTATGTTACCCTTAACCACTGTTTGGCTCCTAGTAACTCTCTTGTTGCCTTGTTTTCTAGCTGTTGGCTTTTGTTTTGCAGGTGTAGCTTTGGGTGTATGAACCTTCTGCAAAGGCTCTATCTCTATGCTCACTGGTTCTAAATGCTCTACCACTGTAGGTGATGAAATATGTCTAGGTTTGGGAACTTTTTTAGGAGTAACAACATCTACCTCAAAACCACTCATGAACAAAAAGGATTTCCAATCTTTGCCTAATCTCTTCAACTCTTCTAACACCAACAACTTAATAAAACCATGGTGAAAGAGAGAAGTTTCATTTCCTTCTTTTTTAACTTGGACCTTATCTGACATTTTAGTTAGACTTATGTATAAGTAAAATGGAAAGACAAGAGACCTCTTACCCACAAAATGTAGCAGAAGCCTAAGGTGGTAGGAGTAGACCATGTGAAACCTCCCTTCATAGGTGAAGTACTTATGAATGATTAGCAGTAGCTTTTAGTAGTTTTCCTTCATGTAGCTCCTTGGGATAGCATTTGTGAGATCACTTTCGCAATGCTCTGGCTTGATGAATTATTTGCAGTCCTACATGGTGAATTTGATGCCTTTAAACCATTTCTCCCCTCCTCTAGGGATTCCTGTTGCTGCTGTCTGGTGTTACTATGAGGTTTAGCATTCCCACCTTTGAATTTGTTCCACTGAAACCGTTAGCAAACTCTTTAGAAACCTGTAGATGAAAACCCTGCAACCTTTGGCAAAATTGCAAACAACTGGTTCTTCTGAATACCTCCATGGCAGTTGGGTCTTCGTTGAGAAAATTCATGTCCATGGTCTCATAAATATGGCAGTTACCACCTTTTTTGGTCTTCTTCCTTGTAGCCATGGTGACTTTATATCTTCTCAGGCTCGCTTGATTAATGACACCTACAACCTTTGAAAATGCCAACAACTTGCTTGGCTTGATGAAGCAGCTCTACAAAACTCAATAACATGCAAAGATGAAGCGGAGAATGAAAAAAAGACTCAATTGGGTAATTTTTTATGGTTTCGATGACAACTCATGCCTTAATCATGACACATGCATGCTAAAAACAGTAATGATGAACTCAATCATGACATTTGTACCTTGATTTAACCCAAACAGACTCGAATGAAATCCACCCTAACTCATCTAATGATGAACTAACACTTAACCTCAAGTTTGACAAGACAAATAGGAAAACTATTTTTCATAGCGTAGCTAGTTAATTTCCTGACAGTTTTGCTATGAAACTATTAGACAGTTTCGTAGCGAAAACTGTTATTTCACAGTGTAAAACGCTACGAAAAGATGTAAAAGTAGCTTAAGTGTCCTTTTTAAATTTGAACGCTTGGGAAATGAAATCTGACACCTAATGATGACTAATGGGACTTGATATGACCTAAATTGAGGTGGGTTTGAAGCTTAGGATAGGTTAAAGATGAAAAAATTTAAATTTTCCTATATCAACTTGTGACAAATGTACTCTATGACCATACCTTTGACAAATGAACTCTATGACCATGTCAAATAATGTTTCACATTTTTCTCAATGATAACAGAGTCCATCATTGTTTAATATTTTTATGAGTATGGATAAGGCACAAATCGCCTCCTTTTTCAAGTTCAGAGAGTATGAAAAAGAGGCGAAAAAGAAAACTCCAAAGGTTATTTTTCATAAATTCAATCGCCCGAGTTCAAAAAAATGATACTCAGGAGAAAATTTTAGTCTTGTTAGAAAAAATTATTCCTTTCTCATAAACAATATATCCCAGTCCACAAAAAGGGTTAAACTTATACCAGGTAGACGTCTTTTCATTTACTTTAATGATTTCGAAAAGACAGTTGCTTGACAATCTTTTCATGTTTTGGGAGTCTAAAAAGAGTTGAAAGAGGACTCGATGGGGTTCCTTTTGCATAGGTTTAAATAGCCCGAAAATGTGATAAAAGTATACACTTTCATAAAAAATGACTTCTATTTGACGTAAAATTAGGATTACATCCTTATATTTACATTTAACCTGCTCATAACACCACGAAGTGTTTTAAAAAAATTATATGATACATGGTAAAAACCAGGTCAAAATATTAAAATATATTAAAATATATCAAAATAATGACTAATTAGACCATAAATAGTGAATATGTGATTCATTTTTTTTACCATTTGTATTTTTACCAAGTTGAGTGAGCTTTGAGTAGTTTTTTTACCTTCAATATTCAGCAGTTGATTGCGGCCAATCCAGTGGACCATTTCGAGTACTGTCAGTTCCAGGTAAGAGATCTATCTTTTCTCTTTCGTTTTATGGTTTCCATTTATCTTTTCATCTTTTAGGAGATTTTTTTTTTTTTTTTAGATCGATAAAATCACCCTCGGCCCATCACACCCTCCTTATACCATGAGGTATGATGGGAAAATAAATACAACACTAGGAAACGCGGCCCAATGCACTCACCAGTGAGGGTGAGTGCAATGGGTTGATCTGTGCAAGAAAGAGACAGTGAGATGGGCATAGAGGGTTTTGAAAAATTTTGTTTTTAAGTGATTTTTCTCCCATTTTTTTCAAATGGCTGAAATTATGTGTTTCCATGTCATTTTGTAGACATTCACCAGAGAGAAATGGCTTCTTTGACCTAGAGAGAAAGAGACCATGAGACTCAAGATATGATTGATTCCAATTCGGGCTTGGAGAAACTGTGGGCTTCTCATGTTTTTCATGATTCTAGGCATGAGAGCGCAACTGGATTTCTTCAAGTATTTGGGAGGATTTTGGGATGTATAGGGAAAATACTATAGGTTGGGGGTAGATACTATCACGATTTATGTTGAGGACATCTATTTCATAATAGGGTTGTCACGAAGAGGAGATCCCATTTCACTATCTGGTTTCAAGAGAGGTGGGGAGATCGTGAAGGATTGAATTGTTGTTCATTTTCATCCACGTGCTGAAATAACCAAGGATGTGAAGCTAGAGTTAAAATATGTGGTATGAATTCCTATTAGGACTATATTGTCTACCATCACTCAGTTGGATGATAGGGATACTTTGCACTTCGCCACCTATAATCAGATACAGTATGCTTTAAAGTGCTTCGAGCTGACATTATTTAACCGGTCTGAAGGGATTTTGGAAAACCTAAAGGAACAACCCTATCAGGTGAAGATAGGAGGACTAAATAAATTTGGCTATGGTTCTAGAAAATTATCCTTTTCCTTGGAGAGGATGCCATCACTTCTTCTTCTATGAATATCTTATAACTTTCCAGGACCTAGTGTGCCTCACATGAGGAAATGGGTAGACCTAATGTGTTGTCACAGGGGCACACCTAGCATGATTTTTACCACTATTTTCTTCATATGGCTGTGAAAGTAGTTAATCATGATCAAGGAATACCCATAAATTGGATTTGATTTCCGTAGATACCCAAAGCTTGTCTTACCTGAAGGCAAGCAATGGGGTCATGCAAGTAAAAAAAGTCATTTTGGAGTTTGGTGTTTTGGATTTTACAATATTTTATTTATGTTTTTCATGTATGAAAGACTGACTATTTTTTTTTAACATGCAGATATTGGACTTGTGTGAGTAGTAAGCATGTCGCATATTCATCGCCAAGCACAACCACATCTCATTCAGATTGAGGCTATAGGGATAGGGGAGGAGATCGGTGAATCAGATACTATATATATACTCACTTAGTTGGAGCATCATATTGAGGGTCTGAACCACAATGTACTGGACACATAGATTAATGAGGTCCCTACATGTATGTGGCGATACACTATAGGAGTACGAGAGCATATAAGTCATTTTCTTTGAAATGTTTCTCTGGTGGTTGGATGTTATCAAGAGCATCATATATATTAGTTTTCTAGGAGGATTTTGAGCCATATTTTTCACACATGTATTTTTATATTATAGGCTATGTGGCCATATGTGTCCTAGACACCATTTTTGTAAAACTAAACGTTATATAAAATTATCTATCTATGGATGTTTTCTACTTTATTCTACTCTCTTGCACAATGTTAGATTATAATTTGTGTATTTACATGTGTTGCAAATGTTTTTCCAGCACATAATTGACTAATGCATCTGTTAATTTATTAATACTCCTAGGAACATGTTGATATTGAATGTAATCAAAATTCTAAGAGGCGAACCATTAAAAATATGTGTAATAAAGTTGCACTTCTGACTGAATGGACATCATTTAAATTTTGTACCATAAGTTGTGAATCGATTCTAAAAATGAAATAGTGAATTCCACAAGAAATAACATTAGATAACAACTTGATCACTGTAATTTACTCAAAAATATTATTAGTTGAGTGCCTCATACAAATTCCTTGTAGACTCACTAACTCGTCATTGAGAGCATAGATTTCTCATTCTGCGGAAGAATGGTTCCAAGTACTATGAATAGTGGCATCCACATAGCCAACATATGGCTGAGGGAATTTCGACAACTACAAATAAAATAAAATTAAAGATGAGAAGAGGCAGTAGAAGAAAACCAAACTATAAACACACTATAAAACCTATACAGTAGAAGAAATCTTAACAATAATATGCTTTCAAGTATAACCCATATTTGGGTTGTGCGAATGGAATTCCATCAAATTCAACCAGTTCATAGGCCCATTTTTCTAGTACACGCTTCAGTATATACAAACCTAACCCTAATTGTTCGAGCTTCCTAACTCCTAATTTGTCAACATACAAGTCATATAAAAGGACTAAGTCACCTTCCGACAAGGCACGAAGTTTAACATTCTAGTCAAAGTGTGCTTTGAAACTATTATTCATCAATAATTTTTTCCTTCATAGATGACTAAATTATTTCCCTAGATTTCTAGAAACAAAGTTCATGAACATTGTGAGTTCTAGAAATCTCACTGCCTTCATCATCCTTAAAGATAGTTTTTCACTATTTCATCTTTCCATCATGTCTAGCATTGCTTACCAGTCCCATAAAACCCATTAGTAGCTTATGTCACACTTTGCGTCTATATTCTTTCACTTTTGGCCCAAGTCCGCTATTTTTTTTTGTCTAAAAAACCCCCCACAACTACCTAAGCTCACCAATCAAACAACTTTGTTGTGTATCCCAAGATACTCCCAAACACTGATGGTCTAAAACTATCTTTGTAGACTCTTTAGATAAATCAAGTACATTGGATTTTGGATCTTCAATACATCAGTCTATCATAAAATCTATATTACACTTGATGATCACAAATTATAGGTCTCAGTCCAAAACCAAGTCCAAGAAAGCCTCCACTAGGTCACCTAGGGTTTCACAAAGTCATAGGGTGGATTTGGTGCCCTACAAACTCCGTTTTTTCTGTATGAAGGAACTGCATTCAAAGAATAAAATGACATGTGATCTTGTCGAAACTAATTAGAAAGGTTATCCAAGGAATGTTTTTGGCCTAAAAACATGAATCTTGCAAGGGGATAGCTCCCCTTTGCACACATTTCTGCAAGAAGATCAAATGGCCATCAACCTGGCATAAGGTAAATGAGAAAATTATCACAAGAAGACCATTCATAGCAAGAAGAAAGAAACAAGCATATGTTTGATGAAAATCAAGGTTTGTGACTATTTTAACCAAGCAGGAATCAGTACTTTGGTTACAAGGGCAAAGGTCACCTCAAATATTTCAAGTGCACATTGAAGGACTTTAGGAATAATTAATGAGTTTTGAGAAGTTTGTGAGAACTAAGAAGACAACAATACTTACTTTTTCTAAGCAGCCCTAAAACCTAGGAGTTTCGGAAAGTTGACAAAAATGGTCAAATAATGACAAAGCAGCCTCCTTCATAACAACAGATGGCTTCAAAAGGTTTCAAATTATCCTCTAGGATTTGGAAAATTGGCACTAACTCCACCTCATCAAAAGGTAAAATCAGAGACCTTAAAGGGGTCAAAGAAGGAAAACATGAAAACCAATACTCCACTGCACCAAAGGAAGAGAGATGATAAAAACTATCAGCAAAAGGGCCAAAAATATTAGTTTAAGGTTTGTCTTCTCAAAGAAAGGATAGAAACATTTTTAAAGGGTCAAGGAAGCAATCATAAGGGAATAGATTTCCAAAGGAAGAAACTATGACAAGCATAGGTCATTATTGATAAAATGAGTAGTCCAAATTCAAAAGAGACAGTGATCAAAGGGTAGAAGTGGCGTAGGCAGCTACAAGAACATAAGTGGCTAGCCAAAGCACAAAACTGGTTTAGAAATCTCACCTCCCTCACTGGACATACATCATTTGAAAACTAGGAACAAACATGTAGCTGGTCTAAGAGCAGTAAAGCCTCCAAAATGGTTTCTTTATCAAGGCATATTCTGCAAAGGATGGTTAAACATGAATAACACTTTTACAAGACTGTCAAAAGGTGTTTTCCCTACAGAGAAATTGATAGGGTCAAAGCAAGAATGTTTCTAATAATAGTGGCACATCTCAAAAGACCAAGAACTGTTGATGCTTGTTACTAGGGTTTTCATACTGGGAGGTTGTTCACTGTTTTAAAGAGAAAACCTGACAGAATGTGAATCAAAGTAAAAAATGTAAAATTGATCACAAATCTGCTATTTGCAAGTGTTAAAACATCATAAAAATGCTCATGTTTACAAAAGAAGGTAAAGTACACTATTTTAGCTAGTTGAAGGATTTGTGAGCACAAGGAAGACATCAAGAGGCTTCCAACAAAGAAAAGAAACATATTTTTGTCAAACTATCACCTACAGGACCAAAAGGAACCAAGAATACAGTGAGAAAAAGTAAAGGGAAATAAACTTTAGAAAGAGGGTTTGAGCTCACAAATTTATTTTTCAAAAGACTATAAAGCTTCATTTCCTTTTTTCATAACCTCATTTGTCATTTAAAAAGGAGAGAAAACCATTGGAGACAATTTTTTGAGTGTTTTTATGCAAGTTTGGAGAAAATTTCAGGCGCTGCGCATTGAGGCCGGCAATACGCACCTTGCCATCGGCGTTGTGCACAGAGGAGGTAGTGGGAGTGTTATTTAACACTATGCTATGCACCGGGAGGGCAGCGCTTCGCACTTGAGCGAGCGCTATGCACAGGCCCAGAACGAACCGACTACCCACTCAATTGACTCGGCCCTGCGCTTCGACAGACCCAACAGGCCCATCTCTGCTCCGAGTTGACCCGGTGCTGCGCTCTGACAGGCCCAACAAGACCATCTCTGCCCTGATTTGACCTTGCACTGCGCTCCAATAGACCTGACAGGCCCATCTCTGTCCCAATTTGAGTTGATGCTACGCTCTGACAGGCCCGACAGGCCCATTTCTAGCCCTAATTGACCCAGCGCTACACACCTGGGCAAGCGCTACGCAAAAACAGAGTTTGTTCCAAATTGCTCAAAAAGGCCCAAATTTTTGAGTTTTTGCATCCAACTCTCCTGAAATCAGTCAAATAAGGTTGTTGACTCTTTTTCCTTACTTTCCAAGTGTTCTTTTCATAATCTAGGAAGGCATTTTCAGCCTAAGGTGACCAAACCCTAATCTCCATAAAGATCAAATATTTGACCTTTCCAAGGAAAAATTTACAAATTGGAGGTTTTCCTTAGCCTAAATATACTCAGTGCAAACAACCATCCTCCTAAAATCTGAATTTGTCCTAAACATACTTCATTTGGCCCTCATTTGCAAAATTTTCTCTCACATCACTCATTTTCCATCCTAGACCTAAAAAATCTCAAACAAGCTAAATCCTTCTGTGCTAAAACTAGTCACCATGTCAGAAGAAGAAATTCATACCAGCGGTGATGAAGGTCAAAGGCCTATCAAGCCAAAACAGAAGGGAGGAAGGGTTAATAGGTTTGAGCCCTTAGACACCACTCAAATTACCTCCTCTCCAATGATACTTACCTGCTTTCAAGATGTTGGATGTTACCAGTTTTGTGAGAAGATTAAACAAGTCCAAAGCCACTCAGACTTGACTAGGTTGTTCATCATCAGTTTACAAAATCACCAACTCAAATTAGTAGGAGTGAATTTTGAACTCTCATCTGAATCCATTTCTAAAGCCACAGGAATTCTAGATATTGGTGAGAGATGGTTTAAACAAAAGAAATTGGACTTGATTTATTATGAGCCCTACCTCAAACCTAGCTATCAACAAGGCTGCAAGGCTTTCCTCCCCTTCTCCCACCTGCTAGAGACGTATGCCCTACTAATGAGGCATATTATCAAGTACTTCACCTGTGAGGGAAGGTACTCCAGGGTTTACTCTTATCACCTAAGGCTTCTGATGCACTTCACCAGGCTTAAATTACTGAACCTACCATACTACCTATACTAGAGCATTGAAAAAATGGCTTCAGTGGTCAAGAAGAGGAGTTATGCCCAGCAAATGCAGAGCCTTTTTCACCACTCCTTGGTCAATATTATTGTTTTACACCAGCTGCAAGAGAAAGGGATCCCTTGGGAAGTTTTTATCTCTCATGATGTATTTGCCAATCCCCAAGCATTCATTCAACAAAATTTTCTTTCCACTTCACATCCACATACCTCCACTCCTCCATCATCTCCACACATTCCTTCACCACAAGGAAATTCACCTTCTATCTCTTCTCCTAATGCATCAAGTGAAGGAGTTGACAATAGCTCTAATGAGGAGCAAACATATGAAAATAATGAGGAAGAGGACAGTGATGTAGAAATTGAGGTAGATGAAGAAAACAAGGAAGAAGATAGCAGTGCTGAAGAAAAAGATGATGGTAGTAGCCATGAGGAACAAACATACAATAGTGAGGAAGAGGCATAATCCATTGAGGAAGACCAAGAGGATGATGATATCATGGAAAGGAGTGAAGAAAATGAGGCAAGGGTAGAAAACAGTGATGCAAGTACAGAGCTTAATCAAAAAGATGAAAGTGATGAAAATGAGGAAAATAGTTGGGAAAAAACAGAGCCTAATGATGAAGAAAATGATGATGACATGGAGGAGGAAGATCAAGATGAAAACCAAGAGGATTATGAAAAGAACAATGAAGATGATAGTCAGTAGGAAGGTGCAAAAGATAGTGATGAATTTGAGCATGAAAATGAGCCCAATGACAATGAGAAAGGTGCTGAAAAAAATGAAGGCAATGAAAATGAAGAGATAGAGGGAGAGGTTGAAGAAATTGAAGAGTAAGAGCAGTCAAATTATGAGGATGAAACAAAAATTGAAGGGGCGATAATTGACCAAGACAATAGCACCAAGGAGACAGTTAATGATGAGTAAGAAAATAGTCATGACAACTGTCATGACTATCATGACACTAATCAGCCTCCAAATGACCAAGGAACTCAAAGTGGCAGTGCAAAAAGTGACAGAGAAGAAGACCTCAATGGAGGACAGAGCCAAAATGAGGCAAGTGAGGAGGATAGTGATCAGTTTGAGATCCAAGATGACAGTGAAGAAAACGGTGAGGAAAACAAGGATGATGATGATGTTGAAGGTCAAGAAATCAGTGACCCAATGGAGCATGAAGTCACTCATGAAATCCATGGCAAAGATGAAAAGGCTTATGACTTCATCAAGGATCAAGACACCCTCATCACTCCTCTCACATGCACCTACCACAGAGGCAAAAGAGATGTTATTGTTGCCTCAAAAAGGCAAAGGGCCATCTCTCCTCCAGCTATCAAGAATAAAGACAAAGGCAAGGAAAATATGGACAAAGGTGAGCAATAGGTCAAGTTAAGGAGAAGCAAAAGGATCAAGAGGACTTCTCAAGGGCCTCAATTCATTGATTTAGACAGTGACAATGAGGAGAACGAGATGAACACAAGATTGCTTCTTTTGGAGAAAGATGCATAGCTTCAGGAGTGGGAAAGAGAATTTGATATGGCACAACATGTCATCCACTATTACAAAGAGGAGCATAAGCATTTAAAGGAGGTAAACAGAGGCCTTGCCCTATAAAAGAAAATGACAAAGCATTATGCAAGGAAGAACATGCTTGCTTGTGGCAAACTAAGGAAGGCCCTCATGGAGCTAGAAGACCTAAAAAGAGCTAAAGTGTAGGAAAGCCTTGGAATTTTGGCTGAGGCTTCTCAACAGGTGTCCAAGACCTCTTGAGGGACCTCTCCACAAATTTTGAGACAAATTGGACAGCTTTTTGGTTTTTCCAAATTTTGACCCCTCTGTGCGCAACACCCTAGGTGCTACGCACAAAATGGGTGCATCCTCAGCTCTCAAAGATTAAATTTTTGGATTTATCACATCACCAACAGTTTTCTCACCAATTTTTAGATCATTTGGATCACTTTTACCCCCTCAAAAGGTCAAAAAACATCAAAACTTTGACCTTTCTACCTCATTTTCAGACCACGCGCTGCACACAGAGAAGTGTTGGGAGATTTGATTTTTTGACAAGTAAATGGCATTCAATAAGTAAAAATTAAGCATTTTTTGAAATTAGATTCATCAGGCTTTCCAACTAGCCATCACAAAGCCAAATCCGGTGTCAGGAAGGGGTCCAAAGCTCAGCTGCAAGAGACCCTATTTTCTATTGAAGTGGTGCTACGCACAGAGGCTGCCTAGTGCATTTAGGACCAAAAGTCAACAAAACACACTCATTTATTGCAAATAGATATTTTTGAGTTTTTTGAGGTAAATTAAGCTACAAGTAGGTGCAAATAGCTATTTTAGCATTTATTTCTTGGGATATTATGTGCCTTGGGCCTTGCATGGTCTCTTGGCCATAAATGATATTTATGACTATATTGACATTTTCCTGCTACATTTAGGGTTTTAGTCCTCATTTTCTCCATAAATAGAGCATGGGGCCCCAATGTATTGGGTTGGAATTTGATGAGCTTGAAGAGCAATATACATGGTTTCATGAGCTTGGAGAAGAAATTGGTTTTGTGAAGTGGATGAATGGCTTGTTTGGCTTGATGATGGAGAAGCTTGTTTGTAGGATTCCATAGCTTGGTGAATGGTGATCTCTTGCTAACTTTTCTATTGTTTCCTTTGTTATCATTATGTTTCATATTTCTTGGCTGCTATAAAACAAAAAAGTATAGGTTGAGACATGTTCTTTGAGGCACCTCAGTCCTCCTGTTTAGTATGGCTTTGATGTTTTCTTCTTTTGGCCATCTTAGGGAATTCTTGATTTCTCCTTAGGTCCATCAAAACTTGTTTTTTTTTCATGTATGGTTAGTATGCTAGATTACAAGTATGATTCATGATATTCCTTGCTTATTTGAAGTTTTCAAAACCCTATCTTGAAGCCTTTCTGTGGAATATTGATTGTTAGGTTAAGTCAAAGAGGTATCGTTCAATGTTTCCCTTTGTCCATGCTTACCAACTTGTTTCAGAGTTCCCAATAGATTGATATATGTTGTTTAGTAGTTACCTCTCCATAAATTGAGTTATTTTTTCATCTTATGTGTTTTCCCAAAATCTGAAGTTGAATTTCTAAAGTTAGAAGCTCTTATGCTCTCTATGTTTCACTAGAATGTTTATATTATATGTTTATCAATTTGAGTATTGTTTATTGAGCTTAATGGTTTGCCCTACCTCATGAATTGTACCTTTTAAACTATATATGTTTAAGATCTCTTAGTCTTTCCCAAATTTAATGTTCCCTACACCTCATACATCACCGTAAGGATCCATTAACCTTGCTAAATCGGCCCTGCAACACACTCTGTTTCATCATTTAGACACTCTTGACTTCATTTTACTCCATAGCCCAATGGATTTTACCAACTCTCACTCCAACTATTCCATTTGACCATCTTTCCCAACCAAAACAATCAACAAACCCTACACCTAACAACTAGCCTAAAATGAAAACCCTAGAGCAAAAATAACATATCCTTTGCACCCAATAGAGAGATCCCTCTCTGAGTCTAGAAAGGCTAGGTCCTCGGACTCCAAAGCTTGGTTCTATGTTACCTTGTCATTTGGTCTGCCAATCTGCCAAATCATGGAACCCTAACATTCTGGCGATCACGGTGGGACCTTCTAAGTATATAGTTGTTTAGAAAACTCCAATAGTCTCATTTAAACCTTTTATTGAGCTCAGAAAATTGACTGATAATATCTGGTGGCTCATCTGTTACCTTGTTACCACACTAACACAATGGTGATCATGATGGACATTCTAAGTTAGTGAAAAACTAAGTATTCCTTAGATTTTAGAAAACCTAAAAACATCCTTAGATTGGAATTCAGTTATTGATGGTGGAAAACAAGTACATATTCAAAATAGTAAACATCATCCACCTGGTGACTCTACTGGTCTTTAGCAGCCCTATTGACCCCACTAGTTCTCATAAACCCCCTGGGAATGCATTAAGAAATCCCAATCATGCTAATGGTGGATAGCAAAGTTGAAATCTTCCACCTGGCAACTCCACAACTCTCAATAGACCTAAAGACTCCACTGGTAGAGAACTCTAGATTGGTTGAAAATATTCAGTGACCCTTTCTGATTTACAAACATGGATCCAAGGATACAAAGGAGATATGCTCCAATTAGTAGAGATCATATGCCTGGATTCCCACACAAAATGCCATAAATAATTTGGATAAAAAACCTACCTATATTTCAAGATGAAAAGGTTGATGACCCCTTGTTACATCTCATCAAATTTCATATACACATATGGAGGTTAAAGGTTCAATGGCACGAGGATTGCCTCATGAAAATGTTTATGGCAACATTAGAAGGTAAGGCAAGAAATTGGTATGAATGGCTAAAATCTAGTAGCTTGTTTTCCTTGAAAGATTTCCATAAGGTGTTTTATGAAAATTATAAATAATATAGTCCATTTTTATCATTAGCTGGAAATTGTTGTGATTAATCTGAAGATTTCATACAACAATTTGTAAACATTGATGAGGATTTAGGGAATTGGCATCCTGAAGATTTATTAGAAGAACTCCATGCATTTCATTCTCAAGATAGCTATCATGACAACCTAGAGGAGTTAGAACCCAATCAAGAAATAGAAGGAAACCCAAAAAATATATCTGAAGGCACAAGTAATGATTCACTATATCTTCTAGGTGAGGCTCAAGAAAACATTCAGCCTCAAAATCAACCTTCACAAGATAAAGAGAACTGTGGTACTTCTATCCAAAGAAAGAGAAAAATTCCTCCCCTTTTGACTAAAGAGGAAATAAATCAAATGCTAAACATTCAACCAACCTCTAAGCCTTCATATGAACAAAGCATTCCTGTTCCTCCTCCTACTAATGCCATTTGCCATAAATTAGAAAGTGAACTTGTAGATTAGTTCAAAGAAGAACAGACTGGTAACCCAATATGTTTGATTGGTGAAATTATTTATGTTGATAATTTTCCAAATTTTGATCAATCTGATGATGATGATGTTCTCCAAACAGAAGCTAACCTTGTAGAGCCATCAACAGTTCATTTTAGGGATGAAGTTCACTATCATCAGATTGAAAGCAGTAATCAACCAAGACAGGTCACCTATGACACTGATGATGAAAGCCTTGAAGGTTTAGAAGTAAGTGAAGAATCTCTGACTCTTTGCTCTACTTCACCTCAGTCCATCAGAAATAACTTTCACATAGTTGGAAATCAAAAGTCTTTCAACTCTAATGTCAAGATTGAGGAGGATGATGAGCTTCTTGAGCAAATTGTCAATGAGGAGCCTTTTCCTGAAATGGTTAAGGAAATAATTTGGGACATGGAATCCTCCTTAACTCCAGATTTGCAGCAACCAACTTCCTTTGGGTTACAAATTGCAGATGAAGGCGTGGAAATTAATGATCACAAGAAATTTGCTGCACTTCTTTCTCAAGAATATTTTTTGCCAAGGAATGCTCCTACTCATCAACATGGTGGTTTTCACACAGAGCTCAACTCACTCTATCAAAGCACATCAGGTTTGTTAGAGGATAACATTGCCATATATGATGAATCTACCAGTTCAGAAGATCATGAGGAAGAGGTGGAGTTTCTTTCCCAAAAGAGTCCCCAGCATAACCGAGTGGAAGAAGGAGTAGTCCTAAATGAAGCTTATTTCTCAAATCCTCTAGATCAGGTATTATTCTAAGATCCATTTTTTGTTTTCCTTGAGAAATCTAAAGGAGGAGTATGTTCTGCCAAGAACAGTTTGTTGCAAAGTGTGAGAAAATTTTTAAGCATTACTGCCCGAAAATAAGGGAGGTGGAAGTGGCCTTTTAATTTTGTGAGCACCCTCAAAGAGTTGATCCAAGATCCCTCATGCAATCATCTTCTTGATTGGTTGTATTGGAAAAGAGAGTTCACCAAATGAATGTATATATCATGTGTAAATTAGATTAGGATAGATAGGCATGCAAATAAGCTCAGCCTTTGAGCATCTTTAAGTTATAGATTGTTTTGAAAATACAAAAACAGAGAAAAGATGAAAAAATAGGGCAGATTTGAAAAAAGAGGTATATCCCCATACCCAAAAAAGAGTACTACTAAAAGTGTGTAAATCTAAATACCACTACTAATACATAAAGGATGTCTTCTTTCAGTCATCTAGCCTAATCATGGTTGAAACATGTTTTAAATTTATTGCTGATAAGTTAGTGAAAGATAATGGGTCAAATTATTCAAGCTTGACTTGTCAAAAAGATAGATTAGGTAGAAAGATACTGGTTCCACATGCCTAAAACAATACCAAAGAGAAAAATAGGGATGAGTAGCAAACAATATATCCTAGCCCTGATTTTTCTAAGTCTTATTTTATACAAAAAATAACATTTGTGTGCAGCTTGTTTTTATACCACAAACCCATGGTAAATCAAATTGTCTAATCCCGATTTAGCCATGTTTTCAATTTCACGTTTGTAGGCTAGTGAATGAATCCTATCAAACAATTTAACCTTGAAAGTTGAATAGTATAGGTAGAGAACCAAAGGAGTTCATTAGCCTAATCTGAACTCCAGGAAGACATAAGGTAGAACTATATAGTTTATTTTGCTTTCAAAAACAAAAGGATGTCAAGGTTGCTAATCCAAATGCACCTAAAGAAAAAAAATGTTAGGCAAGTAGATTGGGTAAGTAGACATGGATTTGAACTAATAATTTCTTTCAGATTATTGAGATCATAAGCTTCAAGCAAGCATCAACAAGAGAAAGAGGTAAAAATCTGCCCAATGGATGAGGCACTGGTCTTCATAAAGCCAGAAATCTGAAGTTTTGGACACCTCCTGGAAAGGAGTTTCCCTCCCCTAGTGGAGCCACTATTTGTCATTAGTAATTTTTGCCTTCATAGGTGACTAAATTATTTCCCTAGATTTCTAGAAACAAAGTTCATGAACATTGTGAGTTCTAGAAATCTCACTGCCTTCATCATCCTTAAAGATAGTTTTTCACTATTTCATCTTTCCATCATGTCTAGCTTTGCTTACCAGTCCCAAAAACCCATTAGTAGCTTATGTCACACTTTCTGTCTATATGATTTCACCTTTGGCCCAAGTCCTCTGTTTTGTTTTGCCTAAAAAACCCCCCACTACTACCTAAGCTCACCAATAAAACAAATTTATTATGTATCCCATGATTCTCCCAAACACTGATGGTCTTAAACTATCTCTGTAGACTCTTTAGATAAATCAAGTACATTGGACTTTGGATCTTGAATACATCAGTCTATCATAAACTCTATCTTTGACTTGATGATCACAAATTATAGGTCTTAGTCTAAAAACCAGGTCCAAGAAAGCCTCCACTAGGTCACCTAGGGTTTCACAAAGTCATATGGTGGATTTTGTGCCCTACAAACTCTGTTTTTTTATATATGAAGAAACTGCATTCAAAGAAGAAAAGGACATGTGATCTTGTCCAAACTAATTAGAAAGGTTATTCAAGGAAGGTTTTTGGCCTAAAAAAATGAATCTTGCAAGGGGACAACTCCCCTTTGCCCACATTTTTGCAAGAAGATCAAATGTCCATTAGCTTGGCATAAGGTAAATGAGAAACTCATCACAATAAGACCATTCATAGCAAGAAGAAAGTAGCAGGCATATCTTTGATGAAAATCAGGGTTTGTGACTATTTTAACCAAGAAGGAATCAATACTAGGGTTACAAGGGCAAAGGTCACCTCAAATTTTTCAAGTGCACATTGAAGGACTTTAGGAATAATTAATGAGTTTTGAGAAGTTTGTGAGAACTTAGAAGACAACACTACTTACTTTTTCTAAGCAGCCCTAAAACCTAGGAGTTCAGGAAAGTTGACAAAAATGGTCAAATAATGACAAATCAGCCTCCTTCATAACAACAGATGTCTTCAAAAGGTTTAAAACTATCCTCTAGGGTTTGGCAAAGAGGCACTAACTCCACCTCATCAAAAGGTAAAATCAGAGGCCTTAAAGGGGTCAAAGAAGGCAAACATGAAAGCCAATAGTCCACTACACCAAAGGAAGAGAGATGATAAAGAGTATCAGCAAAAGGGCCAAAAATATTAGTTCAAGGTTTGTCTTCTCAAAGAAAGGACATAAACATTTTTAAAGGGTCAAGGAGGCAAGCATAAGGGAAGAAATTGCCAAAGGAGGCAACTATTACAAGCATAGGTCATTATTGAAAAAATGAGTTGTCCAAATTCAAAAGAGACAGTGACCAAAGGGTAGAAGTGGTGAAGGCACCTGCAAGATTAGAAGTGGCCAGCCAAATCACAAAAAATGTTTAGAAAGCTCACCTCCCTCACTGGACATACATCATTTTCAAACTAGGAACAAACATGTAGCTAGTTTAAGAGCAGTAAAGCCTCCAAAATGGTTTCTTTATAAAGACATATTCTGCAAAGGATGGTTAAACATGAATAACAATTTTACAAGACTGTCAAAAGGTGTTTTCCCTACAGATAAATTGATAGGGTCTGTTATCACTCTAGTAAATTTTCTATCAGAAATATTTAAAACTTTGTAACTTACTAGAGGTAACCAAGAACCTACTTTTGAAATTCTGGATCTAGCCTTCCTAAATTTCGGAGAGGGATCTCTCCTCAAGATTTAGCTTGATTTTTTTATAATATTTTAGGCTAGTTATAATTGGACAATTGGTTTGGTTTGAATGTTTGGTGGGAATAAAAGGTACTTCAAGGAAAACCACAAAGGGATCTACCAGACCATTGGGCTATTGAGTCAATTTCTTGGTAAGCAGAGCTAGGAAATAAGGTCAAAAGAGCAAATGTACTAAGGGCAGGGTAGATGACCTTAAAAGGGTTTGGAAATAGGCCTTTTGATGAAATGGTAAGATCTGAACAAAAGGGAAATGAAGGATCCTTAAGTTACAGAAAAGAAGATGAAAGAAATGGGTCAAAAGGGACAAAGAGTAGTTAAGGATTCCTAAGTCCGGATATTAGCAGAAAACATATCAATGAATAACTAGTAAAAAGCAGGGAGCTTTTGACACTAATCTTGTATAAAATTTCCTAGTCAATCATTTAAGACAGAAAACATGTAAATGTATGTAGAAAGATAAACAGTGAAAACAGGAAATACTTGACTTATCTGATCAACACAAGAATCCTGAGTTATGATGTCTGTTTGACTTAGTTCTAGTTTGCTACTTTACAAATCGACTCACACAAACTCCTAATGTATTCAAAAAAAATGTCTATAGTAGTCTTGACAAATTTTATTCCACCAAACATTCAAACCAAACCAATTGTCCAATTATAACTAGCCTAAAATCTTATAACAAAATCAAGCTAAATCTTGTGGAGATATCCCTCTCCGAAATTTAGGAAGGCTAGATCCTGAATTTCAAAAGTAGGTTCTTGGTTACCTCTAGTAAGTTACAAAGTTTTAAATATTTCTGATAGAAAATTTACTAGAGTGATAACATAATGGCGACCATACTGGGGAAGACTAACTTTTTTCCTCAGAAATATTTTACAGGTTCAGATCTGATCTATGATGGTGGATAGTGATCAGACACACAAAGATTAAAATCATCCACCCGGCGACTCCACACCAATTTCACAATCAAGACTCCACTAGAAGAATGAACCTGGAAGAACAATAATGGAAAGATTAGGCTTTCAACTTGGATCTTAATCCAAGACATTATGTTCTTTCTTATTATGTAAGTTTTTTAATATATATTATATTTTATATAAAGATCTAACTTGGTTGGATAGATCAGTGGCCCTTCCTTATGAATAATGTATGTGATTGATGACATTCCTTTTTTTGAGGATTTTCCTAAGTATGATCAGTATGATAATTATGTTCTTCAAATTCAAGATAACTTCACAGAACAAACACTAGCTAGTTTGAAGGATGAGATATTATATTTTCAATTTGATGAGGATTTTCTAAAAGTTCTTATTCTTATTTTTAAATCAAGAAAATGTCCTCCTCAAGTTAAAAAATGGCTTCTTGATATAATTTCTGAAAATTATGAAACTGAAATCAAACTTTTGCATTCTCAAATTCAGTCATAGAATTTCTGAAATCCTAAAGAATTATTTGAAAAAATTCCTTCTCCAAAGCAAGAAGAAATTGTAATACCTTTTGACATGCATATTAAAGATGATCATTCTTCCAAACATAAGACTGAAGAAATAGTTTCATGGTCTAATACTCATAATTCAACTGAAAAATTAGTCATTCAAGGCCTAGAAGTAAATAACATACATCATGCTTTTATTGATCCTATATCAGATTATATGGAGAATCTTTTTAGCCCAAATCTGCAAACATGTTTTCTCTATAAGGATCAAATACATCAAAAGTAGCCTTTACACATCATTTCATTTATTATAAAGGCACATGATCATGATATACTTCCAATTTTGATCACAAGCAGTCAAGTTATCCATTTATTTTTACAGCTACTTGATTGGCTTCATTGGCATTTTTGTATTACCTGATTCAATAAGATTTTTAGTAGATTAGATTAGGTAGATGAGTGCCAATAAGCTCAGCATTTTGAGCATTTTTTTTAGTTTTTAATTTTCAGCTAGTTTTTCATTAAGATTTAAAGCCAAGGATGAGGTCCTAAAGATTTTTAAGATCTATAAGTTGGTTTGAAAATTGTTGCGTGTTGTTTTAGTTTCAGATCGGATTTCAGTTTGTAGAAGACAAAAGACACTTACTAAGATCATCAAAGGTCAAAGATGAAGGCTACTGATCTCAGAGTTCTTGACATTTCACTAGGAAATGCCATCCCCAAGTGAAGCCGATGTTAGCAACCTATAAATATAGGATTCATAATTTTGACTTGATTGATGATAGTCATGTAAATATGTACATACTTTGCCTTCTGCAAGTTGTTTTCCCATATTTTGTAAAAAATTAAAAAAATAAAAAAGAGGGTAAAATGTCCTAAAACAAAAATCAAAGGACCTAGAAAAAATAATATATCCCAAAAGAAAAAAGATGAATAAAACATGAAAGTGTGCAAGTCTAAATGCCAATAATTTTACTTTTTGCAGTTGATTATGGTAGATTGTCAATAAATGCCATAATCCATGATGAGTTGAACAATTTTATCTTAACTTGCATGTTTCAATTTTACTTGTTGTAGATAGTGAATAAAGAATTGTCATACAGTTTAATCATGACAATTCAGTAGATAGGTAGAGAATAAAAGAATCCAACAGTTTAATCTGGATTCTTGTATGAAATAAGTTTAGAATTAGATGGTTTTATTGCTTTCAAAAGAATAAAATGTTGTAAGGTTGCTAGCTCAAACGCACCTGCACAAATGGATGAAAAAATGTTAGATTAAATATTGGGTAGGTAGAATAAGGTGGGAAAATCATTGTAGATATCTTTCACCAGGCTGCAATAACTAATTTCCCCTCCCCATAGCTATTTGACATTCTAGACTATCAGTCAAAGAGGCTCAAGGCATTTCCCTGACTTCTGTTGGGATTGGACCCAAGGCTCAATGACTGATTAGTTGAAAGTGTTAAGTTTCTATATTAATCCCAGAAATCACATCATTTTCCATTTATGCATTCATTACCATGAAAAATCATAAGTAAAGACCCAATTTTTACTTAATGATGCTTAAAACCTTCATTTGATTAACTTCCTACATCTCATGAAGCATAAAACCCTCAAAATGGAATTTTATCCTAAGTTGAATTGATGAAATTATTACAATGAAAGCTTGGTTTTAATCTTCAATTTTCTTGGTTATAATTGTATGTTTTGAGTATTTACTTTCCCTTTTCATATTAACACCTAACTTATTTTATTAACTCCCTATAGAAAAATCCTAGTCCTATTAATATAACTCCTTTCTATTAATTATCCCAGAAAACCCCTTATTATAAGCTTTTTCTGTCAAAGTTATTATGCACATGTTTAAATTAAATCCCTAAGCTGTCCCTTTGACATAAAAATGATCCATAAAGAAATATCTTGATTCCCCTATAGTTATTTTAGCCTAATTGGTTTGGAATAACTATATAGTAAGATATAAAGGAAAGTTTCAGAATACGATGTATCAAATGAAAATTAAAAACCCTTTCCGATGCTTCATATATTTTTTCTAACCAAAGTTTGATTACTTTAAGCCTTTGATTTACTACCCCTTCATCGGCCCTCCACACAGCCTAAACCTTGGGTATATATTTACCGCTTTACAACGTGCATATTAAACCTTGGTTAAAATCCTATTAACTTGCCCCCATGCATTACACTCCATATATATAAAATACTTTATATATAAAAAGCCTCATTATCCAATCAAATAACCCAACGCCCTTGCACTCATCCATTACCTTCCAATCATATTTATATACCTAATCTAATGGTCCACACTTAGCGCGATCAACCCGGCCTCATGCCCCACCATTTCCCGTCCCGTTGAGTCATGACCATTGATCCTTTTCATATCAAAACAATGCCCCATAATAAATCTTGGTCCCACCCATTTGTCCGCCGCAACTCCCAAACTGATCCTGACCGTTCGCATCGCAAAATTAAATCTAACGGTGTTCATTCCATATTGGGTACCAAAAGTGAATGGGCGCAGTTTGGGAAAAATCACGCGATAAAAGTTGTTTTTTGAAACCGCTGACTGCTACATGTCCAATTGTAATTGGATCATGTTACAAAAGCTCAAACCTACTTACCAACTAAAAGCAACGCGATACCGCTGAATTGTTTTCCAATTCAAAATGAAAACGGCTCCCACCATTAACTGTGACCTGCCATTAATGTTATGCAGAGTAATAAAATCAAAGGTTTTAACCTTAATTTTTCACTGTTTTGCATACCATTTTCACCCTCGCCCATTGAAAAACTACACCCAAACTCCATTTCAAAACTTTTGCTGATCAATTCATCCCCGTGAAGCAAATTTCGCCACAACAGACTCTCAACGCTTCCTACTAAGCCACTTGATGCACCTATAAGTTGGACCTGGCCTCACATTTAGCCTCAACATCAGAAACCCTTTCAATCAGCCAGATATCTACATCTAAGGTTATTATCAGAATATGGATTTGGGCCAACAGTTTCAATACTAGTTGACAAAATTGTTTGCTCCAAATTCTCAGATTTTAACTCAATATCTTCATTCAACAAACAGTTTGTATAAAAAGAAAGAAAAAAATCAAGTCAGAGAGAGATCACAATGATGAAGCTTTCACAGTGAACGGTAAAAGTGAAACCAGAATTCACAATGACAGTAAAAACATAACAATCAAAGAGTATCAGTGGTTAAAGTGTATCGGGTAAAAGTCAAAGTGAAAGTTAAAACAAAATTACAAAGTAGTCAAAGGTAAATAGTAAAAGTAAATACAGAGGCAGTAAAATTTCAAAAAGAGATGAAAATAATTTCACCAACAATGAATTTTATCCAAAGTGAAAGTAAAACAGTTAAAAGAACAAAAATCTTAAAAGATGAAAAGATAACAAGAAGGAACATTTTTGCAGAAATTCATGTTTAAGACATTGTTTTGCAGAACCTATTGTGACCAATCCAAGATGATTTTTTCAAAACTAAAGGAGGTTTATATTTTTAAGAGGTCCATCTACAAAAACCTCTCTCACTTTTCTAATAGCCATTATGTATTGGGAAATATTAAACAGTATTGTAGAGCATTGTTTGCAGAAAATTCCTGTTAAGTCATCATGTTGTAGAGAAGATTGTAGCCAATAGGAAATACATCTTACAAAACTGAAGGAGGTTTGTGTTACTAAGGGACCTATCTACAAAAATGTATCTCACTTTTGTCCTAGGTGTTACAGAACAAGAGATACATGCACATATTTACAACCTATTTTTCAGACTCTGTAAAACTCTGTTTTACACTTCTTTTTGCAGAGCCTATTGTGCACAATTGGAGAGGAATTTTAGGAACTGAAAGAGGTATATCTCACCCACATATTTATCTACAATAAAATATTTCACATTTTACATATCTATTTCAGATTGAGAAATACAAAGGTATCATTCGACCCGAAGTTTGCAAAATTGCTGGAGCAGAATGCACAAAGAAAGGAAACAGTTAGTGACTTGGATGCCTCATCCTCAACTAAGAGTTGGATCAAATTTGAATTCTCCTTTTTGTCATCACCTATCCATAAAAAATAGTGCCAAATATATGCATTATTTTTTAGTGTCCTTTACTTAAGTTCTATTTATGTAAAACAATTGGAGATATTTTGTAAACCAATCTTGAATTTTTTCAAGATATTCTAGTTTAGAATTTGTATAAATACTTCACTCTTTGAAGTATTTTTGGTGGAATAAAATTTGTCAAGACTACTATAGACATTTTTTCTGAATACATTGGGAGTTTGTGTGAGTTGATTTGTAAAGCAGAAGACTGGAACTAAGTCAAACAGACATCATAACTCAGGATTCTTGAGTTGATCAGATAAGTCAAGTATTTTCCTGTTTTCACTGTTTATATTTCTAAGTTCCATACATACATTTACATGATTTCTGTCTTAAATGATTGAATATGAAATTTTATACAGGATTAGTGTCAAAAGCTCCATGTGTTTTACTAGTTATTCATTGATATGTTTTTTGCTGATATCAAGACTAAGAATCCTTAACTTCTCTTAGTCCCTTTTGATCCCTTTATTTCATATTATTTGCTATAACTTAAGGATTCTTCATTGCCCTTTGGTTCAGATCTTACCATTTCATCAAAAAGCCTATTTCCAAACCCTTTGAAGGTCATCTACCCTGCCCTTAGTACATTTTCTCTTTTGACCTTATTTCCCAGCTCTGTTTTCCAAGGAATTTGACTCCATAGCCCAATGGTCTGGTAGATCCCTCTGTGGTTTACCTTGAAGTACCTTTTATTCCTACCAAACATTCAAACCAAACCAATTGTCCAATTATAACTAGCCTAAAATCTTATAACAAAATCAAGCAAAATCTTGAGGAGAGATCCCTCTCCGGAATTTAGGAAGGCTAGATCCTGAATTTAAAAAGTAGGTTCTTGGTTACCTCTAGTAAGTTACAAAGTTTTAAATATTTCTGATAGAAAATTTACTAGAGTGATAACATATTGGCGACCATACTAGGGAAATAAACACTCTCCAGTTTTAAGTTTAATCTTAGAGGAAGATTTTTTAAAACATATCTTTTCTACTTTAAGGTTAAGTTTAAAGGTTGTAGGTATTTATAAAATAATCATTCTGGCTCCCAAGAAAGTCTATTATACTAGATCCAACCCTGATCCCAACCTTGCAGATATAGTAGACAATCAGAACCAGATAGGAAAAAAGAAAAACAGATTGCTAGTTTAGAAACTGAAGTGCCCTTGAGAAAAGCTAATTCCTTACCCAAAGAATTAGTGAGCTTATCAAATATTGATTTTGATTTCAAGTTTGAAAATTCATTATTTAGAAATAAATTTGAAACTGATTTAAAGGAAACTGTCATAGATCCTATTTTTACTTCTTTTGTGAATGAGAAACAGAAAATTATTTCAGCATCAATAAAATCAGACAAATCTGAAAGTCAAAGTCCAGTAGAAAGGGTTAATGTTACATGAATTAAAGACATTCATGAAGCTATTAAATTAGCCAGTTTTTTGTCTCAATTTAAGCCTCCAGTTTCCCAATTATACACCAAAGTTTTTCCAATAGTAGATTCAACTCTGTATGTTGCCACTTCATTTATAGACTCCACTATCAGTTCACCCCCAGAGCCTGTTAGTCCTGAGTTGCCTTTGCAGCCTAGGATCATATATTCATCATACCCTCAATCCACCGCAAGTTCATCCATAGAAACATTCATTCTTGAGTTTCCTGTGTAGCCTAGGATAATATTTCCATCATCTACTCAGTGCACTACATCCACTACCACTACACCCACTAGCTTTATAAGCACTTCATCTATATTTCCTAGCCATACCACCTATTTTTCATCCCCTTTTTGAAGCTCTTCAAGTACAACCTTTAGCACATCTACTATTATAACCAGCACTATTCCTGCCACTACTACTTTACCTCACAGTTTAGAAAAAATCCAAGCCATGGCAGCCAAATATGTTCCCCTGGTTTTACCCCAACCTCTCAATGATATGCCAAATGGATATCAGAAAATTGTTCCCTTATTTGATGGTCTCTCACAATATTCTACACAACAACATGTAACCAAAATGAATGACTTTTGTGAGATCTATGAAATAGATGAAGCTGATGTTCAAATGAGATTGTTCACCGAAAGTCTAACTGGAGAAGTTAAAAAATGGTTTAAGAATTTAGTTGCTGGTAGTATCAGAGATTTAGTTGCATTTCATAGGGCCTTTATAAATAAGTGGGAGAAAAATAAAAATCCTTTACAAATTTTATCAAAATTTGATTCCATGAAGAGAAATCCTACTGAGTTAGTTCAGGACTTTTGCACTAGATACAACAGTATCTATAATTCTATTCCTGCAGATCTTAAACCCACTCCATATTTCATGCTACTCAAATTCCCTGATTTTTTTGATGTAGACATGGCTTACCAGCTAAGAGAAAGAGTTTCAAAGACTCTAGAATAAATGCAAATGAATGTTGTTAGTGTAGAAATTAATATCTTAGCCAGAAAAGCAAGACTAAGAAATGAAAGAAGGGTTACTATAAAAGAGGAAACATCCAATTCTGAAACAAAATTAGATCTTATTTCTAGAACTTTATTTAGAGTGGTAGATAGATTAGATAACATGGCATTAGGGGAATTTTGAGGTCTAAAATGGGCCTCCTAAGGAAATAATAAAATAATATCTAAAACAATAAAATAATATTTCTAAATTTTCAATTCACTTTTTGGACCAAAATCCATGTAACCATAGTTAAATTCAATTCAAAAGTTGTACCAAAAAAAAATTAATAAAAAAATTGTATTTATGTGACTATAAATAAGAATGAACTTTTTAAGAAAAAGACATTATCATTGAACAAATAATGCATTTGTCCTTTGTACTTATGTTAGAAAATTATATATTATGGGGCAATGCAACACATAAAATATGCGAAAAATACAAGCACACAAAACACATAAAACCAGAGAGACACAAATATACATGGTTCACCCAGTTTGGGCTACGTCCAACCCAAACAACCAGTCCTTCCTTTCTATTATCCAACAAAAATGAAGAGACAAAACCTACAGCATATCCACTATAATATCATCTGTTCTCTCTCACAGTCTCCCTATCTGTTTCTCACTCTGAGAATACACACGTAATACACAGCCACGATACAATACCCTCATATATACAAGGGGGTTTCCTTCTAGGGACAAAAACCCTAAACTAAACATAACTTCTACCGTCAAATCATCCGCCTATGAACGGCCCAGATTGACTAGAAATTACTATAATTTTACAAGGAAATTTTACATCTGTTTTTAGCTTTAGGGGCGCTGCCCCCGAAACTTCCAGCCAGGGGGAGGCTCTGAAAAGCGCTTCTGCCCCCCCTTGATCCCCCACGGAAGCGATTAATTATGGGCAGCGTTGCCACCCCTTTTAAGGTACAGAGGTCCAATGTTGTGATACAAAGTAAACAAGATAATCAGGCTCCACACCCAACAATCTCCCACTTGGAGACTGATTGTAGCAACTCCGCCGCTGCTTCATTTGCTGGACAATGAATCCTCTTTGGACCTGGTTGTTCCTCATCTTCATCGTCATCCTTGAAGACCAATTGAAACTGAGCACATTCTCAGTTTCTCCCTGGTTACAACTTTTGTTAGCATATTTGCAGGATTTTGGCTAGTGTGTATCTTTTCCAGCTTCAACTCTCCATCTTCCAATACTGACCGTATGAAATGGTACTTGAGATGTATGTGTTTAGTCTTGGAATGAAATGTTGAGTTATTTTCAAGATGAATGGCACTTTGGCTATCACTGTATAACGTGCCCATATCATGCTTCTTACCCAATTCATCCATAAACCTTCGTAACCAAATTATTTCTTTACTATCCTCTGTAGCAGCAACATACTCTGCTTCTATTGTTGAAACTGCAACAACACTTTGGATTTTTGAAACCTAACTGATGGTTGTTCCACCTACAGTAAATACATATCTTGTAGTGCTCCTCCTATTATCTCTGTCACCTGCCATATTTGCATCAACATATCCCTGTAGAGCAATGTCTGAACCACCAAAGCATAATTCTTGATTTGTGGTACCTCTCAAATATCTAAGAATCCATTTTACTGCCATCCAATGTTATTTTCCTGGATTATTCATGTACCTACTTACAACTCCCACTGCATGTGCAATATCAGGCCTTGTGCAGACCATTGCATACATTAAGCTTCCAACTGCTGATGCATATGGAACTTTAGACATATAAGCTATGTCTTCTTGGGTCTTGGGGCACATCTCCTTACTATGTTTGAAATGGCTAGCAAAAGGTGTACTAACTGGTTTTGCATTCTGCATATTAAATCTTTTCAACACCTTTTCTATGTACTCATTCTGAGACATTGTTAATTTTCAATTTTTCCTATCTCTAGTTATCCTCATACCAAGGATTTGTTTTGCAGCTCCCAAATCCTTCATTGCAAATGAATTTGCCAATTTTCTTTTGAGCACATTTATTTCCTGCATGTTAGACCCTGCAACAAGCATGTCATCTACATACAATAACAATATAATATAGCTGCCATCATTTTTCCTTTTCAGATAAACACAATGATCAGAGTTACATCTAGTATAACCTTGTTCGTACATAAACTTGTCAAATTTTAGATACCACTACCTTGGAGCCTGTTTTAAGCCATACAAGCTCTTCTTTAACCTGCACACCAATTTTTCTTTCCCTTTTACCTCATATCCTTCTGGTTGCTGCATGTATATCTCTTCCTCCAAATCTCCATGGAGAAATGTTGTCTTTACATATAACTGTTCAAGATGTAAATCTTCCGCTGCTACAAGACTTAAGATAGTTTTGATTGAAGTCATCTTAACAATAGGAGAAAATATTTCATCAAAATCAATACCTTTCTTCTGTGCAAACCCCTTCACCACAAGTCTATCTTTGTACTTTTGTTTTCCTCCATCTTCTTCCTTTAGCCTGTAAACCCATTTATTCTGCAATGCAGTTTTATCTGCAGGAAAATTGACTAAGTCCCAGGTCTAATTATGAATTAAGGATTCCATCTCTTCTTCCATGGCTAGCTCCCACTTCTTCCTGCTTTCAACCTGCATTGCTTCTTCATAACATTTGGGTTCACCAAAATCAGTCAACAATAAATAATATAATGAAGGAGAGTATCGTTCAGGGGGTCTACTTATCTTGGTAGATCTTCTAACACCACTTTCAAGTGTTTGAGGTGCCTGTTAGTGTTGTGGTGGTTGTTGCTGCTGTGGTTGTTGATTATTATTATTTTCAGGCACCTTTACTTTTTCAGTTATCTCATCAAGAACTGTGTATTCCTTGCTTTCTTTTTCCTGTTTCTTTTCCCGCAACTGATTCTTATACAAGACCTTTTCATTGAATATTACATCTCTACTCCTAATGATTTTGTGATTTTCATAATCATATAAGCGATATCCAAAATCATTAACACCATATCCAATAAAGGTACATTTCTTTGATTTTTCCTCAAGCTTTTTTCTATTTTCTTTATTAATATGGACAAAGGCCTCACAGCCAAAAGGCTTTAAAAAAGAGTAGTTTACCTTTTTACCTGTCCATGATTCCTCTAGAATACCACCATCCAAGGAAGTTGAAGGCCCTCTGTTTATTAGATAAACAGCAGTATCTACAGCATTTGCCCAAAATTGTAAAGGCAATCCTGCATGCAATCTCATGCACCTTGCACGCTCCATAATTTTTCTGTTCATTCTTTCTGACACACCATTTTCTTGTGGTGTTCTTGGAACTATCTTCTCTTTCTAAATTCCATGCTCTGAACAGTACCTATCAAACTCTTTGCTACAATATTCACCTCCATTGTCTGATCTGAGACACTTCAACTTCTTTCCTGTCTCAATCTCAACCAAAGCTTTCCATTTCTTGAAAGTATCAAATACATCAGATTTATTCTGAATACAATAAATCCATGTTTTTCTAATTGCATCATTAATAAAAGTAACATAATAACGAGAGCCACTGAGAGATGATACCTGAGCAGGTCCCCATACATCTGTATGCACAAGCTCCAATTTTTCGCTCTTCTTTTCTTTCCCAACTCTGAGAAATTTGACTCTCTTTTGTTTTCCATAAATACAATTTTCACAGAAATCCAATTCAACATTCTTCAAACCTGGCAACAAATTTCTTGAGTGAAGAATATTCATTCCCTTCTCACTCATGTGTCTGAGCCTATGATGCCATAATCTTACATCTGCTCCTTTGGAAGTTAAAGCAATAACAGAGTTAGAAATACCATTGCATAAATAAAATTTACCAACATTTTCATCTTTTGCTATTACTAGCGCTCATTTGGTGACCTTCTAAGTTTTATCTATGAAAGTTGTCACACAACCTTCACTGCCTAACTACCCTGTTGAAATCATATTTTTCTTCAGATCTAGAACATGCCTTACCTCCTTTAATAGCCATTGGTTTCCATTCTTCTATTTTACAAGAACCTTACCCATTCCAACAATTTTACAGGGTTTATTATCACCCAAACAGACTTGTCCAAAATCTCCTTGAACATAGTCATGAAAATATTTCTTATCAGGTGTGGCATGGAATAAAGCCTCTGAATCTACAACCCAAGAATTAGTAACATTTTCGAAATAAAGAATCAAAGCATCTTGTAACACATCACCTGTCACATTTGCTTCATGATTATTTTCTTGTTGTGTGTCTCCTTCTTTTCCCTTCCAATATCTACAATCTTTCTTTAGGTGTCCTCTCTTTCCACATTTCCAGCACACTATCCTCGATCTGGACTTGGATCTGCCTTTCCTTGATTTACTGCGATAACTCGAGCTCTTTCCTCTTTCCATTATTCTTCCCCTAGACTCTGCACTCAAAGCATTACCCGATGTCTCACCAAAGCTTTTCCAACGCATTTCCTCGCTAAGGATAGCATCAACAACATCATCAAACTTTAAAGTACTAGATCCAGAGATAGAGTTACTAATGGCCATAACTAAACCATTCCAGCTTTCTAGCAATGAGCACAGAAAAAAAAGAGCCCTAACTTCATCATAAAAGTTTACCCCCACAGAACTTAACTAACTAGTAACTGTATTAAAATCATTTAAATGGTCTGCAACAGATCCACCTTCCGACATCTTCATATTAAATAATCGTTTCATAAAAAATACCTTGTTTGAGTCTGAGGGTTTTTCATATAGTTTCGCCAATGTCTGCATCAAACCCTCTGTTTTTGTTTCCTTCGAAATATTGAAGGCGACTGATGCCGCAAGGCACAACCGTACTGTTCCGAGTGCCTTTCTATCGAGAATGTTCCATTCCACGTCTGTCATGGCCGTCGGCTTCTTTGTTTTTCTGCTCAATGGTAGGTACAAATATTTCTGATACAGATAATCTTCCATCTGCATATTCCACAACAGGAAGTTTTGGCCGTTAAATTTCTTGACCCTAAATTTACCATCTTCCGCCATTGCTCCCACTCAAACCAGGAACCCTTCTTTCCTACGATTTTATCAGCCAAATAAACCTTTGGCTCTGATACCAGTTGTTATAAAATTATATATTATGGAGAAATGCAACACATAAAATATGTATAAAATACAAGCACACAAAACACATAAAACCAGAGAGACACAGATATACGTGGTTCACCCAGTTTGGGCTACGTCCACCTCGAACAGCCAGTCCTTCCTTCCTATTATCTAGCAAAAATGAGGAGACAAAACCTACAACAGATCTGTTTTAATATCCTTTGTTCTCTCTCACAGTCTCCCTATCTGTTTCTCGCTCTGAGAATACACACGTAATGCACAGCCGCAATACAATACCCTCATATATACAAGGGGGTTGCCTTCTAGGGTAGAAAAACCTAAACTAAACATAACTTCTACTGTCAGATCATCCGCCTATGAATGGCCCAGATTGACTAGAAATTACTATACTTTTACAAGGCAATTTTACATATGTTTTTAGCTTCGGGGGCGCTGCCCCCGAAACCCCTCGCCGGGGGGGGCTCTGAAAAGCGCTGCCGACCCCCCTAGACCCCCCACAACAGCAATTAATTACGGGCGGCGTTGCCGCCCCTTTTAAGGTACAAGGGTCCAATGCTGTGATACAAAGTAAACAAGATAATCAGGCTCCACACCCAACAACTTAAATAACTTAAATAGAATATAAATATAAATTTATAAATTCTTAATTATTTATATTCTAATAATTAAAATTTATATTATTTAAATTGTATAATAACATGTAATTAATATACTACATAAAAATAATATAATATAATATAATAAATGCATAGGGATATGCATTGTTTATTTCAAAAAATATGAAATGACAATAATATATTTTTATTCAAAAAGTATGAAATGTCATTTATTATGAGTACTTTACTTTGACTTTAAAAGTACTTAGAGAAATACCATGGTTAACCATGAGTTTTTATCCACCATTGAGAATGTAACAAGTAAGTACTTTTAACTCAAGCAATGCCACCTCAACCATTAGGGATGATGCCATCCCCTAAAATGTGATTGGTTCTCATAAAGTGAATTTTGATTGTACATTTTCCTTAGGAGGCCCATTTTAAACCTCAAAATTCCCCTAATGAAAGAAAGCCTGCTTGGAACAATCAACCCCAAATAAGGAATCCAAATTTTCGAAAAAACAAGAATCCTGGAAAAGCTAAAGAGGTTGCTCCAGATAAAAACATAAGAACCCCATTTCAAGATAACTATGCTGAAATTTCTCGTGATCATGATGATGAAGAGGAAGACATTAACATAGTGATGGGGATAGATGAAAGCAATACCATTTTCCTCACACAAGAAGATTTAGAAATAGTTGAGCTTCAACAACTCAAACTAGACTCTAATGGATCTTTTGATTTTAAACAAGGTTATGATTATGCTATAAACGAAATTCATAGTCAATATAACCTTTGAAGCAAGAAAACCAATGATCCTTCTAACAAAACATCTGCTTCAAACCAGAATAAAAAGAAGGATGAAACTTCAAAAAACAAAATTCTGCAAATTCTCCCTAGAGAAAATAAACAAAACTCCAATCCCTCAAGTCCAAAGATTGTTGATATCACTGATAAAACTGTTCAATCATCTAATTCAGTGAAAACAACCATACCAGATCCAAAGAAAACTTTTACTAACTCTAAATCAACAAGCTCTAAAAAAGACACTCAAAGAAAGCCTTTGGCTGATAGTTCAAAAATTGATAAATATTCTACTTCTACTCAAACTACCTTTGAAGAAAGAAATAAAGATAGTAGTAATCAACAGACTCAAATTAGAAATAGTAAAGCAACTGGTGAAACCCAAGAAAAATCATCCCAAACAATAATTCCAAAAGATGAATTAGTTCAAGCTATCAAATCTCAGTCAACATTTAATATTCAATCTGAAATTTGTAAGTTAAAGATAGCCATTCCCATAACTGAATTGGCTAGAAATGACTTGTATAGATCTATTATTACTGAAACATTGAATGTAAATGAAAATGAGGATACAATTAATATGAGTGATGATAGACCTGAATTAAGCTTTGGTCCAAATGTAGATGGTAAGCATTCAGATGGGTCAGTACCTTCATTTTACTTAAGTCTTACTATCCATGATCAAATATTACATAATGCAATGCTAGATACTGGAGCTTCCCATAATCTAATGCCCAAAGAAATAATGGAAACTCTGAGTCTAGACATAACTCAGCCATATAAAGATTTATTCTCTTTTGATTCAAGTAAAGTCCCATGTATAGGATTGATTAAGGATTTATGTGTGAACTTGGTCCAATATCTTGGTAAAAGTATGATCATGGATGTTGTGGTAGCTGATATCCCACCAAAGTATGGCATGCTTCTTTCTCGCTCATGGGGAGCAAAGTTGCAGGATCTCTACAACTTGATATGAGTTATGCCACTATCTCGGTATTTGGATAGCCCAAAAAGCTTTACAGAGAAACCTTAATGAAGTTTATGATCAGCAATGCCGAGAGACCTACCAATTACCCAATCTATTCAACTCCCACTAATCTTGATTCCTTTATTCTTTGTAACTATGATCATAATAATATCCAAACTGAACTCACTAATAGAAAGCCTAAAATAATGGAGGATTACATTGGTCATGAACCTTTATGGCATTTAGATTTTGATGGTTCAGTAAATAAATTTGGAGCTAGAGCTGGTGTGTGGATCACCAACATTGAAACTAGCCATTCCCAAGGGCATGCCTTTAGATTGAATTTCAAATGCACCAATAACATGGCTGAATATGAGGTTTTAATCTTGGGTCTCCAAATCATTAGAAAATTGGGAGGTCAAATAATATTGATCATAGGAGATTTGGAGTTAGTTATCAAACAAATAAACGTACAATACTATGTCCACAATCCTAGATTAGCCAGATACAGGGACACAACAAAATATTTGGTTGAGGATCTGTTAGAAAACAAGTTTACCATTATTCCTAGAAAACAGAATTTATAAGCCCATTGTTTAGCAACCTTTTCTAGCACCTGCAAACTTCCATTTTCACCAATACAAAAATACACTGTTGAAATCAAACACAGACCTATTATCCTAGATAATGTAAAATACTGGAAAATTTTCTCAGAAGATGAATAGATCTATCACTTTTTGAACAACGAAGAAGAGTTTCAGAATTTCCAAATTGATAATGATTGTAATATAGATTCACCTTGTAACATAGATTCAAATTTTTGTCAAAGAGATGATTTAGATGTACATACTTTTTATAGACCCACTATATTTGCTTATAGTGACATAGATGACTTGGAAAAAGTAGATATAGAGAAAATGATTGAAGATGAGATAGATTTGATAGATTTAAAACATAACATTTTACCAAAAGGTTTGACTCCCTTAAAAGACTTTTTTGATTCCAATGATGTGCCCAAAAAGCCAAACATGGAACCCGTCAGGTTTGATATTGAAGAGTGTAACATAGGAACAAATGAAAAACCAAAAATGGTCAAAATGTCAAAATCCTTACCATTAGAAGAAAAGGTTAAATATACAGAACTTTTGAAAGAATATCAAGATGTCTTTGCATGGGGTTACGAAGATCTAAAAACTTACAACAAAGACATAATTCAACATAAAATTCCTTTGAAAGAAAATCAAAAACCTTTTCAGCAAAAATTAAGAAGGATTAATCCAATTTTGTTACCTTTAATTGAAAAAGAAGTTAAACGAATGTATGATGCACACATAATTGCACCAGTCAGATATTCTGATTGGATTTCTAACTTAGTGCCTACCAAAAATAGGAGAAATTCGACTATGTATAGACTTTAGAAATCTCAATAAAGCTTCTTTGAAAGACAATTACCCCTTGCCTAAAATGGACCATATTTTGTAGAGGGTGGCAGGTTCTTCAAGAATTTATTTACTAGATGGTTTCTCTGGTTATAATCAAATTCTAGTTCATGAATATGATCAAACTAAAACTGCATTCACCACTCCTTGGGGCACTTTCATGTATGTGAAAATGCCTTTTGGATTGAAAAATGCAGGAGCTACATTTCAGAGGGCCATGGATATTTCCTTTGCTAAGGAAATCCATGAATTTTTAGTTATCTATCTTGATGATATTACTGTCTTTTCAAAAACAAATGATGAACACTTGGATCACCTGAGATGAGTCTTTATCAAGTGTAGAAAATATGGTATATCCTTAAATCCTAAAAAGACTATTTTCAAACTAGAAGAAGGAAAACTGTTAGGACACATAATCTCCAAGGAAGGCATTAGGATAGACCCTGGAATAATTGAAGCTATTTTGAACATTCAACCACCAAGGAGCATAAAATAACTTCAAGCATTCTTGGGTAAAATCAATTTTTTGAGAAGATTTATCTCTAACTTGGCTGAAATCATAAAAGAACTGAACAATATGCTTAAAAAGGACACTGCAATAAAATGGAATGTCAAAGCCAAACAATCTTTTGAATCCATAAAACAGGCCTTGACAAAAGCACCAGTCCTAATTAGCCTAGATTATACAAAATATTTCATAATATTTTCATTTGCCTCAAAACATACCGTAGCTACAGTTCTACTGCAGAAAAACAATCAAGGTTTTGAACAGCCAATAGCATTTTTTAGTAAAGCCCTTACAGATGCACCTTTGAAGTATAATATAATGGAAAAACAAGCTTTAGCCTTGGTTAAAGCCATAAAGGATTGTCTGGGCTTCAAAATGTCATACAAATATCACTCATTACCATACATTTTTCAGCTATGCTTCCATTATATCACTCATTATTCACCACCATGTCACTTCATTTTCCCTATTGTTCACCATTAATGGGTCTCATTTATATCTTCCAAAATTATTTATTTTTAAGCATTTTTAAGAGAAATTCTTGATTAAATATTAGAAAATAATATATTTTACTTCATATATGGAAAGTGGATTGTTTTTGTGACATGTGTAGATGCCAAGGAAGCTTCCAAGACACCTTTATGTGGCCTTGAATGATCAAATTCGAATTTGATAAGATAATCCTCATGGAGAAGATCAAGGACAAAAAGGGGTTATGTGTCTAGATGGTTGAGAGATGTATGGAACTAAAGAGAGATTAGTGGATCATCATTATGAGTTTGTTACTCATCCCATTGTACAAATAGGAGTACAATCTCCTCCATTTGTAAGTTTTTGTAATCTTAGAACTTTGGAGTATGTAATATTAGAAGCTTAGAGTTGTAATCTTAGAGTTGGTTTGTAATGGAGATTTTGAAATAAAGAATCATACTTTGATTTTGCCTCTACATCTGAGTCTCCTTTGAAGAGGTGTGCTTGTGGAGTTATGGAGGGCCCCCATGGCCTCACTTGCATGCTTATTTTAGGTATAATTTAATTTATGTTTTTATTTGATTTCAACTTTTAAGTTTTGTTAGATGTTCTAATATTGAAAAGAGTCTTATTTGAAAGTGTTCTTGTAAGAGAACCATAAGACCTCATACAATTATTAGATTTAGGTTTCTTTCATTTCAGCTTCTAAGTTTTTGTTAGATTTATGTTTGTTTAATTGTTGGAAGAGATCTTGACGAATGTGTTCTTGTAAGGGAACTATAAGATTTCGGACAAATTAGGAATCTTATTTGTTGGAAGAGATCTTGATGAAATTGTTCTTGTAAGAGAACCAAAAGATCTCGGACAAATTAGAAATCTTTCTAGATCTATATATTTTAGATAAGTACTTCTAAGTTTACCTTCCCGGGTTGACATTAAATGAACTCTGATTGACATCATCAATTGGAACCAAACATTTTGGCATCGTTGCCGAGGAAGTGCAACTAGAAGGATTTAGTAATTATTTTATGCATTTTTTTTTATGGACTAATTTGTGGAACTTGGTGACAGCAGGTTTGTAAAGGAGTTCAAAGTTTCGAGCATTTTTTTTTCTTTTTTTTCGCACATAGTTAATTTAAATTCAGTGTTTGTTTTAAACCCCCCATTTCTCACTAATCCATCTATGGATGAGGAAGTTGAAGATGATAAACAGGGACTTCCTAGAGAGCAAGAACAATAATGAAGACTAGTTTCAAAAGAACCTTGTGCCAACTCCAAGAATAAGACAAGTTACTCACATCCTTGCAAACAATCAGGTAAAAATTTTAAATCTTGATGCGAGCATTTTTGAATTTTTAATCCGTAGATGGCTTCACTGGAAGCACTTTTTTACTTAGAAAATAAAACATCTTTCAAGTTAATGTAGAATAGATTAAAAATAAAAAATAAAAGGAGATCTCGTACAATTTCTTCGTAGAATTTTCTCGTAGAATTTCCTTGTAGAATTTTCTTTTAGTCTTATTTTAAATCATCATGAATAAATGAATAAATTCGCATTTCTATGTCTTGTTTCTATATCATGGGTGAGCCAGAAGCTTGATTATCAGAAATTTTTGTCTTCCGAGAGTCTAAACGCCCCCACGACATTGCAGAAAGAGTGTAGATAATGCGAGGTTTGATCACAGATTTTAATTGTGTCTATCCATCCATGCTAACCTGCATGAATAAAAATAAATCAAGAGATTAGTATGCTCTCTTCTTGTGCTACGTGCGATAAGGAAGATCAGAAAATCTATCGACTTATTTCAAATAAAAATACTCTCGCTGAAAAATTGATTTGTGCATGATTATAAGAAATTGCAAGCACGTGACTATATTAAGTTATCAACTTGAATTACAAGAACCACTTTTCGGTTTTCATGGATATTTTCTTACATAATGGCAAATTGACAATACAGGGAACTTCTAGATGCTATATGGAAGGTCGAACCTTTGTAAACTTGTTATTCCAACAAAGATCTAAATTCTTTCAGCATAGGAATGTCTAAAATTCCAAAACTTGAACTTTGAAATTTTGCAGAAGTTTTTCTTGAACAAGCATCCTCAGGGTCTTAAGATCGTAATTTTTGAACATTGGGTTCATTACATATTTTTCTACAATAATCTATCAAAACATGAACACTGGTGCATTGGATTGAAGTGTGTTCAATTTTGGAACATGCACATTTGAAATTAAACCTCCTTCCTAATGAGTGATTTGATTCAGAACTTCAATTCAATCTACTTGATAAGTTGTATTAAGACTTGGATAGTTTAGTGATTGAATGAAAATATTCAATTATTTGAAAAGGAAAGAAATGCAAAGGCACTAGAATAGGAAAGAAAACTGGAAATTGAAATTAAAAACTAGTCTGTCTCAAAAAGAGGAAACATTGCTTTTCCATTGTCTCTCTGTGGTCGAGCCTTGAACCTTAGACTAATGCAAAATGAAGGATAACTTGAAATATGATTACGAACCTGCAATGGGCATGTCATGTGATGCAAATAAGAAAATTGACAACTTTAATGCAAAGGAAAATAAGTAATAATCCTGTCGGTTTCAAGATCAAGGGATAAATAAAGGGATTTCCAGCTAGAAGCACTGCTACTGAGACATCTATAGACGATTGAAACATTTTACTACCAACATTTAAGAAACACTTGGCTCTTTATTTTATTGAATTATAATGTTTTTAAAAGCTACAATCATAGAAGAAAAGGGCCATTAAAACCATTGTGGACTGTACAGAATATTATTGACCATGAATGCTGATAAAACCACCTAATGCCATTGTTTCTATTGAACAATATGATGCAAGAGCATCTTTGGCTTAATAACAATCCACGTCGACCGATATCAGTTAGACACTGCCGATATTACAGTGTTTCAATCCTACAGATCTTGCACTGATTCCGCGGACTTCATGGTGAATCGATGAGCAATACAATGAGCAAGTGCTTCATATGAATACTCCTAAACTGTATGAAGTCATTAGGCAACAAAGAAACGCAACCTATGCAAAATGTCAGTCTTTAAAAACCATTTGTGATCGAACTAAGGAAAATTTTAAAAAACGAAGATATGGGTTTTTGCCAGAACGGAATGAATTACATAACCCAGAAATAGTTTTTTGGATTCTTAACATTTTGAGGGGAAATTGCGGTTCTTTGGGACCCTGTTTTGGTGACACCGTGAAGAAAAAAATGGTTTTTGAAAAATTAATGCGCAAAAAATCTCTTATACAGAAATTGATAATCGAGAGTACAATTGGTGACAATGCTCGAAGGCTATCAATAGTAAAGGGAACATGAAGTCCAGATTATATTTCCCGTAGTTTTCTTCATTCATGCTTATCCAGTTCAGATTATATTTCCTGTGATTATATTTGACGGCCCAATGGTAGATATTTTTGTGAAATTTTTCTGCACATATTTTCGGCCGACTTAGAACCATCTTTCCACCAATTATAGCTTGAGAGCAGCGAAGTGGATTTGTTGTTGTGAGTATAAGATACAGCTAAATTAAAATTGCGGTTTTAAATTCGATGGGAATGTGAAATGGAAAGGCAGGATAGACATCAGTCTCGTGCACTCGTCGCCCCTGAAACTTTCGACCTCCTTGACTGCTAGGAATGTGACAAAATTTGAATTCGTATTATGGTTTTCTTGCAGATTGGACCTGAATTTTTATCTTATTTTGAGAACAGAATTGGATCATTCTATCAACACATTTTGAGCTAAATTGAAAAAAGATTGGACCAAGTTAGGAGCAGACTTGAAACAATCATTCTATCAAATTTTCAGGTTCTCGTAACTTCCTGTAATGGCTTTCGGTTCTGACATGTGGCATGATAGGTGCGCTAAAACGAAGGTTGAGGACTTAATTTGGAATGTACAAGGATGGAGAAAAATCTATTTACTTTCAGATTCGAAGTCCATAAGTGGCCAGTCAATGTTGGTCAAACCCATCCATTTTAGCAGAAAATATTGAATAATTAATGAACAAACATTTGGAGCTTTTAAGCTTCTCTCTTGTGGAAAAACTTGACATTCTCTGAGCATTTTTCGAGAAGTTTTTTCAAAGCAGATGTTTTGGAGCAGCTTGAAGATCTTTTGCGCAGACCTTGAAGCCTTTGTTGGAACAACCTTTAGAAGACTTATTGAAGCAAATTTTAGAGGACTTTGTAGATGTATTTCAAAAGTGCTTGAAATATGTTTGGTGATGATTTGAAGTAGTTTTGAAGCAGTATTATTTATGCCTTTTATTTCTCATACCAAGAAGTTTTACACTGCCTTAAACTTAGCAGCGTTGCTGCCCGGAGTCTGGAAGCTTAATACATTGACTATTTTGGTGATGGGATTGTAAGAAAATTTTCACATTGGTCTGTACTGCATCAAAGATCAAGTTTGAGGATTCTCAGCAAAAGCCTCGGATGTACTACCTGTTTGGCAAATATCATCTTATTTCTACATGGTTTGCACAGAAAATGACAACATGGCGAAACTTTCAACAAGGAGTAACAATTAGTTTTCTTCCTAAATTTTTTATTTTTATTTTTATTTTTTATTTTATTTGATGCATATGTATTAACATCTTGCAATTTTTAAATGATGCAGATTTTGGCAAATACAAGATCGATGACGACATGTGAAATTCGATATCATAGACGCAAATCATGAAACAATTTCGACTATGGTCGAGATTTTCATAATTAAAACAAAATTGAATTTTATTTACAAAAGTTACATAAGAAGGGAACTAATTATACTGATTTCATATTTTAAAATGGATTTGTAAAAAAGTCATAGAATTGGGCTAACTTATACATTTGATTTTATTTAAATCTGGTTCATTGGTGTTTAATTTTTTCATAAACAAACCAAGTAGAAATTGATCGCTTTTTCTTGGATATATTTATGTTTTGTGAATGCCAAGTTTTTACAGGTTTGCGTTAATCAAATAATCATTCAAGCAGTCTAATTTGTCGACAATTGGACTCCAAACAGAACAATTTTATGATGAATCATGTGAATAAGTCCATATTCATTACAACCAGTCTTTTCTTCCCTTTATAAAATTGTAAATCCCAATGAGTCCTCAATGCAAGCCAAAATCCCTTTTTCCCAGCAAGTTTCAATTATGTAGTCAAATCTACTTATTTTCATGCATTTCCTTTCATCCATTCCTAACCCATCAATAAAAGCCAAGAATTTTACATACAAACTTCTTGACATTTTCCATTTCCCTTTCCTTTTTCCTACCATTTTCATCTTCCGCCAATAAAACCCTGCTTCTACATATCCCTGAGTCAAAGTCCTAGAGTCTAATTATCTTTGTAAAAACACCTAAACGCTTGCATGCCTTAATGGAAAGTACTCTTGCCAATGAACAATGGGAGTACATTAATATCCCTTGTTCGTTGGATCTTGTAGGTGACTCGACCACAAAAAACTTATGCGTACCTACAAAGATGTGTTAGGCATCTTGACTCCCATTGGAATCAATGGTGGGAGCTCTCGTGTTGGCTAGTGGCATTCATTAATGGCCACTAAGCCAACAACTTCTTACTATGTTCGACACCAACACATTTAATCACATAGTAAGATTTGTGCCATCGACCGTTGAAGACTTGAAGACCCATATTTTGTAGCAGATGAAGCAGATTTCCGTTCATTTCTTTTTCAGCTTGTCATGACTTGAGGACAAGTCAATAAATAAGGTTGGGGGGAGGAAAATGTAACTTCTATATTTTGTATACCTTCCAAGCCTTATACATTTTCAGCCATATTCAGCAGACTCATCAGATTCATCAGACTATCCAGCAGTAGATACGACAATACAGATCCATCTTTCATCCACAACTTGCAGAAGAAGCTTCAGATCAGAATTGCAGCAACTAAACATGCATGATTCATCCACTTCTATAGGTAAGTAAGGTATGATGTTTTCTAACCTTTAATCTTGAAATTCTTTTTAGATGCTAAAATGATGATATTTGGAAAATATTCCACTATTTCACTATTCCCTTTCTCCTTAAAAATTTCCAAAAACCATCAGTTGGGGGGGGGGGGCGGGGGGTGGAGCGGGGGGGGGGTGTGGAGGGGGGCAGGGGGGAATTTCACACTTCACACTTCATTTTTTTCCTCATTCATATTACATCTTAACCCACATAGTCTTCCCACAATAAAAACTACTACAAAATGATGAGCATATTAAATGACTTCTTAAAATGATTGATCTCAACAAAGTAAATAATGATTGTAAACACAAGGACCAATCATTAAAAAGAGATCTCAACAAAGCAAATAATGATTGTAACACAAGAAGAAATCATTCAAAGATGTAAATGCTTTGCAAAAATAAAAGTTATCAAAAGATGTGCACAGTTAAAAGGAAGTCCATGATTGAGAGATGGTTGTTACACAAGAACCAAACATATTGTAATTTAGTGCAAATTTAAAAGGAAGTCCATGATTGAAAGATGGTTGTTACACAAGAACCAAACATCTTGTAAAAGGAAGCTCATCTAAGAATCAAATCAAATAAGTCATTGTAGTAGCTTGCATGAGGACATGCAAGAGCTTCAGTTGGGGAGTATGTTTGGGCTTCAAAATGTCATACAAATATCACTCATTACCATACATTTTTCACCTATGCTTCCATTATATCACTCATTATTCACCACCTTGTCACTTCATTTTCCCTATTGTTCACCATTAATGGGTCTCATTTATATCTTCCAAATATTATTTATTTTTAAGCATTTTTAAGAGAAATTCTTGATTGAATATTAGAAAATAATATATTTTACTTCATATATGGAAAGTGGATTGTTTTTGTGACATGTGTAGGTGCCAAGGAAGCTTCCAAGACACCTTTATGTGGCCTTGAATGATCAAATTCGAATTTGATAAGATAATCCTCATGGAGAAGATCAAGGACAAAAGGGGGTTATGTGTCTAGATGGTTGAGAGATGTATGGAACTAAAGAGAGATTAGTGGATAATCATTATGAGTTTGTTACTCATCCCATTGTATAAATAGGAGTACAATATCCTCCATTTGTAAGTTTTTGTAATCTTAGAATTTTGGAGTATGTAATCTTAGAAGCTTAGAGTTGTAATCTTAGAGTTGGTTTGTAATGGAGATTTTGAAATAAAGAATCATACTTTGATTTTGCCTCTACATTTGAGTCTCCTTTGAAGAGGTGTGCTTGTGGAGTTATGGAGGGCCCCCATGGCCTCACTTGCATGCTTATTTTAGGTATAATTTAATTTATATTTTTGTTTGATTTCAGCTTTTAAGTTTTGTTAGATGTTCTAATATTGAAAAGAGTCTTATTTGAAAGTGTTCTTGTAAGAGAACCGTAAGACCTCATACAATTATCAGATTTAGGTTTGTTTCATTTCAGCTTCCAAGTTTTTGTTAGATTTATGTTTGTTTAATTGTTGGAAGAGATCTTGACGAATGTGTTCTTGTAAGGGAACTTTAAGATCTCAGACAAATTTGGAATTTTTGTTGTTGGAAGAGATCTTGATGAATGTGTTCTTGTAAGAGAACCAAAAGATCTCGGACAAATTAGAAATCTTTCTAGATCTATATATTTTAGATAAGTAGCTCTAATTTTACCTTCTTGGCTTGACATTAAATGAACTCTGATTGACATCATCAATTGGAACCAAATAAGGATTTCAAAGTTTACATACTCCATTCCCACATCATTTCATATGTGCCCAATGCTGTAATCAAAGATATTCTTACACAAGATGGACCTGATGGTAGGAGAGGAAAGTGGATTTCCACTATCCTTAAATATGATTTGGAAATCAAACCAAAAAATCTCATTAAAGGACATGGTTTAGCTAGATTGATGGCTGAATCCAATTGTAATGCTTTAGATATAAATTTCATTGCACAGATAGATGACCAGGAAGAGATGGCGACTCCATTAATCAGTGAGGCCTATCTAGACTCACCATGGTACTCTGATATTATCTTTGTACTCACACATTTACAAGCTCCTCCTGGATTAACTAAAACCAAAGCCAGATTCATCAAACAAAAATCAATGAGGTTTTGTATACTAAACAATGCACTATATTGGAAAGAAAATAGTGGGATTTTACTAAATTGTTTATTAAAATCATAGGCTGACAAAATTTTCGAGGAATTTCATGTAGGTGATTGTGGAGGCCACTTATACAGGAAGAGTACAATAGAAAAAATACTGAGAGCTGGCTTCTACTAGCCAAGTTTATTTTCTGATGTCAAAAAATTTGTTACCTCTTGTCACAAATGTCAGATTTTTGAAGGGAAAAAGAAACTATTGCCCTTACCTCTTAAGCCTATATCTACTGAAAATTCATTTCAACAATGGGGGTTAGACTTCATTGGTGAAATCCACCCTCGATCCTCAGGCCAACATAAATTGATTTTAACTGCTACAGATTATTTTACCAAGTGGATACAAGCCATTCCTACTAGGCAAGCCACTGATTCAGTTATAATCTCATTTATAGAAAGTAATATTTTGTCAAGATTTGGATGTCCACATAAGATTATTACTGACAATGCAGCTGCATTCAAATCCAAGAAAATGATTTCTTTCTATCACAAATACCATATTATCTTAGGTCATTCCACTACTTATTATCCCCAGGGTATGGGTTTAGTCGAGTCATCAAACAAAAGCTTAATCAATATCATCAAAAATTACTTCAAGAAAACAAAACGACTTGGAACAAAAAGCTAGCCTATGCCCTATGGGCTAATAGACTTACCACAAAGAATTCTATTGGAACTTCACCTTATCAGATTGTCTATGGAATGGATGTAGTTTTCCCCTCTTCCTTGGGTGTTCCAGTCATGAAGATTATTCAGGAATCACAGGTGGAAAAAAATGATATTCAACGAAGAATTAATGAAACCATACATATTCAACAAACTAGGGAGGAAGTTTATGAAAGATCTCAAGTTCTACATGATAAAATTAAAAATATTTTTGACAAAAGAAGTAAAGAAGATGATTTTTTCATAGGAGATCAAGTATTGAGATGGGATTCACGGAGAGAGGAAAAAGGAAAATATGGAAAGTTTGACTTCCTATGGCAAGGACCTTATGTGATATACGGTTACAGAGGTAAAAATTCTTTTTTCATCAAGAATTTGGATGGAACTAAACTTCAAGAAGGACCAATGAATGTTAGGATGTTGAAACACTACTATTCTTCTGAGTCAGTCACCGGCTAGATTCATTGACTTTGATCATTGTAAATATTCATTGCAAGTGTGTAGATTGGATTGGAAATTTATCTACAAAATTGAAGCCCGAAGAGAAGGCCCTAAGCTTTGAAGTATAAAATATCATAAGTATGAATTGTTGCAGAAATCAGAAGACAATTATAGGATCACCAAGGTTAAACTTGAAGGCTACTGATCTCAGAGTTCTTGACATTCCACCAAGAAACTCCATCCCCAGTATGGTCGCCATTATGTTATCACTCTAGTAAATTTTCTATCAGAAATATTTAAAACTTTGTAACTTACTAGAGGTAACCAAGAACCTACTTTTGAAATTCAGGATCTAGCCTTCCTAAATTCCAGAGAGGGATCTCTCCTCAAGATTTAGCTTGATTTTGTTATAAGATTTTAGGCTAGTTATAATTCGACAATTGGTTTGGTTTGAATGTTTGGTGGGAATAAAAGGTACTTCAAGGCAAACCACAGAGGGATATACCAGACCATTGGGCTATGGAGTCAATTTCTTGGCAAGCAGAGCTGGGAAATAAGGTCAAAAGAGAAAATGTACTAAGGGCAAGGTAGATGACCTTCAAAGGGGTTGGAAATAGGCTTTTTAATGAAATGGTAAGATCTGAAAATAAGGGAAATGAAGGATCCTTAAGTTACATAAAATAAGATGAAAGAAAGGTGTTAAAAGGGACTAAGAGTAGTTAAGGATTCTTAAGTCTGGATATCAGCAAAAAAACATATCAATGAATAACTAGTAAAAAAATAGGGAGCTTTTGACACTAATCCTGTATAAACTTTCCTATTCAATCATTTAAGATAGAAAACATGTAAATGTATGTATGGAACTTAGAAATATAAACAGTGAAAACAGGAAAATACTTGACTTATCTGATCAACAAAAGAATCCTGAGTTATGATGTCTGTTTGACTTAGTTCCAGTCTGCTACTTTACAAATCGACTCACACAAACTCCCAATGTATTTAACAAAAATGTCTATAGTAGTCTTGACAAATTTTATTCCACTAAACATTCAAACCAAACCAATTGTACAATTATAACTAGCCTAAAATCTTATAACAAAATCAAGCTAAATATTGAGGAGAGATCCCTCTCCGGAATTTAGGAAGGCTAGATCCTGAATTTCAAAAGTAGGTTCTTGGTTACCTCTAGTAAGTTACAAAGTTTTAAATATTTCTGATAGAAAATTTACTAGAGTGATAACATAATGGCGACCATACTGGGGAAGACTAACCTTTTTCCTCAGAAATATTTTATAGGTTCAGATCTGATCTATGATGGTGGACAGTGGTCAGACACACAAAGGTTAAAACCATCCACCTGGTGACTCCACACCAATTTCACAATCAAGACTCCACTGGAAGAATGAACCTGGAAAAACAATAATGGAAAGATCAGGCTTTCAACTTGGATCTTAATCCAAGACATTATGTTCTTTCTTATTATGTAAGTTTTTTAATATATATTATATTTTATATAAGGATCTAACTTGGTTGGATAGATCAGTGGCCCTTCCTTATGAATAATGTATGTGATTGATGACATTCATTTTTTTGAGGATTTGCCTAAGTATGATCAGTATGATGATAATTATGTTCTTCAAATTCAATATAACTTCACAGAACAAACACTAGATAGTTTGAAGGATGAGATATTAGATTTTCAATTTGATGAGGATTTTCTAAAAGTTCTTTTTCTTATTTTTAAATCAAGAAAATGTTCTCCTCAAGTTAAAAATGGCTTCTTGATATAATTTCTGAAAATTATGAAACTGAAATCAAACTTTTGTATTCTCAAATCCTGTCATACAATTTCCGAAATCCTAAAGAATTCTTTGAAAATATTCCTTCTCCAAAGCAAGAAGAAATTGCAATACCTTTTGACTTGCATATTGAAGATGATTATTATTCCAAACACAAGACTGAAGAAATAGTTTCATGGTCTAATATTCATAAATCAAGTGAACAATTAGTCATTGAAGGCCTAGAAGTAAATAACATACATCATGCTTTTATTGATTCTATATTAGATTATATGGAGAATCCTTTTAGCCCAAATCTGCAAACTTGTTTTCTCTATAAGGATCAAATACATCAAAAGTGGCATTTACACATCATATCATTTATTATAAAGGCACATGATCATAATATACTTCCAATTTTGATCACAAGCAGTCAAGTTATCCATTTATTTTTACAGCTACCTGATTGGCTTCATTGGCATTTTTGTATTACCTGATTCAATAATATTTTTAGTAGATTAAAGTAGGTAGATGAGTGCCAAGAAGCTCATAATTTAGAGCATTTTTTTTAGTTTTTTACTTTTCAGCTAGTTTTTCATTAAGATTTAAAGCCAAGGATGAGGTCCTAAAGATGTTTAAGATCTATAAGTTGGTTTGAAAATTGTTTTGTGTTGTTTTAGTTTCAGATCATATTTTAGTTTGCAGAAGACAGAATACACTTACTAATATCATCAAAGGTTAGAGATGAAGGCTACTAATCTCAGAGTTGTTGACATTTCACCATGAAATTCCATCCCCAAGTGAAGCCGATGTTAGCAACCTATAAATATAGGATTCATAATTTGGAATTGTCTGATGATAGTCGTGTAAATATGTACATACTTTTCCTTCTGCAAGTTGTTTTCCCATATTTTGTAAAAAATAAAAAAAATAAAAAAGAGGGTAAAAAGTCCTAAAATAAAAATCAAAGGACTTAGAAAAAATAATATACCCCAAAAGAAAAAAGATGAATAAAACATAAAAGTCTGCAAGTCTAAATGCTACTACTTTTACTTTTTGCAGTTGATTATGGCAGAGTGTCAATAAATGCCATAATCCATGATGAGTTGAACAATTTAATCTTAACTTGTCATGTTTCAATTTTACTTGTTGTAGATAGTGAATAAATAATTGTAATACAGTTTAATCATGACAATTCAGTAGAGAGGTAGAGAATAAAAGAATCCAACAGTTTAATCTAGATTTTTGGATGAAATAAGTTTAGAATTAGATAGTTTTATTACTTTCAAAAGAATAAAATGTTGTAAGGTTTCTAGCTCAAATGCACCTGCACAAATGGATGAAAAAATGTTAGATTAAAGATTGGGTAGGTAGAAGAAGGTGGGAAAATCATTGTAGATATCTTTCACCAGGCTACAATAACTAATTCCCCCCCCCCCCCCCCCAAATAGCTATTTGACATTTTAGACTATCAGTCAAAGAGGCTTAGGGCATTTCCCTGACTGCTATTGGGACCGGACCCAAGGCTCAATGACTGATTAGTTGAAAGTGTTATGTTTCTATATTAATCCCAGAAATCACATCATTTTCCATTCATTGATTCATTACCATGAAATATCATAAGTAAAGACCCCATTTTTACTTAATGATGCTTAAAACCCTCATTTGATTAACTTCCTACATCTCATGAAGCATAAAACCCTCAAAATGGCATTTTATCCGAAGTTGAAGTGATGAAATTATTACAGTGAAAGCTTGGTTTTAATCTTTATTTTTCTTGGTTATAATTGTATGTTTTGAGTATTTACTTTCCCTTTTCATATTAACACCTAACTTATTTTATTAACTCCCTATAGAAAAATCTTAGTCCTATTAATGTAACTCCTTTCTATTAATTATCCCAAAAAACCCCTTATTATAAGCTTTTTATGTCAAAGTTATTATGCACATGTTTAAATTAAATGCCTAAGCTACTCCTTTGACATAAAAATTATCCATAAAGAAATATCCCGATTCCCCTATAGTTATTTTAGCCTAACTGGTTTGGAATAACTATATAATAAGATATAAGGGAAAGTTTCGGAATACGATGTATCAAATGAAAATTAAAAACCCTTTCTGATGCTTCATATATTGTTTCTAACCAAAGTTTGATTACATTAAGCCTTTGATTTACTACCCCTTCATCTTCCCTCCACACAGCCTAAACCTTGGGTATATATTTGCCACTTTACAACGTGCATATTAAACCTTGGTTAAAATCCTATTAACTCGCCCCCATGCATTCCAATCCATATATATAAACTCATTTATATATAAAAAGCCTCATTATCCAATCAAATAACCCAGCGCCCTCATGCTCATCCATCACCTTCCGATCATATTTATATACCTAATCTAACGGTCCACACTTAGTGCGATCAACCTGGCCTCATGCCCCACCATTTCCCGTCGTGTTGAGTCATGATCATTGATCTTTTTCATATCAAATCAACGACCAATAATAAATCTCGGTCCCACCCATTTGTCCACCGCAACTCCCGAACTGATCCTGACCATTCGCATTGCAAAATTAAATCTGACGGTGCTCATTGCATATCGTGTACCAAAAGTGAACGGGCACAGTTTGGGAAAAATCACGCGATAAAAGTTGTTTTGTGAAACCGTTGACTGCTACGTGTCCAATTGTAATTGGATCACGTTAAAAAAGCTCAAAACTACTTACCAGCTAAAAGCAATGCGATACCGCCGAATGGTTTTCGCATTCAAAATGAAAACCGCTCTCGCAATTGACTGTGACCTACCATTAATGTTATGCAGAGTAATAAAATCAAAGGTTTTAACCTCAAATTTTCACTGTTTTGCATACCATTCGCACCCTCGCCCATTGAAAAACTACGCTCATACTCCATTTCAAAACCTTTGCTGATCAATTCGCCCCCCTGAAGCAAATTTTGCCACAACAGACTCTCAACGCTTCCTACTAAGCCACTTGATGCACCAGTAAGCTGGACCTAGCCTCACATTCGACCTCAACATCAAAAACCCTTTCAATCAACCAGATATCTACATCTAAGGTTATTATTAGAATATGGATTTGGGCGAACAGTTTCAATACTAGTTGACAAAATTGTTTGCTCCAAATTCTCAGATTTTAACTCAATATCTTCATTCAACAAACAGTTTGTATACAAAGAAAGAAAAAAATAAAGTCAGAGAGATATCAGAATGATGAATTTTTCACAGTGAATGGTAAAAGTGAAATCAGAATTCACAATGACAGTAAAAACATAACAGTCAAAGAGCATCAGTGGTTAAAGTGTATCAGGTAAAAGTCAGAGTGAAAGTTAAAACAAAATTACTGAGCAGTCAAAGGTAAACAGAAAAAGTAAATACAAAGGTAGTGAAATGGTAAAAAGAGATGAAAATAATTTCACAAACAATGAAGTTTATCCAAACTGAAAGTAAAATAGTTAAAAGAACAAAAAGTTTAAAAGATAAAAACATAACAAGAAGGAACACTTTTGCAGAGATTCATGTTTAACCAATTGTTTTGCAGAATCTATTGTGACCAATCCAAGATGAATTTTACAAAACTGAAGGATTTTTCTGTTCTTAAGAGGTCCATCTACAAAAACCTCTCTCAATTTTCTAAAAGCCATTATGGATTGGGAAATATTAAACAATATTGGAGAGCATTGTTTGCAGAAAATTCCTGTTAAGTCATCATGTTGCAGAGAAGATTGTAGCAAATAGGAAATACATCTTACAAAATGGAAGGAGGTTTGTGTTCATAAGGGACCCATCTACAAAAACCTGTCTCACTTTTGTCCCAAGTGTTACAGAAGAATAGGTACATGTACATAATTAAATCTTATTGTTCAGACTCTATAAAACTCTATTTTACAGTTCATTTTGCAGAGCCTATTGTGCATAGCGGGAGAGGAATTTTAGGAAACGGAAAGAGTTTTATCTCACCCACATATTTATCTACAATAACCTCTTTCACATTTTACATGTCTATTTTGGATTGATAAATAAAAAGGTATCATTGGACCCCAAGTTTGCAGAATTGCTAGAGCAAAATGCACAAAGAAAGGAAACAATTAGTGACTTGGATGCCTCATCATCAACTAAGAGTTGGATCAAATTCAAATTCTCCTCTTTGTCATCACCTATCCATTAAAAAAAATTCCAAATAGATACATTAGTTTTGAGTTTCCTTTACTTAAGTTCTATTTATGTAAAACAGTTGGAGATATTTTGTAAATCAATCTTGATTTTTTTCAAGATATTCTAGTTTAGAATTTGTATAAATACTTCACTCTTTGAAGTATTTTTGGTGGAATAAAATTTGTCAAGAATACTATAGAAATTTTTGCTGAATACATTGGGAGTTTGTGTGAGTTGATTTGTAAAGCAGCAGACTGGAACTAAGTCAAACAGACATCATAACTCAGGATTCTTGTGCTGATAAGATAAGTCAAGTATTTTCCTGTTTTCACTATTTATCTTTTTAAGTTCCATACATACATTTACATGTTTTCCGTCTTAAATGATTGAATAGGAAAGTTTATACAGGACTAGTGTCAAAATATCCCTGTGTTTTACTAGTTATTCATTGATATGTTTTCTGCTGATATCCGGAATAAGAATCTTTAACCGCTCTTAGTCCCTTTTGATCCCTTTCTTTCATCTTCATTTCTGTAACTTAAGGATTATTCACTTCCCTTTGGTTCAGATCTTACCATTTCATCAAAAATCCTATTTCCAAACCCTTTGAAGTTCATCTACCCTGCCCTTAGTACATTTTCTCTTTTGACCTTATTTCCTAGCTTTGCTTGCCAAGGAATTTGACTCCATAGCCCAATGGTCTGGTAGATCCCTCTGTGGTTTACCTTGAAGTACCTTTTATTCCCACCAAACATTCAAACCAAACCAATTGTCCAGTTATAACTAGCCTAAAATCTTATAAAAAAATCAAGCTAAATCTTGAAGAGAGATCCCTCTCCGAAATTTAGGAAGGCTAGATCCTGAATTTCAAAAGTAGGTTCTTGGTTACCTCTAGTAAGTTGCAAAGTTTTAAATATTTCTGATAGAAAATTTACTAGAGTGATAATAGGGTCAAAGCAATAATGTTTCTAATAATAGTGGCACATCTCAAAATACCAAGAACTGTTGATGCTTGTAACTAGGGTTTTCATACTGGGAGGTTGTTCAATGTTTTAAGAGAAAACCTAATAGAATGTGAATAAGAGTAAAAAATGTCAAATTGATCACAAATCTGCTATTTTCAAATGTTAAAACATCATAAAAAGTTTCATGTTTACAAAAGAAAGTAAAGTGCACTATTTGATATAGTTGAAGGATTTGTGAGCACAAGGAAGACATCAAGAGGCTTCCAACAAAGAAAAGAAACATATTTTTTTCAAACTGTCACCTACAGGACCAAAAAAAACGAAGAAGACAGTGAGAAAAGTTAAAGGGAAATAAACTTTAGAAAGAGGGTTTGAGCTCACAAATTTGTTTTTCAAAAGACTATAAAGCCTCATTTCCTTTTTTCTTAACCTCATTTTTCATTGCAAAAGGAGAGAAAACCATTGGAGAGAATTTTTTGAGGGTTTTTGTGCAAGTCTAGAGAACATTTCAGGCACTGTGCACCGAGGCCGGCGATACGCACCTGGCCATCGGTGCTGCGCACAGAGGAGGCAGCGAAAGTGTTATTTAACACTGCACTGCGCACCGAGAGGGCAGTGCTACACACCTGAGCGAGTGCAATGCACAGGCCCAGAACGACCCGACTGCCCACACAATTGACCCAGCGTTGTGCTCCGACAGGCCCGACAAGCCCATCTCTGGCCCAAGTTGACCCAAAGTTGCGCTCTGATACGCCTGACAGGCCTATCTCCAGCTTGATTTAACCCTGTTCTGAACTCCGACGGCCTAACAGGCCCATCTGCGGCCCAAGTTGACCCGGCACTGCACTTTGATAGGCCCAATAGGCCCATTTCCAGCCTGAATTGACTCGGCGCTACGCACTTGGGCAGGCACTACGCATAGACAGAGTTTGTTCCAAATTTCTCACAAAGGGCCAAAAATTCGAGTTTTTGCCTCCAATTCTCCTTCAATCAGTCAAATAATGTTGGTAACTTTTTCCTCACTTTCCAAGTGTTTTTTTCACAATCTAGGAAGGCATTTTTGGCCTAAGGTGACTAAATCCTAATCTCCATAAAGATCAAATATTTGACCTTTCCAAGGCAAAATTTACAAATTGGAGGTTGTCCTTAGCCTAAAGATACTCAGTGCAAACAACCCTCCTCCTAAACTCTGAATTTGTCCTAGACATACTTCATTTGGCTCTCATTTGCTAAATTTTCCCTCACATCACTCATTTTCCATCCTAGACCTAAAAATTCTCAAACAAGCTAAATGCTTTTGTGCTAAAACTAGTCACCATGTCAGAAGAAGAAATTCATACTAGCAGTGATGAAGGTTAGAGGCCTATCAAGCCAAAACACAAGGGAGGAAGGGTTAATAGTTTTGAGCCCTTAGACACCATTCAAATCACCTCCTCTCTAATGATACTTACCTGCTTTCAAGATGTTGGATGTTACTAGTTTTGTGAGAAGACTAAACAATTCCAAAGCCACTCAGACTTGACTAGGTTGTTCATCCTTAGTTTTCAAAATCACCAAGTCAACCTAGCAAGAGTGAGTTTTGAACTCTCATCTGAATCCATTGCTAAACCCACAGGAATTCTAGATATTGGTGAGAGATGGTTTAAACAAAAAAAATTGGACTTGAGTTATTATGAGCCCTACCTCAAACCTAGCTATCAACAAGGCTACAAGGCTGTCTTCCCCTTCTCCCAACTTCTAGAGAGGTATTCCCTACTGATGATGTAGATTATCAAGTACTTCACCTGTGAGGGAAGGTACTCCAGGGTTTACTCTTATCACATAAAGCTTCTGATGCACCTCACTAGGCTTAAGTTACTGAACCTACCATACTACCTATACTGGAGCATTGACAAAATGGCTTCAGTGGTCAAGAAGAGGAGTTATGCCCACCAAATATAGAGCATTTTTCACTACTCCTTGGTCAAGATGGTTGTTTTACACCAGCTGGAAGAGCAAGGGATCCCTTGGGAAGTTTTTATCTCCATGATGTATTTTCCAATCCCCAAGCCTTCATTCAGTAAAATTTGCCTCCCACTTCACATCCACCTACCTCCACTCCTCCATCATCTCCACACATGCCTTCACCACAAGGAAATTCACCTTCTATCTCTTTTCCTAATGCATCAAGTGAAGGAGCTGACAGTAGCTCTAATGAGGAGAAAACATATGACAATAATGAGGAAGAGGACAATGAGGTATAAACTGAGGTAGATGAAGAAAACAAAGACGAGGATAGCAGTGCTGAAGAAAAAGATGATGACAGTAGCCATGAGGAACAAACAAACAAATGTGAGGAAGAGGCAGAATCCATTGAGGAATACCAAGAGGATGATGATAGCATGGAAAGGAGTGAAGAAAATGAGGCAAGAGAAGAAAACAGTGATGCAAGTATAGAGCTTAATGAAGAAGATGAAAGTGATGAAAATGAGGAAAACAGTGGTGCAGAAACAAAGCCTAATGATGAAGAAAATGCATTAGGGGAATTTTTAGGTCTAAATTGGGCCTCCTAAGGAAAGTGTACAATCAAAATTCACTTTATGAGAAACAATCACATTTTAGGGGATGACATCATCCCTAATCGTTGAGGTGACATTGTTTGAGTTAAAGGTACTTATTTGTCACATTCTCAATGGTGGATAAAAAAATCATGGTTAACCATGGTAGTGCTCTAAGTATTTTTAAAGTCAAAGTAAAGTACTCATAATAAATGTCATTTCATACTTTTTGAATAAAAATATATTATTGTCATTTCATATTTCTTGAAAGAAACAATGATATCCCTATACATTTATTACATATATTATATTATTTTATTTGTATATAGTATATTAATTACATGCTATTATACAATTTAAATAATATAAATTTTAATTAATAGCATCTAATATAATTAAGAATTTATAAATTTATATTTATATTTTATTTTATGTTATTTAAGTACAAAGGTCAAATGCATTAGTTGTTCAATGATAATGAATTTTTCTTGAAAAGCTCATTCTTATTTATAGTCACATCAATACAATTTTTTTATTAATTTTATTTTCGTACAACTTTTGAATTGAATTTAACTATGGTTACATGGAATGTGGTGCAAAAAGTGAATTGCAAATTCATAAATATTATTTTATTGGTTTAGCTATTATTTTATTATTTCCTTAGGAGGCCCATTTTAGATGTCAAAATTCCCCTGATGGATGATGAAATGGAGGAGGAAGATCAAGATGACAACCAAGAGGATTATGAAAAGAACAATGAAGATGACAGTTAGCAGGAAGGTGCAAAAGATAGTGATGAATTTGAGCATGACAGTGAGCCCAATGACAAAGAAAAAGGTGCTAAAAACAATGAAGGCAATGAAAATGAAGAGATAGAGGGAGAGGATGAAGAAACTGAAGACCAAGAGCAGTCAGATTATGAGGATGAAATAGAAATTGAAGGGGCAGGCATTGATCAAGATAATAGCACCAAGGAGACAGCCAGTGATGAGAAAGAAAATAGTCATGACAGTCATGACAGCTGTCATGACTGTCATGACACTAATCATCCTCCAAATGACCAAGGAACTCAAAGTGACAGTGCAGAAAGTGACAGAGAAGAAGACCTTAGTGAAGGACAGAGCCAAAATGAGGCGAGTGAGGAGGATAGTGGTCAGTTTGAGAGCCAAGATGACAGTGAAGAAAATAGTGAGGAAAACAAGGATGATGATGAGGCTAAAAGTAAATAAATCAGTGACCCAATGGAGCATGAAGTCACTCATGAAAGCCATGAAAAAGATGAAAAGGCTTGCGACTTCATCAAGGATTAAGACACCCTCATCACTCCTCTCACATGCACCTACCACAAAGGCAAAGGAGATGTGTTTGCTACCTCAAAAAGGCAAAGGGCCATCTCTCCTCTAGCTATCAAGCACAAAGACAAAGGCAAGGAAAGGATGGACAAAGGTTAGCAACAGGTCAAGGCAAGGAGAAGCAAAAGAATCAAGAGGACTTCTCAAGTGCCTCAATTCATTTATTTAGATAGTGACAATGAGAACAAGGAGATGAACACAAGATTTATTCTTTTGGAGAAAGATGCATAGCTTCAGGAGTGGGAAAGAGACATTGATATGGAAAAACGTGTCATCCACTATTACAAAGAGAAGCATAAGCATTTAAGGAGGTAAACAGAGGCCTTGCCCTATAAAAGAAAATCACAAAGAATTATGCAAGGAAGAACATGCTTACTTTTGCCAAACTGAGGAAGGCCCTCATGGAGCTAGAAGACCTAAAAAGAGCCAAAGCGGAGAAAAAATTGGAATTTTGGTTGAGGCTTCTCAACATGTGTCCAAGACCTCTTGAGGGACCTCTCCACAAATTTTCAGGCAAATTGGACAACTTTTTATTTTTTCCAAATTTTGATCCCTCTGTGCGCAACACCCTAGGAGCTACGCACAAAATTGGTGCATTATTAGCTCTCAAATTTTACATTTTTGGATTTCCAACATCACCAATAGTATTATTACCAATATTCAGATCATTTGGAGCACGTTTACCCCTTCAAAAGGTCAAAATACATCAACATTTTGACCTTTCTGCCTCATTTTCAGACTAGGCACTATGCACAAAGTAGTGTTGGGAGATTTGATTTTTAGATAGGTAAATGGCATACACTCAGAAAAAATAAAGAATTTATGTAAATTAGACTCATCAGGCTTTCCAACGAGCCATCCCAGAGCCAAATCCAGTGTCGATAAGTGGTCCAAAACTCAGTTGCAAGAGACCCTATGTTCTGCTAAAGTGGCACTACGCACAGAGGCTGCCTAGTGTGTTTTGGACCAAAAGTCAACAAAACACACTCATTTATTGCAAATATATATTTTTTAGTTTTTTGAGGCAAACTAAGCTAGAATTAGGCGAAAATAGTTATTTTAGCATTTATTTCTTGGGATATTATGTGCCTTGGGCCTTGCATGGTCTCTTGGCCATAAATGATATTTATGATTATATTGACATTTTCCTACCACATTTAGGGTTTTAGTCCTCATTTACTCCATAAATAGAGCATGAGCCCCCAATTTATTTGGTTGGCATTTGATGAGCTTGAAGAGCAATATACATGGTTTCATGAGCTTGGAGAAGAAATTGGTTTTGTGAAGTGGATGAATGGCTTGTTTGGCTTGATGATGGAGAAGCTTGTTTGCAGGATTCCATAGCTTGGTGAATGGTGATGTCTTCCTAATTTTTCTATTGTTTCCTTTGTTATCATTTTGTTTCATATTTCTTGACTGCTATAAAACATAAAAGTATAGGTTGAGACATGTTCTTTGAGGCACCTCAATCCTCCTGTTTATTATAGCTTTTATGTTTTCTTCTTTTGGCCATCTTAAGTAATTCTTAATTGCTTCTTAGGTCCACCAATTTTTTTTTTGTTTCATGTATGGTTAGTATGTTAGCTTACCAGTATGATTCATGGTATGCCCTGCTTATTTGAAGTTTTCAAAACCCTATTTTGAAGCCTTTCTGTGGAATATTGATTGTTAGGTTAAGTCAAAGAGGTCTCGTTCGATCTTGCCCTTTGTCCATGCTTACCAACTTGTTTCAGAGTTCCCAATAGATTGATATATGCTATTTAGGAGTTACCTCTCCACAAATTGAGTTATTTTTTTATCTTATGTGTTTTCCCAAATATGAAGGTGAATTTCTAAAGTTAGAAGCTCTTATGCTCTCTATGTTTCACTGGAATGTTTATCTTATATGTTTATCAGTTTGAGTATTGTTTATTGAGCTTAATGGTTTGCCCTACTTCATGAATTGTAACTTTTAAATTATATATGTTTAAGACCTCTTAGTATTTCCCAAACTTAATGTTCACTACACCTCTTACATCACCTTAAGGATCCACTAACCTTGCTAAATCATCTCTGCAACACACTCTGTTTCATCATTTAGACACACATCACTTCATTTGACTCCATAGCCCAATGGCTTTGACCAACTCTCACTCCAACTATTCCATTTGACCATCTTTCCCAACCAAAACAATCAACAAACCCTACACCTAACAACTAGCCTAAAATAAAAACCCTAGAGAAAAAATAACACATCCTTTGCACCCAATAGAGAGATCCCTCTCTGAGTCCAGGAAGGCTAGGTCCTTAGACTCCAAAGCTTGGTTCCATGTTACCTTGTCATTTGGTCTACTAATCTGCCAAATCATGGGACCCTAATAGAAAATTTTTTGTGAGCCTTGTTGGCCATTGTGGCATAGATTTGGGTCTCATCTATGCAAGCTAGATGCAAAAAATGTTCTTCTTCTGCAGAAGTTATGGGAAGAAGCTAAATGGTTAAATATAAAGATGGAATCTTACACTCAATAAGGAGAACTGCTTTTATACCATACACCAACTAAAAGAGTGTGAATCTAGTCACTATTTAGGAAGAAGTTTGGTATGCCCATAAAACAGAAAAAAGAATGGTTGGAAAATTTGTCCTATGAATCCTTACCATGTATTGGAGCATATTTTTCAAAACTTTGTTAATGGATTCTACTTTCCCATTATATTGTGGGTAATAGGGATTTGAGCTATCATGCTGAAGGCCCAACATCGGTTGAAACATCATGTAATTTCAAAAATGTTTCCCATGGTCTATAATTATAGCTTAAGGTACACCAAATTTGGAAATAACATGGTTAAAAGGAACAATGAAACAATGTTTCTGGTGTTGTCAAATGTAGGCATCGCTTCGACCGATTTAGTAAATTATGGTACTTCAAAATAATGTAGCCATTCCCCACGTACGAATGAGGGTTACAAGTCATAAATTCAATGCCCCATTTCAAAAAAGGTCCAAATAAAAGAACTAGATTCACGGGAGCTATTAGTCATCATTATTTTTCTCTATCTATAGATGACTATAGATTGGTTCTAGATTTCCGAAAACAACATTCCTTGAATATTGTGAGTTTCATAAATCTCACTGCCTTCATTATCCTTATAATTTTTTTTTCACTATTCCTCAGTTTTCCATCTCAAGGTCACCCTATTGCTCCTAAAAAATTATTTATGGGCTTATGCCTCTCATCTTCACCCTTCTTTCGTGCCTATGACCTCACTACCCTGTTTTCCCTTGTCAAATAGACTCCATCCTTTCTATAGGGTTTCCCAGTGATGATTCATTCCAATGTCTCTTTGGGCATTATAAGCCATGAAAATTCTTTGTTTTTACTTGAAAATCCTTAGGTTAGAGCATCAGTAAAGATCAGGTCAAAAGACCCTCCCACTAGGTCATTAGGGTTTTACATGTTTTAAGGTCATCAATGGATGTTCCAGGTACTGCTTTTCCTTTGATATAATCTGGCTCAGATGTAATAAAATGTCAAGACATGGTTATTCAAGAAGGACATAACAATATCCAAAGAAGATCACCTTATCAGTTCAGAAACTTGCAATGAGAAAAATGGACAAAGTTTGGCACTTCTGCAGGAGTTGAAAGTTGTGTCAACAGAAGGTACTGATAAGGTATATTGTCTACTTTTGAATGAAGACCACTTATAGCCAATAAAAGGGAAACAATTTGGTCTTGAAGAGAATTAGGGTTTTGAGCTTGATGGTCCAATTGAGTGCCAAAGCAGTGATCCCTTGCAAAAATGACATGGAGGAGGCACACAAAGCCAAATATGAAGAAAGTCTATCAGAATAGATGGAAGAAAAATGGAAAGGGTGAGGTGAACTGGGGAGAAATGAATGAAACTGAAAGGGCTATAGATAACTTTGAAGACAACACTGATGATTGCTACAAAAGAGCTACGGACACCTAGGGTTTTGAGGAAAGTGATCAGAGAAGGTGAAAATGTAAGTTAAACTCCATGGTGGAAACAAGAGAATATTTTGAAGCTGTTGCTATGTGTAATCATCCTAAAGGTGTCAAAATAAATATGTCAAGTCTCCAGGATCAAAAGAAAAGAAAATTTCATAACTCCAGCAAACTGCCAGCCAAGGTGAAAAGATAAGTTGAGTATTGTAATGGAAACCATAGAAAGTTTTGCAGATGGCATCATGTGTAATCTATCCCTAAAGGTGTCAAAATGAAATTTTTATGCCTCAAGGAGCAAAGGGGAAAGCGAAGTTAATGTTTTCAGTCACCTCCAAGAAAAAGGTCAAAAGGCATTAGTGAGAAAGTGAAAAAGACTTACAAAACTAGGAAGTGGGTTTGCAAAAGTTTAATTAAAATTCCCAAGTCTATAAAAACTCATCTTGCATTTCAAAAGCCTCATTTTTGCATTTCAAAAGATCAAGAATGATCAAGAGTGAATAATTTGGGAGTTTCCAAGTCAAAATTGGACAAATTTTGTGGCGTTGCACGCCTGGGATCCGGCGCTCTGCTATTGGCATTTTTTTTCTCCCATACATTTTATGCAGGCACTGTGCACCTAGTAGAGTTCTGCGCTCTTGCTTGAAACACATCCTCTATTCATTTTCAAGGTTTTGCGCGTTCAAGACCGGCACTGCGCGCTTAGCCTTGGCGCTGCGCCCTTAGCCTTGATGTTGTGCGCTTGGGAATGAAGGCTTTCTAAGCCCTAAAAACACTCAAACCACATCAAAATTGCTTCAAGTCATTGCCAAAGGTTTCCCCAAGAACTATTAGGGGTAAGTACAAGTCCTCAACCCATCTTCAAGCATTTTTGATGATTTGTAATTAAAATAAATTGAAACGCTAAATCACACCCTAAGTATTGAATACTTGAAATCACTGATTCCACCATTACTTCATCTGCCTGTAAAGAGTATTAGTCAAAACAAGGGTGCTTACATTGGTTTATGGGTTTTCATTTATCCAAGATGGTCATAACACTCATTCATTCACCCCTACATTACAAAGGTTGCCATTCCATTACCCTTGTTCATCTCAATTTCACATTTAGCCCTAGTTTTTCAAAATAGAGTTTTCAAAATGTCAAGAGAAGGAGACAGTGGCAGTGATATAAAGGCTCAAATTCCAAGGAGGCATGAGCACAAAGGTGGAAATATCAACAGATTTGAACCTCTCAACACAAGGGAGCTAATGGCATCTCCCTTTACTGTTTCCTGTTTCAAGCATGTAGGATGCTTTGATTTTTGTTAAAAGGTGTAGTGGGTGAAAAACCACCCTCAGCTAATTAGATTATTTATCATTAACTTGCATGAAAAACAATTTAACCTTGCAGGGGTCACCTTTGAGCTATCTACAGATTTTATTGCCAATGCCACAGGCATACCTACTGTAGGGGAGAAATGGTTCTATTATCACTCAATAATTTCTCCAGGTTCAAGAGAGAACTCACAGAGGTAACCACAGACCAACTTTTAAACTCTATGATCTAGCCTTACTAATGTTCAGAGAGGGATCTATCTATAAGATTTAACTTTGTTCTGATTATAAGATATTAGGCTAGTTATGATGGTTCAAATTTTTTTGGTTTTGATTGGTTTGGTTGGAAAAATCACTAGAAGAGATGGATAGTGGGAAATCTATTTGTCTATTGGGCTGAGGAGTCAAAATTCAAGCAAACGGAACTAGGATTAAGGCCAAAAAGTCAAATGTTTTCATGGCAATCTAGATGACCCTTGGAGATATTGGAAAGTTATTTTTTGAGGTGATATGATCGGGATAAAGGGCAATGAAGGGTTCTTTGATCCGGAAAAGGGAAGTAGTAAGCAGAGGTCAAATTAAAGAGGGAGAAATTAATGGTTCCCTACTCTGGAAATCAGCAGAAAACATAGAAATGACAAATAGTTAAGACATGGTGATTTTAAAAAATCCTGAAGTAATACTCCTATTCATTCATTCAAATTTAGAACACATGATGGATTGCATGTAACAAAGAAATAAAAACAATGACAAGTAGAAAATACTTCACTCCAAATAGCTCATCACATGAATCTTGAAATACGATGCTAGTTGATCTGATCCAGTCTGATACTCGAAATTTGAAACACAAAAAGCCTTCAAGTCCACCAAAATTACTATAGAAATCTTCAGCAATTTATTCCACAATAATACTTCAAAGGATGAAGTATTTATACAAATTCTAAACTGAAATATCTTGAAAAAATATCAAGATTGCTTTACAAATATCTCAAACTATTTTACATAAATAGAATTTAATAAAAGGACACTCAAAACTAATGAATATATTTGGCACTATAATTATGGATTTATGGTGAAAAACAAGAGAATTCGAATTTGATCTCAACTCTTAGTTGATGATGAGGCATCCAAGTCACTAACTGTCTCCTTTCTTTATGCATTTTGCTCCAAAAATTCTGCGAACTTGGGGTCCAATAATACCTTTGTATTTCTCAATGTAAAATATATATGTAACAAGTGGAAGATTTTTTTGTAGATAAACATGTTACTGGGATAAAACTCTCTTATTTTCCTAAAATTCAATTCCAGTTGTTCACAATAAGCTATGCAAACATGTGTGTAAAAGAGATCTTTGCACAGTATGAAAAATAGACTATAAATATGTGCATGTATCTCTCATTCTCTAATACCTGTGCATAAACTGAGATAGGTTTTTGTAGGTTGACATCTTAGGAACATAAACCTTCTCCATTTTTCCAAAATTCATCTTGGATTGTCCACAATAGTCTCTGCAAAAATATGACTTAAACAAGAAATTTCTAGAAAAATGTCCCTTCTTGCTCTGTTTTCATCTTTTAACCTTTTTGTTATTTTAACTATTTTGACTTTTACTTTGGATAAATTTCATTGTTTGTGAAAGTATTTTCATCTCTGTTTAGCCATTACTGCCTCTGTATTTACTTTTACATTTTACCTTGACTGCTCTATAACTTTGTTTTAACCTTTACTGTGAGTTTCACCTGATACACTTTAACTCTGATGCTCTTTGATTTTTTATGTTTTCACTGTCATTGTGAATTCTTATTTCACTTTTACCATTCACTGTGAAAATTTATCTCTGTCTGCATAAATGACTTCTTTCTGTTATGCTGCCTGGAATCTTTTGTTAAGGAATATCATTTAAAATTCTTTTCTTTGTGAAATTTTGGAGTAAAACAGATCTTTAACTAGTATTTAGATTGTTTTATCCAAATTCTCCTTTTTCTAATGACCTGAAAAACAAAATAATTGTTAATGAAACCTTGGCTGCAGGGAGGTGACAATGGCTTTAAGCAGTCACAATACTAGACTTGATTTTGACATTTTTCGGTTTTTTGGGTAGTTAAAACTCAGTATTTGGGATTTTTGGACTCTTTTGTAAGATTAAATGGTTTAGAGAAGTGTTTCTTGATTTTGACAGAGGTTCTTGAATGAAAATGGGTATAGCTTGGTTTTTTTTCTTGGATCTTTCTTTCAAATTCAATCTTCAACTGAGTTACAGGCTTTCACTGGTTATGAAATTGAAACAGGGGTTTCTTGGGCTTTTTCAATGGACAATTGGGCTAAAATTTGTTTCAATTTATGGCACGGAGGATTAGGATACCTTCAGAGAATTTCTGGGCTAAAATTAGAGTTTTAGATACTCTGAAAAACTAGAAAAACTCAATATTTTTCATTTAAAACAATGCGTAATATAGAACAAGGTTTCTCAAAAAATTTTGCTAGGGTTTGACCTATTTTTTGGATCTTTTTAATAGGTTTTCTCGGATAATTTGAACTTTGAATATATTTATTCTTTATCAAGGTTCTTTCAAATCGATAATAGGCTCAATTTATTGAGAAATACCTGTTATATGCAGGTAAAGGTCTTTAAAAATGGCTCTGAGGCTTTATAACAGGTTTTAGGCATGAAAATAATGTATTGGCTTCTTTTCTTTGAGTTGGAATAGCCAATACAGTCAATATGTACAAAAGAAAGGAATATTAGTGTGTTTCAAATGTTTTTTAGACATATTAGGGTTAACAGGCACCAGAAATTAATGGAGGTCAAGTCATATAACTGGTGGTTTTCGGGCTCAAAGGGTCTAAAACCATGAGCGGTTATCACGTGCCATTTCGGTGGTAAGTTGTTTTGGACGGATCGGATGCGATCCAGTAAAAGGGAAACATGTGGAGGAGAGAGGAAATTAGAATACCACTTATTTCACGTGGAAACGAGATGGGGAATATCGCGCAAGTTTATTTGTGATATGGTGTTTCCGTTGTCGGACCTTGGGGTTCGATTGCAAACGGCCCAAATTGATTTCAAAAGGTGCATCAAGTTGGAAAGTGGGGTGGGGGTTTTTATTTATCACATGGGATATTTAAAACATTGGTTTAAATGTAAAATAGAGGGTTTAGGGGTTATTTAAATATAAGGGTTTAATACTATACGGGAGGGAATAGTTTTAGGGAATTAATAAATAAATAGTTAGTAGTTAATATGAAATAAAGGGTGAAGTGTAGGGGATATGAAAATACATGTTTTAAATCTAAGTAAAGTGAAAATGATAGAAAAAATAAAGCATTGTTGTTTATTTTTTTTTCACACTTTTAACTTAGGATCAAATTTATTTCATGGGTTTTGAGTGTTTTGAAAGGAAAATGAAATTAGTTACTTAGGGTTTTACTTTTACTAAGAAAAAATGGGTTTTTGCTTAGGAAAAAGGGATTACGATTAATGGATGAAGGGTGAATGCTGATGAAAATGGGTTTTATGTAGGAAATCCAATATTTTTAACCAATCAGTTATCGAGCCTTCGGTCTGGTCCCAACAGAAGTCAGAGAAATGATCTGAGCCTCTTTAACTGATAGTTTTAGGGTACTGAATAATTGTAGAGGAGCGAAAATTATTATTTTTTCCCGATGATGCTTTATTACATGATTACACAACTGCTTTCTACCTACCCATCTTTATTTATAAAATTTTTTACTTCATTTTCATGGGTGCATTTAAGCTTGCAACCCTAAATCCATTTTCTTTCAAAGCATAAAAACTATCTAAGTCTAACCTTATTTCATCCCAGCGCTGAGATTAAACTGTTGAGCTCCTATTTTATTCTATATCTTAACTATTGATTTTTCAAGTTTATACTGTTTGACATATATTTATTCTCTAACCAAATCATGAAATTCAAAGCATGAAAATTTAATATTAAATTGTTTCACTAATCATGGATTATGGCATTTATTGACAATCTGCACATAATCATTATTCTTGCAGTAAAAGTAAATGGTAGTGGCATTTTGACTTGCTCACTTTCAGATCTTATTTTCATCTCTTTTTCTTTTGGGGTCTATCTTTTTCTAAACCCTTTGATCTTTCTTTTAGGACTTTTACCCTCTCTTATTTTTTATTATATTTCATTTTTTCAAAATATGGGAAAACAACTTGCACAAAGCAAGGTATGTACACATTTACAAGACTATCATAGTCAATTCAAAAATTATGAATCCTATTATTATAGGACCCTAACAGGTTCAAGCAAGCCAATCTTGACATGAGTTACTTTGAACCCTACCTAAAGCCTAGGTACAAAGACCACAATAAATCCATCTTTCCTTTCTCTCACCTGCTTGATAGATATGCACCAATGATGAGAATTATCATGAAGTATTTTACATGTGAGGGAAGTTTCTCCCGTCTTTACTCCTACCACATCAGGCTGCTTATGCATTTTACTAGAGTGAGGATGCCACACATACCCTATTACCTCTACAGAAACATTGATAAAATCTCCTATATTGTACAAAAGAGAGACTATCCTCAGCAGATGCATAACCTCTTCCATCACTCTCTTATCAAAATGGTTGTTATGCACCAACAACAACAGAAGGGTATTCCATGGGAGACCTTCATTGCCAATGAGGTGTTTACTTCTCCACAACCCCATCATCAGCAAGATGCACCTTCATCATCTCATCCTCCCATTCGTACTCCTCCATCACCTCTAATTGATCATACATCTCCATCCACTCACATTCCTTCACCCCATGATGACCATCCTTCATCACCTTTTCACAATCCCTCACCATCATCTCATGGTACTAGTGCATCAAAAAGTGAAGAAGGCAGTGAGGTAAGTGGTAGTGAGAAATATGGAAATGAGGAAGATGTTAGTGAGGCAAGTGGCAGTGAGGAAGATGGAAATGATGAAGATGTCAGTGAGGCAGAGAGCATTGAAGCAGATGGCAGTAATTATGGTAGTCATGATGGCACTGAGATGGTTAACATAGAACCTTTTCCTTTGACCTATCATAGGGGAAATAGGCATGTGTTTGCTGCCTTTAAGAGGTAAGGGGCCACGACTTCTACATCAAACAAACAACTTGACAAAGGTAAGGAAAAGGTCATTGACGAAGAAGAAGAATAGAAGCATGAAACTGAGCAAGAGTTTCATCTCATTCACCTTGACAGTGATCATGAGAATGAAGAAAGTATCACAAACATGCTGCTCAAAAGCAAAGATGATCAGATTATATCTACAAGCCAATATTGGTAGGGCTAATAATGTCATAAACTTCTTTGAGGTTGAAAACAAGCAGCTAGAGACAAAGAAGGCCATCTATGAGATCAAAGCTATCAGAGCTCAGAAAGAGGCTAGAAAAGCCAAGGAAAAACTATATGAGGTCTTGGAAACTCATGAGGACATTGAAGAAGAGGAAGAACAACTTCCTAGGAGGAGGCCAAGGACAATTGGCTTGAAGAAAGCCTTAGCCAAAGAAAGAGAGCAAGAGACAGCCTTGGCAGAGAAGCTCACTCCAAGTGAGTTGCTTTCCATGGAAATAGACTATGATAGGGAATCTTGGCTAGATAGGGAAAATGTGCACCTATAGGATCAATTGGAGAAGACCAAGAGAGACCTTGACATGCAAAAGAAGATGGCAAGGAATTATGCCTTAAGAAACAATATTGCAAGGGCCAAGCTCAAAAGAGACCTTGCAAATATTTAAGCCCTAAAAGAGGTAAAGGAAAAAGAAAAGCTTGAAATTCTTGTTAATGCATCCCTACAAGCATCCCAAACATAATCAGCAGGTTAAAATCTAATTTTGGCATCTTTTTGAGTTTTTTGAAATTTTGATTGTTTTGAAGGGCCAAGCGCGCAACACCACTAGCGCTGCGCTCTTTTTTGGGGGACCAAATGGAGGAATGGATTACATTTTCATGTTCTTCATTTCAAGAACATCACTCACAAAACATTTCAGCTCATTTCGAGAAAAAATGGTCCTCCATAAGTGCCAAAAACAAGCAAAAAATCACCTTTCTACCCTATTTTCAGCACTGGAACTGCGTCGTGAGAAGGCTTGGGAGAATGGGTGTTTTAGCTAGTAAATGGACTCCACTCTGAAAAATAAGAGCCATTTTGGAAACTATATAGGACAGGTTTTCCAATGAACTATCATGGATCTCATTTGGACACCAGGAAGGCTTCCAAATCGCAGCTACAAAAGAGCCAATGTTTCCAAATTTTGGCATTGCGCCCTTGGCCTGGTGCTGCACCCTTGCACCTTGGTGCTGCACCCTTGCCTGAAAGTCAAGAAAACACACAAGGAGTTAATGAAAATTATATTTTGAAGGCTCAATAGGCATATATATCCAAAATTAGTTGAGGATTTATTGTTAGGAGTTATTTTTGCATTTATTAAGTTAGGATATTTGTGCCTTGGGCCTTGCATGGTCTCATAGGACAAAATGACATTTATGTGTAGTTAATGATATTTTGAAACCCTAGATAGGGTTTTGGTCCTCCTTTGAAAGTTAAATACTGCATGCAGGCCTCATTGTTCATGTTGGTTGATTGTTGAGATAAACTTCATAGACTTTGAGTTGTAAAGAGTTTTTGGCTTTGGATCATTGTGAAGGTTTTGGACTGAATATAAATGAGACAAGCACATTTGCAGGATTCATGAACATGGATAATGGTGATGTCTTTATAATTTATTACTTGTCATCTTATGTTTTACATATTGTTTCATCTTTCTCTTGCAATAGAATATAAAATTTAGCTTAAGATATGCTATTAGAAGCACCTTAAGTCTGTCTGCTTCTATTGCTCTAATGTTTTCCTCTATTAGGTCAGATTAGAGAATTCTTAATTATTCTCTAGTTCCACTTAGCTTTTTTGTCTTAAGAATGATTTAATGGAGCCAATTCCAAAGAAGTTTAATGGTTAGCCCTGTCCTTTGGTATAACTTAAAACATTGTTTTTGAGGTCCTTTTTTTTAAGTGTACTGATTAGGATTTTGGTTGAAGAAGTTTATGGTTTTCCCTGCCCTTTAGTCCACGTTAAATAGTTTCTTTGAAGGTATTTCATATTTTTATTAAGGAATTTAGGAGTTCCCTACTCTTTGATCATTATATATGTTATCTTAAATGTTTTCTTTGCCTGAAGGTGAAATCACTAGAGAACTTACAAGTTTCTTGCTCTCTAGGGTTTGTTGGATTATTGTATTAGGGTTTACATGGTGAAATTTGATCAAATAAGTTTATGGCATGCCCTATATTTGGTTATTTCTTTATGCATAGTGATCTTAAAGGCCCTTCTTAACTGCCCTTTACACCTACTATGTTCACAATTTAATGTTCATTTCACTCAGATAAGCTTTGAAGATCCATTTGCTTTGTTAACTTTCACTCTGAAACGCCCTTGACCTATTGTTGTACTTTTCAAGACCTTTTGCAGACTCCATAGCCCAATGGTATGAATCTCTCTCACTCTAGTTGTTCGACTTTACAACCTACCCAACCAAACAAACAAACAAGAAAACCCTATCATTATAACTAGCCTAAAATCAGACCCTAAAATCAATCAAGTTTACATCTTTTATACAAATATAGAGAGAGCCCTCTCTGAGTCCAGGAAGGCTAGGTCATAGGGCTCCAAATTTTGTTTGATGTTACCCTTGTTCAATTTGGTCTGGCCAATCTGACAAATTACAAGGACCTAACAGGAGCAAGTGGAGCATGGGCTTTCTTATTATAAATATGACATGCATGACATTTCTAGATTTCCGTAATATGATTGTGAAACATGGTGGCCTAGAAATAAATAGCACGTAAAATATTTTGGGTGGTCACATAACAGAAATGTGTCCACCACATGCTCCAGCATGAAATTCATTCAATGTTTCATGGACCTCCTTATGAGTAAGACAATGTCGAAAAATCAAATAAATACCAGGACGGTAGAGAGTGTCACTAATTATGATGTATTGGCGTGCTTGGTATCAAATTCGTTGTTGATCGGATTGAGATGTATCAAGCAGGAAAGTTTGGGCTTGGAGATAAAAAAATTATATCTCCATACCGAGGGTCAAAAAATCAACCAAGAACAAAATTTTATCTAGAATAGAATCATCAGTGGTCGATTATGATCTAGAGGAGGGAAGGTCAAAAACAAGTCAACAAAAACTAGAGACTTATTTGATTTATATTTTAGGAATTTGAAATCAAACTCTTGGAGGATAACAACCCACTTTGAGTACTTTTTTGGCTTGGTTTTCATTGACCCGGGTTCGATCTATACTATGCACCAAAAGAACCCCTGATCACTGGCCCTTTCAGCAATGACTTGCTAGTAGATCACAGTATCACTTGAAGTGACTATGGGTGGATGTAGAACTAGGTTTCTGCAGCCTTGAGGGACTGAGAGATGTGGTACTATGATGTTATTACTTATACTTTCAACCTATAAATCACTTCATCACATTCAATTAATCATAAAATCATGCCATATAAAACCATAAAACATTACTGCGTTGAAATAAAATGAAATAGTAATACTACTATTCCACAACATATAATAAGAAAATACACATCAACCATACAAGAACAGCAGAATATCGTCCAAAAATTTGTGTCTTATTATAATTAATATTTGAATACAACCAGTTCTCGACCTACACACTAAACTGCAGGTTGTCTGCACACTAAGCTGCAGGTTATCCTTATACTAAGCTACAGAATTTCCTTTAGGCCTGTAAGCATTCAGTTGTAGAGCCTCTAATTCACTATAAATTACAGATCATAATAATACATCCATAACTCTCTATATTTTTTCTTCTAAACATAGCATTTCAACCCTATATATACTATTACATCATAGGATTAAATCATCAAAAATACCATGGTCCAAATACCATGCACTTCCTAAAACAAGAAACTATGGTCCCAAAAACATTGATCATTTACAAAATTGCGAGTTTTTACAAAAAGGAGGGGCTTTAACACCACGCGGTATATTTAATTCCTTAAACTGCACTCCACTAAGTGTTCAACAAATTGCAGTCTTTGCCAAAATTTAGGCCAAGTTGGGTTGTGCCCAACATACCCCCAACGCTCACATGTGACTTGTCTCAAGTCACTCAGATGATTTACTTCTGATATTTGATGCAATGCTGTCCTAGGTGTTTTTGATCTACTGTAGAATTTCTTTGATCTACTTTTATTTGTTGCACACTTCCTCCAATAGTGCTTTTGTCACTGGTTCTTTATCCTTCTACATCACTACCTCCTCTTTCTGTCAAAGCTCTTGAAGTTTGTCACCTACTGTGTGAGATAGTTGTAGTGCCTCATCCTTCCATGGCTGAGTTCTCTCTATTAGAAACTTATCTTCCTTCCTCAACTGCTCTATCTTCTTCTGGAGGGAATTTCCCTCATTTACCTTTGCGAGCTTCTGCGAGATTGGAAAGATTCTCATAGTTTCCAAAAACTCCTCCAACTGTTGTCTCTTCTACTAAATGTCCCATTGTAGCTTCTGCACATTTCAATATTCCTCCAGTGAAGTCCAAATTTGTAAGATCTCATCCAAAAAATTCCCACAATCTTCAACTGTTGTGGAGATTTCGGCCACTGCAGCCTTTAGTTCGACCTCCCTTTGCTCTCTCACTTCCTGTGGTGTGGTTGGATGTATCCTCATCTACACCTTGTTGATATTTATCTCATACTCAAACTATAAATATATGATCTTACTCTTATATTATTTTACTATGTGGCTAAGCTTCATGACACTGTCCTCCACCGATTCATCTTCTCAAAAATCAATGTTCAAAACCTCGCAACATGTGGCTTCGACCACCTCCTTCATCTTATGTTGATACTGTAATTCCTAGTCATTCTCCTCAATCTCCTAGTGTTACACCATTTTTTTGGTCATCTAACCTATTATCATTAGATGGATCCAAGTACACCATGTAAGACCAATTTTACCCTAAGTAAAATTTCTTTCACTATGTGAAATAACTTAGTAAAACACCTTTATTAAGTTGTTTATGGTCTAAACAGGAAACCCCAAAAGGAAATAATAAACAAATCTATATTTGTTTATATTTCCTCAAGGAATAATTAGTTAAACATCAATTTAATTATTATTCCTAGTCATATTTAACCCAAAACAAGGAAATCAATTAAATAAATCCTTATTTATTTGATTATTTCCAAGGAATGAGTTATTTAATCCTTATTTAAATAATATTCCTAGTTAAATTTGACTAAATAATTTATAAATAATTAAATAAATCATTATTTATTTAATCATATTTCCACCATTTCCTTAAAATAATAAATAAACCATTTATTTATTTATTATTTATAAATAAAGGATTTGACCCAAGTCAAAAATCCTTTTCCCTCCAACAAATATAATAAAATATTCCTAAAAGGTGGTTCTAGAATTTGGTTAATAATATTTTATTCATTCACCAAGTTCTAGACTGCCCTAATATTTTGTTATAAATAGAAGGGTTTTCCCATTCATTTGCACCTTTAATTGCACATTAGATCACTCTAGATATATACTCCTGGTCTGACTTTGAGCCATTATCATTGTCACATTCTCCATTATTTGCTTTGTGAGCTCCCTTTGAGTTCTATGTTTGTCTGGGTTTTCTACACCAACAAGAGAGAGAAATTTTAGATCTGAAATGCTGAGGACTTTCAAGAACCCATCCCATTGAGGAGAATTGGAAACACCTTTCTTGTTTTCCTCTCAAGTGCCCTTTAATATAAAAAATTATTTCAAAAATATTGTTCTTGTCTTGTCAATTGGATGCATGGAGCGAAACTTCATTTTTACTGCTTAATTTCTTTTTATGCATAGATCTGGATTTATGCAGCTTTTTTTGGATCAACTAACTGCAGATTTGAGGATATTGGCAGCCATAATTGATGTTAGGGCTATTTTTTATGCGTAGCTAAAGTGGTCTTTTTCCGACAAAAGATTCCTACTAACACCTGGTTGAGTTGCTACTTCAACGAATCTCTTTCTCACTCTCTACTTGAGGGTTCAACTTTGAAGTGAGTTGTTCACGTTGCTTCATCTCATCTATAATATCCTGATGCAACTCGTGTAATATTTGAAGTGGAATCATTGTGATGTTCATGTTCACATACTTCCACCCTTTCGCCTAATGTTGTACCTGGGAAGAGTCAAACTGTAGGACTCCGGTAGGTATCTGGGCTACATGTGCCCCAAGTGTGGGCTCTTCTAATCTTTCTTCTCCAAGAATTTTCTTTTACTATACTGACTATCTGTTTGTCTATGCCAATATTTTTAGTTCTGCAATATGCTCCTCGACACCTATTAGAAGTGCATCATAGCGATCCTCTAACTTGTTCCATGACTCTGTCTTGGCTTCCTGAATTTTGTCCCCAATATGATCTAAGCCCCCATCAGTGAGGACCAGTGGTGTCATATCATTTGTCTTGTCTACCTTCTCCTTCATTTTGGTTCTTATGGAAACTTCGACACCTACCTTCCTCTTCTCTATGACAAAAGGGTATGTTTTAGTACTTTTAAACTCTTTGTTCTACTCATCTCCTCCAAGAGTATCCTTGTGACCCTTGTCATGTTGCTCCTCTTGTTCTACCTATTTCTCATCCTTATACTTATCCTTCCCACTCACTTCTCCATGTTGCGTCGTATCCTTCTCTGTTGAAGAATCCTTTGTCTTTAATGTTCCTACTTAGCCTTAGCTAAGAGGAGACATTCAATTTTGATTTAATTTATGTTTTATGAATAAATGAATAAAGGAGGACATGTAAAACTCCTAATAAGTCTAAATAAATAAATTCCCATGTGAAAAAATACAAATCAGGGCTATGTAAATAATCACTTGTAGGTGTGAAAGAGGTTTTGCGCCAAGATTAGGCCCACCTTGACCAAGTCAACTGTGTTGTCTAGGTTCACTGCATCTCCAAAAGGGACTGCGCAGTCTTAGAAGAGAGCCTCTAACGTGAAAAGGGCCAACTCATCAAAGTGGTTTAGGGTTTGCAAGAGCTATCTCATGTTATAAAAAGGAGGAGAAGGCACATGAAGAGGTTGTTGATGAATTATATTTCTGATGTATTTTTCTGCTTAGACAAATACCATTCTCTGCTGTTTAGTGGAGGATTGTGATTGCAATTCCTGTTTAGGGGTTTCATCTCTTCCCTTGAGGATCATTGGATGAGTTCTTTGATGAAGTTGGCCACTATCTAGTTTGAGACCAAGCTTTATCTCTCATGAGCAACGCTGGGCCATTGAGGGTTTTGCAACTGCTATCTTTTGTAGCAAGTGGTGTTCTAGATCTGCTTAGATATAGCTTGTTTTGAGAGTATTTCTCTATTGGAGTGTGTTATTTAGCCTCCAAAGAGATAGCTAATCCATATTTTTTATCATATCTATAATTTCTTTCCATTTATTCAGTCTCCTTCACCCTCTGCGCAATTTCTTCTCATTACTGCATTATTTTGTGAGAGGGATTTCTTATTTCAGTTTGCTATCAGTTTGAAGGAAGATCTCTTGGTGTTAGGCTTGCCTTCCCTTGGTGATCCATGGATTGGGTTGCTGATCCATGTCTCTATAGATATGATCTCTTTCAGCAATAAAAGTTATCTTCATAAATTTCTTGGTTTTCTGCAGCACTGCAATTTGTAATTCAGATCTACAGCTTGTTATGCAATATTTTGAAGTAATTCCAATTGGATCTTGTTCTTAAAGTATTATAGTTTCCAGACCTGTATTAGATCTGATGTTTCATCCATGTATATGTTATAGATCTGAAATTTAATTTACAACATCTGAACCATATGAAAAATAACGTTGTCTATGTATTTCTACAGTTTATTCCTAGTTGCAGCTCTAATTGTTGAAGGGATTTTGACCTAGTTCTCTTTGTAATCAGTTGTAAAGGAAATAAGCTTAAGTATAAATCTGATTTACTTTTATATCTCTGAAGTATAAGATATTTGGCTGTCCTCCTCTAAGTTTCAGTCAAAACTGCACAATTCTAGTAGCTAGGGTTTTCATGTTGCAGTAGCCTTTTTCTTTGGTTGATTTCTAGCTAGTCTTGTTTCCGAGAGATCTATTTAATGTCCTTAAACTTATTTGTTTTTGATGAAATTGCATATGTAAGTCACACACAACATAAATGAGGGGATCTCAACCCTGATCTACATTATTCTTGCTCAGATTTGCTTATACAACATTTTCATTGAAGACCTTATTGAGATTCCTAAAAGGGATTATTCCAAGTTCTCTAGGCAAAGTCCACATTTGGCCAGTTAGCCTCTGGTTCTCACCCTCTTTTCAGAGGTGAAATAACTATTAAATGCCTCTATAGTCCATCTCTAACATAGAATCTTGAGAATCCCCAAAAAGGGATATTACAGTGGTATCGGAGCTCCACTCTTGGCACAGCCTTTGCTAACTTTGGAGCCTCAGTCATGCTACATTCCAAAGATGAAGATCCACTTTTTGAGAGGGAGAGGAGATACCATAATAGAATTCATAGAAAGTATGACTATACTACTATTGACCTTGACAAGGGTTAAGACAAGGGGAAAGCCCCTGAATTGGTGAATGACAAAGATAAGGAGGCTAAAGAGTTTGCAAAAACTCTCTTGGAAGCTATGCAAGATCTGTCCAAGGAGATAAAGGAGATGAGGATAGATCGAATGAGGGAGTCCCTTGGGATATTTCATCAAGGATAAAGTTCTGAAATGTCTCAGTTTCGGACTGGTCAACCTGTGAGCTTGCCTCAAGTTCCATAGATCTCACAATGCTCTACAATGCCTACCTTCTTGGTTGTAGAGAATGAAGGGCTTCAAGATTCAACCTCTTTGGAAGGATACTTCGCAGAATATGATTCAAAAAGTCAGAGGTTCAAGGATAACTTGAGCTTTCAAGACTTCTACCATCTCAAGGACCGGAGGAGACCATTGCAGCAGTATAGAGATGGAGGCTTCCTTCATGGGAGGCACCACACCATGGGTAGGTTCTTCTTGCCTAAGTTTGATGGATCACCCTCTTGTTCTGCTAAAGCATGGGTGGAGAAGTTGGACATTTATTTCCAGTTGAATAAACTAAAGCAGAAGCCATTAAGATTGTTGCGCTGCATTTTGATGGAGAAGCCCACAACTGGTGGTTTCATGGAATTTCTACATTGAGGCACAAAAATGTGTCCACTTATGTTGAGTTCATTAGGAGACTAGTGGAAAGATTTGATCGGAAGGATCTGGAGGCCCCTTTCATAAGCTTGGCAAAGCTTAAACAAACAGGAGATGTTGAAGCCTATATCTCTGAATTCTTGATGTTGTTTGTAATGGTTCCTGATCTTTCAGTAGCAAGGAGAGTCTATATGCTCATTGATGGCCTGGAAGAACCTTGCATGGGTTGGTTAAGTCCACCAAGCCCATCACTCTACATGATGCCATTGAAAGAACTAGGGATCTCCAAGATGCCTTGCCAAGGGCAAAGGCAACCTTCCCAAGCAAAGCTACTCACTCTTATAAGGGGAAGGAAGGGAAAGCTACTCCACCCAAGGAGAGCTCACTGAAGAAGCTTCTTGACAATGATCTCCGGAGGGAGCTGAGGAAAAATAAGTTATGTTTCACTTGTCAAGAGCCATGGGTACCGGGACATAGGTGTGCTGCTGGAAGAGCACACTATATTGAAGTCTTCTCTGATTATGAGGAGGAGGAGGGAAATGATGGACCTAGGAGAGGTCACAACGCTGGTGATGATGAGGAGGAGGATCCATCATCATCCATAGAAGAAGAAGGAGAATTTGCTCCAACTAGTGGGACTCTTGCTTCCTTGAGAGGAGTGCCCAAGTATTTGACTCTTAGAGTCCAAGGTTCAGTTATGAACCAAAGAGTATCCATTCTGATTGACAATGGGGCAACCCACAACTTCATTGATGCTCACTTTGTGCAAAGGAGAGGGATCCCCACTGATACTTTTGATGGGTTCTCTATTTTGGTTCCGGGAGATAGAACTATGCAGCGTATGCAATATGTTCCATCACTTACTGTGACTATGGGGACCTACACTTTGGAGGACCACTTATTTATAGTGGATATACCAGACACCAACATCATCTTGGGTGTCCAGTGGTTGATTACTTTGGTAAAGGTCACCACTGATTGGAAGGCCTTGCAGATGGAATGGGTTTATTTGAAGAGTGGGAAACAACAAATCATTCAAGGCATGCAAACCTACCCTTCACTTGATGTTTCCACTCACACAACAAATATGGAATTGTCTAGTGGGGGTAGGGACCTCGCAGTTCCTTCTCTCATGTTTATGAGAATGCTGCAAGGTACATTCCTACATCATGGCAAGCCACTTGGGGTGCCATTAGATTCTATGGGGAAAGCTTCACCAAGTGCTGAAACAATGGAAGAAAGAGTCACAGCGCTGTGGGAGGAAGCAAGGGGGAGGATCAACCTTCCCACAAACAATTTTGGCATGCATAGTGCCAAAGGAACAAACAGCAACAAGGCAAGCACCACCTTAGATACATCAACAACGCTGTCTTTGTTGAGAAGTGTAGATCCATCTTGGAGATCTCAACTCCTTGTCGAGTACTCCAAAGATCTGCACACCGGGATGATCTTAGATGGCATAAAGCAAGGAGGAGGCTATTTGGTCCATGAAAGGGTCATCTATCATCTTGGTAAAGTATTCTTGTCTCAAGCCTTCAAGCTTAAGCAAGAAATACTACAAAGGGCACACAAGGAGTTCCTTTCCAGCTACATGCAGTCAGCAAAAATATACTCCCTAATATTGAAGAGTTTTGATTGGGAGGGTATGGAGGAAGAGCTACATCAGCATTATGATTGGGAGGAGCTAAATCAGCACTTACAAGAGTGCAATATTTATGTGGATATGGGGAAGCCAAGGGATCCTATGAAGGAGACATTTCAGCCATCTCTTTCTTCTCTCAAAAGAGGGGAAAAGCCCATGCCTAACTCTATGTGTGTGGGAGGATTGTATGGTAAGAAATCTGATCTTATGGAGCAAGTTTATTTTTCTAATTTGGCACATTCTCTTACCATATGTATGCAGGCCATGACTTCTACAAGGATTGATATTACATGCAGATCTCATGGCAATGATGAGGCCAAGAAAAATTCCAAAGCTGGCCACTCCCTTGAGGTGCAAGGGGAGATTGCTTATTATGAGGGGTGCTTCCCAAAAGCACCTGATGAGGGTTTCACTTTCAGCCATGTCAAAGTGGCCTATGTAGCAAATATGTGGTTGGAGTACCACCTATCACATTAAAATCTACTCAAAACAAGGAGTGCACTGCGCTGGTACCTCATGTGGGATTCTGACCCACCTCCTCAAGTGCAAATTTCAGTTTTCCTATATGTGATTTTGCTTCCATACATAGATGACATATTGATATTGTTTATGGGTATGTATGGGCAAAAATTAAGTAGTGTACATGTACCACATGGGATGGAACTTTATCTTGTACTTCATGATACATGTTTCAGATGTGACATTGGCTCACCCATGTTTATTTCTGTTGAGTTTTACACTCCTGAAGGGGCAGACTATGTACCTATCATGTTAGCATTGGAGGAGCATTTTTTGATGTATCGTATTGGTGAGCATTTACTCCATGAAGAAAGTTTGATTCTTGATGGTGCCGTCAATGGAGAAGGAGAAGAAGTACAACTCTTACCCTACCAGTTGCTTGAGGACAAGCAACATTTTGAGGGGGAAGACTGTAATGTTCCTACTTAGCCTTAGCTAAGAGGAGATATTCAATTTTGATTTAATTTATGTTTTATGAATAGATGAATAAAGGAGGACATGTAAAACTCCTAATAATTCTAAATAAATCAATGCCCATGTGAACAAAGAAAAATCAGGGCTATGTAAATAATCACTTGCAGCTCTGAAATAGGTTTTCAGCCAAGATTGGGTCCACCTTGACCAAGTCAACTGCGCTGTTTAGGGTCTCTACATCTCCAAAAGGGACTGCGCAGTCTTAGAAGAGAGCCTCTAATGTGAAAAGGGCCAACTCATCAAAGTGGTTTAGGGTTTTCAAGAGCTATCTCATGTTATAAAAAGGAGGAGAAGGCACATGAAGAGGTTGTTGATGAATTATATTTCTGAATTATTTGTCTGCTTAGAAAAATACCATTCTTTGTTGTTTAGTGGAAGATTGTGATTGGAATTCCTATTTAGGGGTTTCATCTCTTCCCTTGAGGATCATTGGAGGAGTTATTTTCTGAAGTTGGCCACTATCTGGTTTGAGACCAAGCTCTATCTCTCATCAGCAGCGCTGGCCCATTGAAGGTTTTGCAGCTGCTATCTTTTGTAGCAAGTGGTGTTCTAGATCTGCTTAGATCTAGCTTTTTTTGAGAGGCTTTCTCTATTGGAGTGTGTTATTCAGCCTCCAAATAGATAGCTAATCCATATTTTGTATCAGATCTTCAATTTCTTTCCAGTTATTCAATCTCCTTCACCCTCTGCGCAGTTTCTGCTCAATACTGCATTATTTTGTAAGAGGACTTTCTTATTTCAGATTGTTATCAATTTGGAGGAAGATCTCTTGGTGTTAGGCTTGCCTTCCCTTGGTGATCTGTGGATTGGGTTGCTGATCCATGTCTCTATAGATCTGATCTCTTTCAACAATAAAATTTATCTTCAAAATTTTTTGGGTTTTCTGCAGCACTACAATTTGTAATTCAAATCTACAGCTTGTTATGCAATATTTTGATGTAATTCCAATTGGATATTGTTCTTAAATTATTATAGTTTCAAGATCTGTATTAGATCTGATGTTTCATCCATGTGTATTTCATAGATCTGAAATGTTATGTACAACAGCTGAACCATCTAAAAAATAACACTGTCTATGTATTTCTACAGTTTATTCCTAGTTGCAGCTCTAATTTCTGAAGGGATTTTGCCCTAGTTCTCTTTGTAATCAGTTGTAAAGGAAATAAGCTTAAGTATAAATCTGATTTACTGATATATCTCTGAAGTATCAGATCTTTGCCTATCCTCCTCTGAGTTTCAGTCAAAACTGTGCAATTCTAGTAGCTGGGGTTTTCATGTTGCAATAGCCTCTCTCTTTGGTTGATTTCTAGCTAGTCTTGTTTCCGGGAGATCTATTTAATGTGCTTAAACTTATTTTTTTCTGATGAAATTGCATATGTAAGTCACATACATCATAAATGAGGGGATCTCAGCCCTGATCTACATTATTCTTGCTCAGATTTTCTTATACAGCATTTTCATTGAAGACCTTATTGAGATTCCTAAAAGGGATTATTCCAAGTTCTCTAGGCAGAGTCTACAGTTGGCCAGGTAGCCTCTGGTTCTCACCCTCTTTTCAGAGGTGACATAACCAGTAAATTCCTCTGTATTCCATCTATGACATATAATCTTGAGAATCCCCAAAAAGGGATATTACAATGTCTCTGTCGCCAACTTAGTGATCCATTCCTCGAGCCACTGTTGTATCTCCCCTAGGAGAAAATTTTGTTTCACTAAATATGGTAGGGAATTCCATGTCTTCATTGTGTCCTTGGAAGCCTGTATTTAAATTTGTGGAGTCAACCTTGAACTTTGTGACAGAGTTATATTGCTTGTATATGTTTGGTGACAGGCAAGGGTGATGGCTCACCAACATGTACAAGTCTATATAAATATATTATACTGTATGCGCGCCAGTTTAGTGACATACCAAAACGAGGCATACCCCATGACTTCACAAACATCCAAGGCTTCTGAAGGAAACTGTGAATCTTCCTATTGTTTCTATGCAAGCATCAAAATAATTAGAAGAAACCATGCATAATGAAATGGGATACCTTTCTCTTGAGCCTCGTAGCATTCATCTAGAACTTCTTTGCATAGGTATGCGGCCAAAATGTACTGAACCCCATTAGCCCACTGCACATCCACTAAAACCACTAGTGCAAGGACTTCATTATCCCGACACTTCGTCACGATATTTCTAGCCAATATGTGTGCTTTGTAGTGAACTCCATGGTCATTGATCAAGCTGATATCATAACCTCTCTTTCCTTTTGTTAGTCCAAACTTGCTCTTCATGTTTTGTGCTATGGATTTTTATTTCTCTTTCCAAAAAACCTCCTCTGCTAGGTTAAATCCCTGATATGACAACCTTGTGATCTCCATATTAGCATTGGGTCGATAGGGATTATATTCCCCATCCATAGGCATCTATCGTGCTCCAGTACTAATAGTTTTCTTCCACATGTTGTGCTTCCTAGAATTCTGCCAAAGTGATACATATTCAACATGTTCAACAAACCTCATCGTGCCAACCCAGCCACCCGCCATTGTGGTTCTAACCTCATCACACCACTTTCATGGTAGTGCACATTTCTCAAGTATTCTTCTTGGTGTGAACTACTGATATTTCTTCTTGTCATTAAAATCATTTTCCGTGAACTTCAGATGTGGAATCTTCCCAAGGTCTTCTCCAATGAATCACACTAACTCCAACAGTAGAGGTGTGAAGGTTCCATACTTTGAATCCTTCGATTCTATCACTAGCTTTTCATCTCACTTCCTTCGATTCTATCACTAGCTACGAAGTATTCTTTGTAACCTTTGTGATTGAACTCCAGAAGTGGCTGGCCAGGCTTGTGGAATTCCAAAAGTGTTGGAAGGACGAGCGTGTCACTTAGTGGACCCCAGAGCTACTTGAGCAGCTGGAAAAAACTGATAATACTATCACACGCACGGTGGATCACTGGGTGGATAGTGTGCTACGAGGAATTGTGATGGAATTTTCCATTGATTAGTTTGTATCATACTTTGAGGCCGAACGAAGATTATTCAAAGGATTTTGAGGTAAATTTCTGAGGACGTTATCGTTGTTGATCAAGAAATTACTGTGCGAAAAGAGCATTATGTGTAGTCATGCTGACTGAATGACCTCAGATCTAGACAAGAACGTGACACGCATTGGTAAATGCTATCGGACCAACCTTGACGAAGGGAGATCTGCCTAAAATCCATTGAGGAACCAACTGCGCAAGATCCCCCAGCTACATCACCACCTCGGCCACGCAAAGGTAAGAATTCGCCTATACTGCCACCCTCCCTAGACATTGATATGGTTGCGCATTGAAACTACTTATCTTCAAGGGGGTAGGAGATGAGGATATGGACTGATTTTGGTTCGTTACAGACTCTGTATGGACTGCGTAGAATGTGGCGAGTGATACCGTAAAAAGGGCGCAGCTATCGTTGGCCTTCGAGGATAGGGCCCTGAAATGGTATATGCGGTATATTGCCCAGAATGGGGGCGCATCTATTCAAGATATCAATGATGATTTGAAGCTGTTGGGATCCTGTGATTTAGCAGATTGGCATACTAAATGACAAGGCAACATATAAACCAGTCTTTAGAGTTCTAGGATCTAGCCCTCCTAGTCTTAGAGAGGGATCTCTCAATTGTTTGCAAAGATATGACTCGTTTGCTTTGTAAAAGGTTGATTTTAGGCTAGTTATTAAGCATGAGTTTGTTTCATTGTTTGATGGGACATGATGATCTAGGCAGCATAGATAGAAAAGGGAAATCTCCAAGTCATTGGCCAATGGAGTCAAGTGGAAGTTTGCAACAAGTTTTTAGATGAATCATGGGTATCAAAGGGAAAATCTAACTTGGCTATTGGATCTAGAAAGTCTTTGAGGTGAAATGAAATGAACATTAAGGGTTTAGAATAAAAAGCAGAACTAAGGGAAATTAAGAATCCTTAATTATATGTACTTCTCAACAAAGGGACTTAAAACATTATCTGAACATGAAGAAGTGTTTTATAGACAAGGCTAACCATGAATTCTACAAATCACACTTCAGCAAATAACAACTTCAATACAAACTTTCAAAATGAAATCTAGGAGTCGAGGAATGCTCTATTTCATCAAATATTTCACTTTCAAGGATAAGAAAACATTCAAGGTTCACAAATAACTGCATTCATAGAAGAGGGAACTCCTAAACATCTAGGACTGCAATTATAAAGACCTTCAAAACAATTATCTAAGCAAGAACAAAGGGTGTGATCAAAATATACCTCTTTGGCAGACTGTAAACAATGGTACTTTATTCAGAAACAATTTTCAAGAAACATCAAGTAAGCAGGGAAAACCACAAATCATTCTTGAGACCAACTATTTGAACTATTTCTGAAATAAACAAGCTTAAGGGTTGAAAAATAGTCAAACTACTCAATAAAACCTTCAGCAGATGAAAACATAAAGACAGTGAAGAGTAAAGAGGTCTAAGGTGCTTATGTGAGACATTTCTTAGCCTAAACGTTTTACTCTACTATAAGCAAGAAATGATGGAAACATAATGGAAAATAGGAAAAACATAAACATATTAGAATACTTCACCAACAGCCAAGCTCAAGGATCCAATGACAGAGCTTTCTCCATCAATAAACAGGTCAAAACATCCACATGTTCCAGTACATCAATTTCTTTTCAATCTCAGCAGAGCTATGTATTACTTCAAAGAGTTATCAAAATGCCCCATTCAGACAATGAGTTTGAATGCAGTATTTATACTGCAAATGAGGAGGTGGAACCATCTAGAGTTCAAAATGTTATAAATGACATAGTAAATGCACTCCTATCCTTAAAAACCATGCAAGGCATAAGGTATGAATGTCTCTCAGCTACTTCTTTGTGTAATAAATCTGTCTTTACTTCCTGAGGATAAAATAGTTGAAAATATTGACTTTGAGGCCTTTTTGGTAGTTGGCAATTACTTTGGAGCTGGCTTTTGGAAAATATCCCTGACATTGCATTAACTGTGTATTATTTTGAGGAAATAGTCCTGTAGGTGGCATTTATGAGGATTAATTGCCTCATTGATGTGGCATTTGGAGGCTTTCTTGATAGATCTGTCTCTTTATGGCTTTAAACACTGATTTAGGCCCTGGTCTTGCTTTTAGGCCTTCATAATCATTTGCAGGCTTTAAACTGTGTCTTTATCCTTTAAACTATGGATTAAATTTAAATCTTCATACTTTTCTTTAATCCTTTAATCTTTAATCTCCACTGTCTTTGGCACGCCGAGGGTTTCCTTGTATAACCAATGCTCATGAGGCACTGATTAAACCTTTAAATTCAACCCAGTGGATACCTTTTCTACGTGATTCTGGCCTGAGGATAGTCATCCTTGGCCTTGTTTCACTTTATCGTGACTGTGGGATGGATTTATAGATCATCTGCCATGAAACTTGAAACATAAACAAACTATTACATAAAATCCTGCGTTTATATGGTTAAACTACTTTTAGAGGCTGGGTGGAGGGCGAAAGGAGTAATGAGGAGGGGAAAATGCATGTAGGAGGAGGTTCCAAAGAGAACACCTATGAAAACAGTGTTTTATTTGCATATTGGAGAGAAATGGTGGAAAGTGGTTTCAGAAAACCACGAATGGTTTTCATGCATGAAATGAGTGGTAAGCAGTTTAGCTGGGAATGAACACGATACAGGTCTTGGATTGACATGTGTCCGGGCGAAAATTCCCTATTTCACGTCAAAAAACAAGTGATTGGTTTTATTTGTGAAATGAATGCGAAATGTGTTTGGAACCTTTAGATCTTCGGGCCGAAGATCAACCGTCATGGCTGAGTACAAAAAATAGAAATATGTGTAGTGGAAACACGTGGTGGGGCCAAGGTGATGTCACCTTTTTTTTTGCGTAGCGGGAAGGCTTTTAGGTCAGGCAAACTTTGGTTTTCAGTGTTTAAAACGAAAAAAAATAGTTATGGATAAATACAAAGGAAAAACCTTTTTTACAAGGGGCACGAGGGGGAGAAACAACATTGAAGGAACAACAATGAAGGGATAGCAACAAAGGAACAACAGTAAAGGAATAACAACGAAGGGACAACAGCGAAGGAATAGTAGTAAAGGAACAACAGTGAGGGAACATCAGTGAAGGAACAATAGTGAAGGAACAACAGTGAAGGAACAGCAATAAAGGAACAGCAGTGAGGGAACAACAGTGAAGGAACAACAACGAAGGAACAGTAGCGAAGGAACAACAGTAAAGGAATAGCAGTGAAGATTGTTTTTCTAGAAAACGCCATAAGGCTTCAAGAATGAGTAATTTTCTATGAAAATAATCTCTTGAAGGCTCAAGACCTGTTTTAGCCATCATTTGCTGTGACCAAATTTACTGATGGCTAACAGAAGCATCAGTTCAGGAAGCCAAAATCTTATTCCTAGTTGGTAGCAGAAGTAAAGGACTTCAAACAAGGTGTGTCTGAGTCATTATGGGAGGCTGATCAGCAACTGAAGAAAGCAATCAGGGAAGGAGGATTCGAATATGATGATAGATAGCATATGAAATGGTTCATCACTATGTTTTTACCTCACCTGTGCACGCCAATGAGTCATCAGACCTTTGAGTTGGAGGAGAAGGCTGTGGAAGTCGCTATGAAACTAGAGGTTGCCCTCCGAGAGGATACGTCAATAGGGGTACAACAAATCCAGGAACAACTTGGGGCTATGCATATGGAGATAAAGAACCTGCGAAAAGAGAGAGGAAAGGATGTTTGTGTAGATCTCTGGTGCATACGATGCTGGGTGTCTGGCCATACAAAGGATCAGTGCCCTGTGTTGACAGATTACATGCAAGCAGGAGGACCTAGTCTGGTACACCTAGGGGCAAGTAGGGAACCCATCCTATCACGACCAGGTTTAGACCGACCTGCACTATGGTGTGATGATTGTCGGGTAGCAAGACCGCATGACACGAACCATTGCCATCGATTAGGTGTGTATGTCCTAGAATTAAAGAAAAAATTGTGCCGATTTTGCCGATTAGTGGGACAAGATGAGAAGAACTGTCATACTTACGACTTAATGATGGATCGTGGGAACTTATATAGGGTACAATCGAACCCTGCATCACTGAGGCTTTCTACGCACTTTGGAGGATCACCGGCCCGAGGTAGAGGAGGTCGGGGATGAAGCGCGGGACGAGGACGTGGGTAGCTAGTCTGTTATAACTGTGGGGAAATAGGGCACTTTGCCAGAGAATGCCCAAATCTCACCAGGCCATCATGCAAATATTGTAGGCAGCTGTACCATGAGGTCGAGGACTGCCCAATTTTAATAGCCAAGATGCAGGAAAAGTAACCCACCCCTATGCAGAACGTACAAAGAGTTAAATCTGAGCTAAGAAAGGTGGATCCCTGTGTAAAAGTCATGACACGCAGAGGGCTGGTCACCTAGGGAGCAAAAGAGGAGCTTGCCTCCCGGGAAGGAGTGCCTTTCAAAGAACAAACATCACTGAAAGTCCATATGAAGCCACCAACGCAACCTCGGATAGAGTAAGGGGTTGAGCCCTTTTTAAAGGCATGTCTGAAGCTGCTGTGAAATCCGTAGGTTGTAGGTAATCTCCAAGCACTACTGAATACCTGCGCATTTCAGACCAATATGATCCCTGAAACCAAGGATGTACACAAACTATACAGCTATAATAAGCGTACCGAAAGAGAGATGCGATTGACTGTGCAGATTGGTGACTACGAGATGGATCAGGTTATCTTAGATCTGGGGTCAGATGTGAATGTATTACCAAAGAAGACATGGCAACGAATGGGAGAACCTAAATTAGAATGGTCCACCATCCAGCTGCGAATGGCCAATAAAAAAAAAATCATCCCTCTAGGGAGGTTACCAAAAGTCATGGTTGACATCGCAGTAGTAAGGGTCCTAGCTGACTTTGAAGTCATAGAAATTCTGGAATATGCGGATCCCTACCCTGCACTTCTTGGACTGGATTGGGAAATTGACATGGGGGTGTCATCAATCTCAAGAAACGCAGCATGGTGTTTGAAAGAAAAGGTACGCGTGTCATAGTACCACTAGATCCAACAGAAGGTGTGCAGTATACAGAGCCAACCTATGAGGAGGAGGAATTAGATCACATTTATAAATTAAATGCGTAGGATGAAAATCAGGTTAACCCCATGGATGAAGGGATGCTCTACTGGGAAAAGGACAGTGAATGTTTTTATGACTCCGATGAGGAGCTGGAAAATTGGCAAGGCCAATTGCACGAAGTTTCGGCGCTCCGATATCTTCAAACCGTTAGGAATTTTCGACGCATCTCTACCAAGAAAAGGAACGTGCCCTGCCAGGAGGACAAAAATGATATTCAGGAGATATTTGAACCTAAGATTCCCATGGAACGCAGTCTCGGGGCACTATCACTAACATTGTGCGGAGCACCTACGCAAGGACCGATATTCTTCACTCGGGAGAAGTATTGGAGAAGGGTGATCCTGCGCATAGGGACCTCGGTTGCTAGATGGAATCCCAAGTCAGTTGACCTAGGTGGACACTTGCTGACATACCACACTCAAGGGTGTGATCAAGCCTTGCACAGACAGGCTTGCCGAGGTACCGCTGACCTGCCTACACCCACATGTAATTTGAAGAATTTGTGAATGCCTCAAGTAATAAATGGCATGAGGATGCATGACGCAGCCCTCTGGTGCAAGGACGTTCCAACCAAGGGCAAAGCGCATGGCTCAAAAAGACTGATGGCCAACTTGCAGACACACCTCGCGTCGACCTTCATTCAGGGTACACGAATGACATACAGGCATCATCCGTGGTCTGAAATTTCGTGGAAACGACCTTAGGTACGTAAGACAACCGTTAACTCATCCTGATTTAATAAAAAAGGGACCTTACAAGTATGCACAATCGGTGGCAAATCATCAATGCAGCCATTTATGGTAAAATTGATCTACCTGATTGATGGTCAGTCTCATGAATGGGCTACTCCACCATTAAATACCTCTGGACGATGTGCGGATGGTTGGATAATTACACACCAGGATATTTATTCACCCTACAACATGCTCCTGCTATCTGTGTACTAGTTTTCTGTGCTCCTTAAAATTCTCTAGGTTGCCTGCTTTTGGGTTGCTAGGATGGGCCCAACCAGAGAGCTTGGGAATGCTGAGTGTAGTCACAGGGGTGAATGCTAGCTCCCAACAGAAAGGATTGTCCGCGAGCCACATGCAGCAGTAACACCGTGATACAGGGACATGCTGTAGCTTCTCCGAAACTCCAGAACACCGCCCAGCCGAAACAATGTGTGTTCCCTCCCTCGAATTGCCCTCGTCAATGCTCCCGATCCAACTACGGGGGACATCCAAATTAATTTAGTGCAGCTATCTCGCACAGAGCTACAAGGACTACACACCAAAGTGTTGTGTGAAGTTCGCCACCATGACCGAGCCAGGAAACAAAAGTATAATGTACCTCAAGAAGCATGGGACCAGTGGATTGCAGTGGTCACAGAGGCAATGCAGATTATTCAAGAACGGCTAACGTAGGGCGCGCAATGGGTCAAAGTAGCCACCCAACTATGGATGGCCATCCAACACGATACCACGCTTCAGCATATCCAAATGGAATTGCAACAGGCGAAAGCTGCTCTGGACCAAGTCAAAGCCTCCTCACCATCCACCGTCTCCGCACAGTGTCTAGCCATCTTGGACAGGATTGAGAACCTTCACCACAACAAGCATGTCACTTGAAAACGGTTGAAACCATGGGATGATACCGCAATCCAGCTCGTTGAAGATGCTCAGTCTGCCATTGCGCGCCTCCACTGGCTGTTAGAACGGGTTATCGCGGCTCTAGATGGCCCTTCCTCCCTGACACTGGTCAACATTGCACAACAAGCTATAGCCCAGAGTAAGGACATTCTCCCACTGGTCCTCCGCACTCTAGCTACCTTGCGCACGCAAATCAAAGCCGTGGCACTAGAGTGACTTGGGATGAGTCACAATATTGTGTTGGGGGATTGTTGGAATGGGGTCTCCTAGCAAGCTAGGAAACTGGTCCATTTTTTATATTTGGATTATATTTAATCTAGCGGAGAGGTTTTGGGGTGGGTCAAAGCCTCGAACGCATTGTAATTGGTCAAAGGGTAAACTAGGGGTCTGAAAACCATGGGTTGCGGACCATAGGAAAGTCGAGGCTAGATTGTTATACATAGAGATGCATTTTGTGTTGTAAAGGATAAGAAATTATGAGCTATTGATGCAAATTGTGATTTAGGCTATCTGTTTGGGTTTTGGGGAATGGACTCCTGCTGGCTGTGTGCATGTAGATCCTAGTCCAGCTGTGTGCGGACCCTGCTGCTGTGTGCGCAGGTTGGGAGGGGAATTGGAATTGTAAGGAAGAATTGATGAATGAATGAATGTAAACGGTTGTTACAGAATTGAATCTGTGAGTACTTTTATGTGAAATACTGATAATTGTTGTACTATGCATTTTCTGTCCTTAAGCTACGAAAGATCTGTATACTACGTTCTTGGATCTAGATCTGGTATGTTCTGTTTATGTACTACTGTGTTCATGTTATAACAAGCATATAACTATAGATCTAGTGCACGTGGATGCAAATAGAGACTTAAGTAACTCTACATAGAATAAGGTAATCAGGGATTACAGGACCTAGCGTTGCTTTGCTTTCTTTACCCATCCTTTCTTAGGGTACAGAAACCTGGTTCTGGCACCCATCCATACTACTTCAGGTGAGACTTTGACCTACAAAAGTAGGTCATTTCCGAGAGGGCCAGTAGTATAGGGGTTTGTTGGCAAACCTTGCTTACCGAACCTGGGTCAGGACCCCTAGAGCCAACAGGATTCATATTTAGGATTTCCTCTCCTTCTTGAGAGGCCTCTTGAAGGATTGCACTTCATTTCTCCACATCTTAGCTCAAGGCCAAAGCCACTCCTTTCAGTCACTGCATTATTTCTGCTGAAGTATAATGTAGTGTTGTTGGGTGTTGCAGTGGAGGGTTCCACAACACCATTTCTTGTCTCATATTTCAAAGGAGGGAGCTTCTATTCCTCAGGAGGATAAGTGAGGAAGGTTTCCAATGCTGATTTTCATATTTTGGCATCAGGCCAAGCTTCCCCTATTATCAGTAGCGCAGTCCCTTCTCTAGACTGCGTTATTTCATTGCATATTTGCAGTGAGGGTTTGCACCATCATCTTAGAGGGAGATATTTTCAATGTTAGGATCAGCCTTAGACTCAGGAGGTCCATTAAAGGAGGTTTTCTTCAAATTGTACATCTTATTCAGCCATCTCCATATTGTTCCAGTTTTGTGTTGCAGCTGCTACCCTGCAACTCTGGCATTTCTGCAGATTTTCCATTTGTATATGTATTGCAACAAATCCTTCTAAGGATTCTTGTATCATTTTTGTATTAGTGTTTTCAGGGGTTGAGAGCCTGCTCCCCCACTTTTTTTGAGCTGATATTGACATATCATCATATTATCATTTTTTATGTTGTAGTGTCTCCAATGAACTGTGTTATTTTAGACTTATAACATTCTTGCATAGTAGTGTATCTCTATTGTCATGTACATGTATCATTGCCTAGCTTGAGTGATTGATTCCTCAAAGCATTGTACACTTTTGCTACTATATCATACATTGGTTGGCTATCTACTTCTTCATGTGTGTAGACTTTACAAAATAATGCTATTGCTCCATTCTACGTTCATGTATTGTTGCAACCCCCTCCTCGGGCACTTTCTGAGGACAACTAGGTGTGGGAGATCTGTTTAACCCACCTAGAAGGATTTGTTTGGAGCCTCCTCTTGGATTTAGGACTTAGATAGATTTTTCTAAGGGATCCAGGTCCTGGTTTCAAATCTTGTAGCAGCCATTACTGGAAAATGTGTTTTCTAGTCATGCCTTGATAGCTGAATCCCAATTTGGGGATACTACAGTGGTATCAGAGCAACTTCCTTGGCATAGTCTATAAGTCTCAGCCCAAGAAGATCAGAAGCTTTAAGAGGATGGGTTTTATCTCATTATATTTCAGATCCATGAAGAACCTCCCCAAGGAGGATAATAAAATAGAAGAGGAAGGACCCTGCACTTCCTATTCTCATCGAGAAGGAGACAAAGAGATGAGCAGGAAAAAGACTCCATTTTCTAGAGAAGAAAAAGGGGATAAGATTACAAAGCTTCTTCCTAAATCTGTACAAAAAAATTCATGAAGATTTCAAGAAGATCAGGAAGGAGATGTATGAAGAATATCTAAGAGGGTTTGAGTCTAAAGTAAACTCTAGATTGATGTATGAGGAGTGTGAGCATGCATCTACACCCTATGGTGCACAACGCAGTCACATGCCCAGGATTGCCAAAAGAGAGATGGAAAGAGGAGAGGAGATTTCTAGGAAGGAAACCCTTAGTGATTTCCTAAGAGAGTATGAGTCCCGAACTCAAAAATTCTGAGATCATCTCAGTTTTTCAGAGTTTTTCAAGATGAAGGTGAAGGGAAGAGAGCAGCAGGATAGATTTCATCTATCTACCTTTGAAGGTTCACCTATATGTTCAGCCAAAGCTTGGGTGGAGGAGTTAGACACCTTCTTGTAGCATCACCAAATGCCAGAAGATGAAGCCATCGGAGTTGTAATGCTGCATTTGAGAGGTAAGGCCTTTGCTTGGTGGATCTTTGAATCCTTTTCTTTGAAAAATGTAAACACTGCATCTTATGCAAGTTTCACTAGGGCCTTAGTGAAAATATTTGATAGGAGGATTCATGAGACACACATGGTGGGGCTAAACAACGAAACTCAAAAAAAACCCTTGCATGAAAATGCATTTCCATTTCAGAAAACCATAAAGGAGGCTGAAAACTTGCACCATACCCTGCAGGGGGGAAGTCTTTCATCTCACACCTTTGAGCAAAGGAGCATGGAGATCTCTTTGTCAAAGACGGATCCAATCATTTAGAGGATGCCCATTCATGTAGCAGAGATTGAGGGCAACAATGTTGTCTCTTATAGAGGTTATCTAGTTCCTCATGCAGAGGAAGGAGGAGCTCTTGCTCCAAGTAGAGGGATTCTTGCATCTTTGCAAGGAAGTCCCCAGGATCTCATGTGTGAAGATCAAGGCACAACTCATGTGACATTGTTGAGGAGTTTTGGAACCATGGAGACACAAGGAGGAGGTAGGGAGGAGACCTAGCATCATGAGATGAGGAGTACACATCCCTATTCATTTCTGGAGGTTGTTACACCTAGGAGGGAGACTGGATTGCGCAGTGAGAGCATGGGTAAGCTTTTCCATTCATATATGCAGTCATCTATTGATGATCATGCCTCATTGCATGGAGACATTTTTCTGAGGAGACCACTGGATCAGAAGAGGAGGATGGATGCTTCACCAGTTGAGGCACCACTCATTGATTTCAGAAGAGTGGGAACCTTGGGAGAGCTTGATACACCGTTGGGAGTTGGGTAGACTCAAGGAGAGAGGGAGCATTCTCTCAGCATCATCAGTACCCACTTCCATTTTAGATTCTACGTTGTGACAGGAGTAGCAGGGGAAGGATAGCAGCCTTCCAACTTGCATCTTTGGCATGGGAGATCTCAAAGGAGAATATAACCATATGACAGGTGTTCTTCATGAGAGATTATCAGCGCTGTCACTATTGAGGATAGATCCATATTGGAACTCCCAGCTGTTGGTCGAGTATTCCAATGATCTTTTCACTTGCATGATCTTGGATGATCAGTTGCATGAGGAGCGATATTCAGTCGGAGATGGTGTTGGGAAACTAGCTCCAAAAAGAGAAGAAAAGAGATATCAATGCCTTAGAAATAAGCCACTTCGAGGGGGCAACCTCCAATACATTACATGAATGAACAATTCTTGGATGATACAATTTACAAAACCTCCTTTCTATATATAGGAGTCCATAGGGCCATATTGTAATCCTAGTGGGCCACAATGTAATCCTAGCCGACCTAAAAATAATAATTTAAGGGCACAATAATAACAAAATGGGGGTTACAAGGGTACAATAATAACAATAAGGGGTTTACACTAGCAATAATAAGGGACTATACTAGTGATATAGGGACCTAACATGCCCCTCTCCTTCAAAAAAAGTGTTGTCCTCAACGCTTGAGTAGCTCCGGGTGCTTCTGTATAAAATTCTCATCCTCCCATGTAGAATCTTCGGTGGGTAAGTTCTTCCACTTGATGAGATACTCTGAAATTGATCGATTCCGTAGCTATCGAGTTCTTGTTTCCATGACCGCTTCAAGTTCCAATATGATTTTTTCTTCCTCATCAAGTTCTGGAAATATTGTTTGAACTGGAAGATTTTCACCTATAACCTTCTTTAAGCATGAAACATGGAAAACTGGATGTACTCGCGAAGAAGCAGGAAGCTCCAATTTGTATGCCACAGTACCAATCTTTTGCAACACCTTGTAAGGACCATAGTACTTTGGTGATAATTTATTATCCTTCTTAGCTTGCTTGAGGGACATTTGTTTGTATGGTTGTAGCCGTAAAAATACCCAATATCCTACATCAAAACTTCTCTCGCTGCGATGTTGATATGCTTCTTGTTTCATTCGATTTTGTGCCAAATTCAGGTTATCCTTTAAGAGTTGGAGAACTTCTTGTTGATGCTTGATGTGATCTTCCACTGCTTGAACCTTCGAATTTTCTCTTAAAGATGATATGATGGATGGTGGATGATATCCATAAAGTGCCATAAATGGGGTCATTTTTGCTGCAGTATGGAAGGAAGTGTTATACCACCATTCAACAAGAGGTAACCACTTGACCCATTGTGTTTGTTTATCAGATACAAAACAATGAAGATATCCTTCCAAACATTTATTTACTATCTCAGTTTGACCATTAGATTGAGGATGATAAGATGAGCTATCAGCTAATTGAGTAGCCAAACAAGAAAATAACTCCGTCCAAAAATTTCCAGTAAAAATGGGATCTCTATTGCTCACAATAACCCTTGGGCTTCCATGTAGCTTTTGAATTCTGTCCATAAATGTAGTAGCAACTGTACTTGCTTTAAATGGATGAGATAATGCACAAAAGTGTGCATGCTTGGTAAGTCTATCAACTACCACCATGATGACACTCTTTCCTTCGGACTTAGGTAAACCTGTGATAAAATCCATTGAAATCTCCTCCCAACGTTGACTTGGAATGGATAAAGGTTGTAGAAGTCCCGGGGTCTTAATTGTCTCAACTTTGTTCTGCTGGCAAACCAAACATTCTGTCACAAAATTTTGAATATCAGATTTAAGGCCATCCCAAAAAATTCTTTCTTCACCCTGTGGTAAGTTTTTAAAAATCCCGAGTGTCCTCCTAAAGGAGAAGTGTGCAATTCCAGAAGAATCTTTGTTTTAGTTGGGAATTCTTACAAAGATATAAGCGATCTTTGTACCATAAGGAATCATTTTTCCAACTAAATGTATCATATGTACTAGGATCTTGCTGCAACTTTTGAATGAGTGTCCATACATGTTTTTCCTTCTTCCATTCATCTCTTGCTTCGGTTATCCAATCTGGTTGGATAAAAGAAATGGCACAAATCAATGCTTCCACCTCTTCATTCTTTCTTGAGAGTGCATCTGCAACAACATTAAGCTTTCCTTTTTTGTAGATTATTTCAAAGTCATAACCCAACATCTTTGTGACCCATTTTTGCTGCTCTTCTGATGATAGTCTTTGTTCCAAAAAGTGTTTAATACTATCATGATCGGTTTTTACCTTGAAGTGTCTTCCCATTAGGTAAGTTCGCCATTTCTTTAGTGCATGCAGTATTGCTAACATTTCCTTCTCATAAATAGGTTTCTGTAAATACTTTCCTTTGATTGGACGACTTTCAAAAGCAATGGGTCTTCCTTCCTGCATTAAAACGGCACCAATTCCATTTCCTGAGGCATCACATTCCACAATAAAGGTTTTTGTGAAGTCTGGCGTAGCTAAGACCGGTGCTAGGCACATTGCCTCTTTAAGATGTTCAAAGGCCTTAGTTGCTTCGGGAGTCCATGAAAATGCATATTTCTTCAATAATGTTGTTAGAGGTGCTGCTATTCTCCCATAATTATTAACAAACTTGTGATAATACCCTGTTAACCCGAGAAATACTCGCAACTACTTTATGGTTGTAGGGACTTTCCATTCCTTAATGGCTTTAATTTTGTTAGGGTCTACTTTAACACCCTCGTGAGATACAATATGACCCAGATATTCCACCTCTTGTACTCCAAAGAAACATTTGGATGTTTTTGCATATAATTGTTTCTCCTGCAATAGTTTGAGCACCTTGTCAACATGTTCAACATGATCCTTCCAAGAACTGTTGTAGATTAGTATATCATCAAAAAATACTAGCACAAATTTTCTAAGGAAGGGTTTGAAAATGGAATTCATCAACCCTTGAAATGTAAAAGGTGCATTGGTAAGGCCAAAAGGCATGACCAAAAATTCATAATGACCCTCATGAGTGCGAAATGTTGTTTTTGGAATATCTTCAATCTTCATTCTAATTTGATGATATCCTAAACAAAGATCCAACTTGGTAAAATAAATTGCTCCATGTAATTCATCCAATAATTCATCAATCACAGGAATGGGAAATTTATCTTTAATGGTGAGCTTATTGAGCTCCCTATAATCCGAACACATTCGCCATGATCCATCCTTCTTGTGTACCAATACTACAAGAGTAGAGAAAGAACTTTGACTAGGTTGAATTATACCCACCTCTAACATTTCTGCAATCATACGTTCAATTTCTCTCTTTTGGCCGTAAGGATATCTATAAGGCCTGATGTTTGGAGGAACACTTCCTGGAATCAAATGAATAGCATGATCATGATCACGAATAGGTGGGAGTCCTTTGGGAGTTTCAAACACCTTGGAATGATTGTCCAAGACTTGTTGGAGATATGCAGAAATAGATGATTTTGATGTCAGAACTTCTAGTGAGCATAATTGTGCAATTACGCCTCATTGTTCTTTCTTTAGAAGCTTTGTCATGACATTAGAGCTTATTATCCTTCCTGGCTTCCCTACAATACCTTGTAATTCAACTTCCTTTCCTTCTGAAAAAATTTCAAGAAAATTTCTTGAAAATTAAAAGCTACCGTCCCCAAAGATTGTAACCATTGTACTCCTAGTACAACATCAGCACCTCCCATAGGAATGGAAAGCATTGGACTATTCAATACATATTCCCCCATGGTTAGCTTGATATTATGGCATTTCCTAGAGCAATTTATAGTTCCTCCATTTGCAACCATCACTTGAAATTCTGGTGCTGGGTATAGGAAACAATTTAATTCCTTGGCCACCTTACAATGAATAAAATTATGGGTGCTACCTGAATCAATCAACACTATTACCTTTTTATTCTTGATCTGTCCTTCTATCTTGAGAGTTTGAGGAGTCGTAATTCCTTCCAGTGCATTACATGATATGGTCGGATTCATTTCTTCCTCTTCTAGGGCCAGTTCGTGGTGTATATCCTCTTCTTGTTCATTTTCTTCTTCTTCTTCACAATCTATGTAAAATAATTTCTTTTCAGCACACTTATGAACTTTAGTGTATTTTCTATCACAACTGTAGCAAAGCCATTTTGCTCTTTTTTCTTCCAATTTTTGTGGTGTCAACCTTGTAGGTTGTGGAAATCTAGGCGTAGCAACACTTCTTTCTTTATAGAATTGAGTGGTAGGCTTCCTTGTCGCCATAATTTTACATTCAACTTTTCTTGCCAACCTGAATGCCTTCTCCAATGAATCAGGTTCCAAAACACGAACTTCATGTTGGATGTTATCATTTAGAGTACCTATGAAGAGATCAATCCTGTGTTCCTCTGGAATATCAGTTACCCTTATATTCAATTTTTGGAAGTCCTCAATGTGCTGCCCCACTAAACCCTTTTGTTTGAGATTTATCAATTGGCTAAAGAAGTTGTTGCTCTTTTTATCCTCATAATGTGCTATCATTTCCTCTGTAAAAATTGACCAAGTGACAATTTTTTTACGGGAGCAAAACCATCGATACCATACAAATGTATTTTGTTCTAAATGTAAAGTTGCAATGCGTACCTTTTGTGTGTTTTTCACGTTATGGAGATCAAAATATTGCTCCATATGTAGTATCCATGTTATAGGATCCTTTCCATCAAACTTCCTCATATCCATTTTTGGAATATGGTGGTTCTTCCCGCCAATATTAGAGTTTATGAAATCATGATTAACATTTATTTTGTTCTCATCATGAGGTTCTTCTACTATCTTTTCACCATTAGGAAATGTTTCTTGTATCAACTTTGTCAAACCTTCCATGTCTGCTTTTAGAACATTCTTCATGTTTTCCATTTTCTCATCGATCTTAGCTTCCATGTCATCCATCTTAGATTCCATGCCAGCCTCCATGCCATCTATCTTAGATTCCACGCCTTTCTTCAAACCATCCATCTTAGTTTCCATGCCTTTCTTCAAAATTTCCATGTCATTTTTTGTTACTCTTTGCGAGAGCGAAATTTGTTGCACTTGCTCTTGTAATTTTGATATGTCATGTTGCCATTCTTCGTCTTCATGAGTCATAGTAGAACTTTCCAAAGGCTTAATGGGTGTTGAATTCTTTTTAGGGGCCATTTTATAATCCAATACTGATATCTATTCTACAATATGCCCTTGCAATCAATTCAACTTGATTCTTCAAACAAGACTTATGCAATTCGGAAAAAAAATACACACCTTTTACTTGCTTTTGAGGCGCTCGATATTGAAATTGTATTATCTCTATGATTGTGGCTCTTCAATATCTGAAATTAAGCATTGAAGTAGCCCTCTGAATTCTCTTTTGAATTCCACAGTTCTGACTTGATTTGGATTCTCCAAGACAAATTTATGTCCAATCTCCCACAATGACCTAATTATGGACTGGTTCAGTATAGCGAATTTGTACGACTTGACACGTGTCACTGTTTCATCCTTCACCTTTGAAAATGATAGCCAAGAAACTAAAGTCCGTGTACTTGTGACCACATTTTACGGCACTCCAATCTGATGCTCAAAGAGAGAGTTATTGAAATTTTCCCACGATCACCTCCTTGAGATGAAATTCGGGAGCCTGAAAAAGCACTACCTTCCATAGATCATATCTCCAAAAATATTACGAACCAAGATCTGATATTTTTTGACGAGTTTCCTTAGGATTTCAGCTTCATACCATACAAATTTTAGATTCTGAACCTCAGCAGAAAAAAAGTTATAGCGCAAATGCCACGACGACCTGTTTGAGCCTGAAAAAAAGACCTAACTTCCACAGATCATATCTCCCAAAATATTGCGAACCAAGCTCTAAAATTTTTAGACAATCTTCCTCAGGATTTTGGCTTCACGCGCTACAAATTTCAGCTTTTGAAACTTTGTATAAAAAAATTTATAGGGAAAATGCCATGATGACCTGTTTGGAGCGGCGAAACCCTAGAATCCAAAGCTCTAATGCCAAATGTTGGGAAACCAGCTCCAAAAAGAGAAGAAAAGAGATATCAATGCCTTAGAAATAAGACACCTCGATGGGGCAACCTCCAATACATTAAATGAATGAACAATTCTTGGATGAAACAATTTACAAAACCTCCTTTCTATATATAGTATTCCATGGGGCCATAATGTAATCCTAGTGGGCCACAATGTAATCCTAGCCAACCTAACAATAATAATTTAAGGGCACAATAATAAAAAAATGGGGGTTACAAGGGTACAATAATAACAATAAGGGGTTTACACTAACAATAATAAGGGACTATACTAGTGATATAGGGACCTAACAGATGGGGTCATCTTCTATCATGGTTGGATGTTCTTTCCTAGAGCTTTCAAGCTCAAGGAGAAGTTTCTACAAGTAGATTAGGAGGATTTCCTTTTCAGCCCCACTTGTTCTATGAGAGCATACACACCATCATTGAGGGGTATTTTTGGAAGGGCTTTGAGGAGGAGATATATCAGCGTGTGAGGAGATGCATAGATCATGTGGAGATGGAGGAGAGACATAACTCTTTGGAAGAGTTAGCACAACCACCTCTTTTCTCTTTGAGGATGAGAGGGGACTCATTTATGAGCCACTTCCTTTGTATGAGCAGAATATATGGTAAGGGTATTCATTTTTTTTTACATGATTATTTGTATGATGTATATATGCATCCCTTAACCATACATGTGCAGGATGATGCTCCAAGGAGGAGCATTCTTTTTTCTAAACCCCATGGTTTAGTTGAGGCCATGAGCATGATTGATGGCCATTCCCTAGGAGGACTTGGGGAAGATAGATATTATGGATGACATGCTCATTGTACACCTTGCATTATTCACTTCCTCCATACTTATGAGGAGATTGGAGCAGCAGGAAAGTGGTTGAGAAGCCACATATTTTATCAATCTCTATTGCAATTGAGGGTCAAGCTGCATTGTTTGCACTTGAGGGACCATTTTCTGTCTCATTTGCTACATATGGCAGCAAGCATGATTCTCATTTTTTTTCCCTATGGTTTTATTGTTTCTGTCTCAATGAGGAGCATGTTGGGGAGAGAGATACATTGGATGGATGTGTCCCTTGAGGGAGAAATTCCTCCCACTTTTTGCACTACATGTTCTAAGGGGATGATGGGAGATGGTATGGCCACTAGAGCAACACATTCGTTTCCTTATGCAGTGATCCATATGATGGATATGATGCCATATGATGATGACTTCCAACTCATCATATATGGGGATATTTTGGCCAGCTTTATTTACAGCGTTGGGGGGGAGATCTTTGGAGATCTAGTCCTCATCTTGCCACTTGAGGGAAACATTATTGCAGCCCAAGAATAGCCAACACTCTACACTTATCATAAGTGGAGAGATGGATAGCATGGGGTAGGCTACATTGTCTACCATATGTAGATTTTCATCCCACCTACTTTGCCGAAGCCAAAGGTGGAGGACAATTTTCGAGAGTTTCCTAGTTGGGAGGTGACTCATTTTGCATGGCTATTAGCTTGGGGATGGAGGATCCATATGGGAAGAATAATTCCCATTATATTTCAGATACCATTCCTCAAGGGGACCTCTAGACATCACTTTGCTATCCTCTTTATTATTTCACCTTGACATGATGATGGCTTGATAGCTGACTTACATGCTGAGGAGGAGCAATGTGGAGACTTGATTGATGAGATAACATCACTTCACTTGGAGGAGATCATCATACATGGATGCTACAGGGAGAAGAGGATAAATAACTCAGTCTATCCTTGCACTTGCTTGAGGACAAGCAATCTTTGATAGGGGAGGATTGTAATATTGCAAAATTTGCATCCAACAAATTGGAATATTATTTTTTTCTTATATCATCTAGGAGGTGAATAAAATGGGTAAAGAGACCCATAAGTAGGAATAAATCCCTTATATTGTGAAATGGATCAATGGAGTAACTTTATTTTGCACCTTCTAGTGTGAAAAGGGGCAAATGCATGAGGAAAAGGTCAAGTTTGACCAAGTCAACAACGCTGCCTAAGAGGGTGTGGCTTGCTTGGGAAGACAACGCAGTTTGAGAGGGAGAAATATTCCTTGTGGAAGAAACCATAATGTGTGGGGTCCAGGGCAAAGAGGCATTCACTTGCATAAAAGGAGGAAGAGACAGCCATAGTGAGATATCTTGGAGTATATTGATTTTAGTCTGAAGACTATTTGCATCCTTCGGCTGTTTCGCTGAGTTGCAGTGTTGTTTAGCATGAGGGATTCCTGCTTAGGATTTCTTCTCCTTCTTGAGAGGCCTCTTGAAGGATTGCACTTCATTTCTCCACATCTTGGCTCAAGGCCAAAGCCACTCCTTTCAGTCACTGTGTTATTTCTGCTGAAGTATAACGTAATGTTGATGGGTGTTGCAGTGGAGGGTTCCACAACACCATTTCTTGTCTCATCTTTCAGAGGAGGGAGCTTCTATTCCTCGGGTGGATTATTGAGGAAGGTTTCCAGGGCTGATTTGCATATTTTGGCATCAGGCCAAGCTTCCCCTATCATCAGCAGCACATTCCCTTCTCTAGACTGCATTCTTTTAGTGCATATTTGTAGTGAGGGTTTACACCATCATCTTAAAGGGAGAGACTTTTAGTGCTAGGATCATCCTTGCACTCGGGAGGTCCATTGGAGGAGGTTTTCTTCATATTTTACATCTTATTAAGCCATCTCCATATTGTTCCAGTTTTGTGTTGCAGTTGCTACCCTGCAACTCCGACATTTCTGCAGATTTTCCATTTGTACATGTATTGCAGCCAATCCTTCTAAGGATTCTTGTATCATTGTTGTATTAGTGTTTTCAGGGGCTGAGAGCTTGCTCCCCCACTTTTCTTGAGCTGATATTGACATATCATCATATTATCATTTTGTATGTTGTAGTGTCTCCAATGAACTACGTTATTTTAGCCTTATAACATTCCTACATAGCAGTGTATCTCTTTTTTCATGTACATGTCTCATTAAGGCTTTCATTGCCCAGCTTGAGTGATTGATTCCTCAAAGAATTGTACAATTTTGCTGCTATATTATACATTGGTTGGATATCTACTTCTTCATGTGTGTGGACTTCACAAAATAACGCTATTTATCCATTCTATGTTCATGTATTGTTGCATCCCCCTCCTCGAGCACTTTTTGAGGAAAACTAGGTGTGGGAGATCTATTTAACCCACCTAGAAGGATTTCTTTGGAGCCTCCTCTTGCATTTAGTACTTAGACAGATTGTTCTAAGGGATCCAGGTCCTGGTTTCAAATCCTGTTGCAACCATTACTGGAAAATGAGTTTTCCAGTCATGCCTTGATAGCTGAATCCCAATTTGGGGATACTACAAATCCTAAGGATTCATACAAAAACGCAAATTCTTGCAACTTATCCACAATAGGAAATACTCAAATAGTCAGGACAATAAAGTGCCAAATTTTGACAGGACGTGACTTTTTATAACAAATATGAATTTATGACCCCATCGTTAACTCAGGTTTTGTTCATTAATGGCATATCTATCACTAGATCTGATTGATCTATCCTCATAAAAGCTTCTTTCCGCGTCTTTCAACAAAAAAATTCCCTTTTAACGGTCATATTTTTTTGGCGAACTTGGACACAACTCATATTGTAGCAACTGACCCTTCTTGAGAACTTCAATGTAATCCAGACAGTAGCAAAGAAAATTCCTACGTCGAAGCTCTCTCTCTGCAACATGATAGTTTATAGTGTAATGCCCACTTTCAACTGCAGGTGGAACTATGAATTTCCTTCATTCTTCAAAGAGAAGTTGTAGGGGAATGGTTTTCCCTATACAACTTCAATTTGCTTGCATTTACTCTTCCTTGAACCAATTCTCCATTTAACTTTTGAAATTGAATTGTGCCTCCATTAGTAATACGCTTGATAATGTATGGGCCTCATTAATGCATATTGAAATTTCTTAGAAACTTTACAAACTTACTATCATAAAGGAGAACAAGGTATCCTACCTAGAACTTCTTTTACTTAATATGTCTATAATTCCAGGCATTTTCTCTTGATTTATGTACTTGCTGATGGAATCCTACTATAAATATATCTTCCTCCAAAGAAAGAAACGGTGACATACTTTCCTCCATTATATAAAAATATGTCATATCTGTAAAATTTGCAATCCTCAATATATCCACGATGTACACAATAGGCATTAAAACTTATTTATGTTATGTTCCTGTATTATTAATGTAGTCCCTTATTGTTTTTAATGTAGCCCCCTTATTTTTTTGTACCCATGTAGTCCCCATATTGTTATTATTGTTCCCCATAAAAGCTCACTATTGTTATTTTTGTGCCCTTAAATTATTACTGTTAGGTCGGCTAGGATTATAGTAACCCCATGGACTCCTATATATAGAAAGTATGTTTTCTCATTTGTATCATCCAAGCTCCAAAATTTCATCTCAAAGAGGCGACCTTGGGAAAATTGTCATAACTTTCTCTCTAAGAATTGGATTCCAATTCTGTAAAAGGTGGCCGAATTTGCACATATTGTAGTTTCTGTTGCATCGATTTTATAACTAAAAGACGAAACAATGACATGTGGGTAGTACAAGTGTGCTCTACTGAACCCGTCCATAATTAGGTCATTCTGGGAGATTGGGCATAAATTTTCCTTGAAGTATCCATATCAAGTATAACCTGTGGCATTGGAAAGAAGACCCAGAGGGATACTACAATTCTGAATTTCAAATTTTTGAGATCATAAATCATAGAGAGATAGCGGGATCAATAGCAGGATCCTTACAAGCAAGAAAAAGGTGTGTATCATTTTTTTAAATTGCATAACGATTGTTTTAAAAATCAGATGGAAGTGATTCCAAGGGCATATTTAAGCATAGATATCAATATTGGGTTATAAAATCCCTCCCAAAAATAATTCCACACTGATTAAGCCCTCTGACACTTCTGCTATGACGAATGAAGAGGGAGAATTACAACACAATGTATCAAAATTATGAGACCAAGTGCAACAAATGTCGCTCTCGCAAAAAGCAACCAAAAATGAAATGGAAGCTAAAATGGATGGTTTGAAGAAAGGCATGGAAGCCAAGTTGGATGTCATGGAAGCTAAGATGAATGGCGTGGAAGCTAAGATGGATGGTTTGAAGAATGGCTTGGAAGCTAAGATGGATGGCATGGAAGTAAGATCGATGAAAACATGAAAGGAAACATGGAAGACATGAAGAATGATCTAAAAGAAGACATGGAAGGTTTGAAGGAGGGTTTGACAAAGTTGCTACAAGAAATGATTTATAATGGCGAAAAGGTAGTAGAAGAATCTCATGATGAGAAAAAAATAAATGTTAAGCATGATTTCATAGACTCTAATTTTGAATTTAAGATCCACCATATTCCAAAGATCGATATGACTAAGTTTGATGGAAAGGATCCCATAACATGGAAACTACAGATGAAAAAATATTTTTATCTCCATAATCTGCAAAACAAACAAAAGGTATGTATTGAAACTTTATATTTAGAAAAAAAATACATTTGTATGGTATCAATGGCTTTTCTCTCGTAAAAAAATTGTCACTTGGTCAATTTTTGTGGAGGAAATGATAGAAAATTATGAGGATACAAAGAGAAAAAAATTATTTAGTGAATTGATAAATCTGAAACAAAATGGTTCAATGGTGGATCACATCCATGACGTCCAAAAATTGAATATAAGGGTAACTAATATTCCATAGGAACACAATATTGATGTATTCATAGGGAATTTAAAGGATAACATCCAAAATAAGGTTCGCCTTTGGGAACCTAATTCATTAGAAAAGACATTCAGGTTGGCAAGAAAAATTGAAAGAAAAATTATGGCAACAAGGAAGCCTACCACTCACAACTATAAAGATGGAAGTATTTCTACTCCTAGAATTCCACAACCTACAAGGTTGACACCAAAAAAACTGGAAGAAAAAAGAGAAAAAGGTCTTTGCTACAGTTGTGATAGAAATTACATTAAAGGTAATAAGTGTGCTGAGAAGAAATTATTTTACATAGATTGTGAAGAGGACTAAGAAAATCAACAAAAGAATTCAAAACAAGAGGATATAGATGAGGAACCAACCCTAGAGAAATAAGAAATGAATCTGACCATATCTTATAATGAATTGGAAAGATTTACCACTCCTCACACTCTCACTATAGAAGGACATATCAAGAAGAAAAATGTAATAGTGTTGATTGATTCAGGTAGTGCCCATAATTTTATTCATTGTAAGGTACCCAAGGAATTGAATTGCTTCCTATACCCAACACCAGAGTGTCAAGTGATGGTTACAAATGTAAGAAATATAAATTTTTCTGGAAAGTGCCATAATATCAAGCTAACCATGGGGGAATTTGTACTGAATAGTCCAATGCTTTCCATTCCAATGGGTGGTGTTGATGTTGTACTAGGAGTACAATGGTTAAAATCTTTGGGGGTAGTAACTTTTAATTTTCAAGAACTTTTCTTGAAATTGTTTTCAGAAGGAAAGGAAGTTGAATTACATAATATCCCAGGGAAGACAAGAAAGATAATAATCTCTAATGTCATGACAAAGCTTTTGAATCCATAACAACGAGGTGCAATTTCACAATTATTCTCACTAGAAGTTCCAACATAAAAATAATTTATTTCTCTAGATCTCAAAAAAGTCTTGGATGATCATTCCAAGGTGTTTGAAACTCCCAAATGACTCCCACCTATTCGTGATCATGATCATGCTATTCATTTGAATCCAGGAATTTTTCCTCCAAACATCAGGCATTACAAATATCCTTATGTCCAAAAGAGCGAAATTGAACCTATGATTGTAGAAATGTTAGAGGTTGGTATAGTTCAACCTAGACAAAGTTGTTTCTCTACTCCAGTAGTATTGGTGCACAAGAAGGATGGATCATGGTGCATGTGTCTGGAATATAGGGAGCTCAATAAGCTCACTATTAAAGATAAATTATCTATTATTGTGATTGATGAATTATTCGATGAATTACATGGAAAAATTAATTTCACCAAGTTGGATCTCCGTTCAAGATATCATCAAATGAGAATGACTAATGAAGGCATTTTGAAAACAACATTTCGAACTCATGAGGGTCATTATGTATTTATGGTCATGCCTTTTGGTCTTACCTATGCACCTTCTACATTTCAAGGGTTGATGAATTCCATTTTAAAACCCTTAGAAAATTTTGTTAGTATTTTTTGATGATATACTAATGTACAACAGGTCTTGGAAGGATCATGTTCAATGTGTTGACAGGGTGCTCAAACTATTGGAGGAGAAACAATTATACGAAAAAAACTCCAAATGTTTCTTTGGAGTAAAAGAGCTGGAATATCTGGGTCATATTGTATCTTAGGAGGGTGTTAAGGTAGACCCTAACAAAATTAAAGCCATTAAGGAATGGAAAGTCTCCACAACCATAAAGAAATTGCGAGGATTTCTCAGGTTAACAAGGAATTATCACAAGTTTGTTAATAATTATGGTTAAATAGAAACACCTCTAACAACATTATTGAAGAAAGATGCATTTTCATAGATCCTGAAGCAACTAAGGCATTTGAAAATATTAAAGAGGCAATGTGCCAAGCACGGCTATTAGATATGCTAGACTTCACAAAAACATTTATTGTGCAATGTGATGCCTCGGGAAATGGAATTGATGTTTTTTTAATGCAAGAAGGAATACCCATTTCTTTTGAAAGCCATCCAGTCAAAGGAAAGTATTTACAGAAAGCTATTTTTGAGAAGTAAATGTTAGCAATACTACATGCACTAAGGAAGTGGCAACCTTACCTAATTGGAGGACAATTCAAGGTAAAAAATGATCATGATAGTCTTAAATATTTTTTGGATCAAAGACTATCTTCAGAAGAGCAACAAAAATGGGTCACAAAGATGTCAGATTATGACTTTCAAATCATATACAAAAAAGGGAAGCTAAATGTTGTTGTAGATGCACTTTCAAGAAAGGATGAGGATGTGGAAGTATTTCTTTGTTCCATTTCTATTATCCAACCATATTGAATAACCAAAGCAAGGGAGGAATGGAAGAATGACGAAGAAGTGTGGACACTCATTCAAAAGTTTCATTAAGATCCTAATACATTTCATACATTTAGTTGGAAAAATAATTCCTTATGGTACACATATCACTTATATATTTGTAATAATTCCCAACTAAAACAAAATATTATTTTGGAATTGCACACCTCTCTGATAGGAGGACACTCAATATTTTTAAAAACTCACCATGGGGTGAAGAAATAATTTTTTGGGATGGCCTTAAACCTAATATTCAAAATTTTTTGGTAGAATGTTTGGTTTTACAACAAAATAAATTTGAGAAAATCAAGACCCTGAGTATGCTACAACCGTTATCCATTCCAAGTCAACATTGGGAGGAGGTTTCAATTGATTTTATCACAGGTTTACTTAAGTCTGAAGGAAAGACTGTCATTATGGTGCTAATTGATACACTTAACAAGTATGCACACTTTTTTGCATTATCTCATCCCTTTAAAGCGAGTACAATTGCTAATTCATTTATGGAAAGAATTCAAAAGCTACATGGAAACCCAAAGATTATTGTAAGCGACAAAGATCCAATTTTCACTCGAATTTTTGGATGGAATTATTTTCTTGTTTGGGTACTAAACTAGCTCATAAATCATCTTATCATCCTCAATCTTATGGTAAAACTTAGATAATGAACAGATTTTTGGAAGGAAATATTTGTTGCTTTGTATATGATAAACAAACACAATGGTTCAAGTGGTTACCTCTGGATGAACAGTGGTGTTATAGGTAAATTTGGGCACCATTCCCAATGACCTGGTTAACTCGACATCATCCCTTGAAGCAATGAATAGGGCCTATCATTCCCTATCATTTCAATTGCTACATTACCTAAGACAAAGAACAAGACAAATCATCCATGACTTTCATTGCAAGGTTTCCAAGATTTGAAGTACATGATTAAATCACCTATGAGCTCACCAATGCAGTCTCTCAAGGGGCTAAGTGCTTTTTATATGCATGTAACCCCACTCAAGGGTGCTCTGCAAAGCACTTCCCGACACTCAAGGGTGCGTTGGTCAAATTGGGAGCGAAATTCTAATTGTTCCGGAATCTCCACTTGGCCAGTGCCTTCTAAAAGAGTGCATATGTGTCAAACTTTAAATACATGTGTCCATTTGACACCTCTGAGCTTGGGAACATATCTTGCCTATTATTAGAAAGTCATTGATTTTGAAAATACCTTCAGCTCATCTATAAATTCAGCATAGATCCTAGTGCTTGGAAGGAAGAAATTGAGTACAGAAATGTTGGTGGAATTTCAATTGAGGATTTGATTTGAGTGATATGATGTTGGAGAGATGTGCATTGTGATGAGGTTGGGATGATGCTGGAGATGGTGACATCAAATCAATCGCTGGTTGTAACTTCCCCTTCTATCCATTAATAAATATTGTTGCTTACTTTCCCACATATGTATCTGCATAAGCTTTTGCCTTTCATATTGTGAATTCTTATCTAATGTATATGGTTCATGTTTCACTTATTTAACTGAATAACATGAATAGGCATCTGTATATTTCTATCTCTTTGTTGTTTAGTGTTCATTCCTGTAGGAAATATTTTGGCGATCTAGCTTGGATTTGAAGCTACAGCAAGAGCAACAGAAGGAGACTTGGAAGTGCTTGGACTCCAAGTAAGTTTCTTGATCTATTCTGTGTGTCTATTTAGTTTTAGGAAAAGTAGTTGAATATTCTTTAACCTATTGTTCTAAATGAGCACCACATTTAGGGAAGAATGTTTTATCGATAATCCATAGTTCTTCATAACAAATTGGTGACTGCACTAGGGATTTAACCCTTCATCTTTGGTGTGTTTTCCTGTGTTTATTCAACTAGTAGCATTTACTCTCAAAGATTAGGCTTTTTGAAATCAAAATTTGCATTAGAAGTTTGCTAAACAACTTCATTTTTTTTTCTCTGTTGTGCCCAACGCACTGTTAAACATGACACAGAGCTTTGCAGAGCACTGCCTCCCACTCAGGGGTGCTTTGAAATGCACTGTCTTCCCTTAGAGACTGTGTTTCCACCTAAAGCCAACCAAATTCCCATTGAATTTTTCATTTCATTTGCTTTCAATTTTTTGTTTGCTATATTTTCAAGAGCCTGATGCCTCATAGAGACCAATAACTTTACCTACCTCTTCCTCCTTTGAAATAAAAGTTTGTTCAATGTTTATTTAAAGTGTTTTTCTTTATCATTGACGAATTAATTTCAAAGTATTTTCATTACTTCACTCGATCGATTTTATTTTGAAAAAGTAAATAGTCGTTAAATTATTCATTTCCTATAGGAGAAATTGCAGTTAAATTCTTCATTTTTCCTAAAAAGAGAAATTGTTGTTCAATTCCTCATTTCTCAAAGAAAAAGGCATTTGTTTTTGTTGATTTGATGCACATAGTTTCCCTTTTTCATTCACATTAAGGGGACTGAAAAGAAAAACCTACATTCGCATATAGTGGATTGTGTGCTTTTGCAAGGAACAATTAGGAAAGTTGCATATTAGTTTGTGCTCTTTGATGTTTGCTTTCAAAACTGATTGCTCTTTACCTTTAGTAGATAAGATTTTCATTGAAAAATATAAAAGTGAAAGTTTTCTTATCATTTGAGTTTTCATTTTAGAAATTTCCATCTTATCATCGTGGTGAACCTTGAAAGGAAAATTGATAAACAAGATCAACTTAAAATTTACATCAATTTACCTAACAAAGCATTGGAACCATAACGATAACATTTAGAAGGTCTAGGCTAGAGACGTGTTTCGGCATCATAAAACATAACCACTGTCGTTAATTATTTGTGATTCATTCCGAGTGTGATATCTCACTCCATGTATGTAAGTATATCGTAGCTCGTCCACGTACTTTCGGGTATATCGGGTGGTGTTACCGTACAAAAGGTATAAAGGGGTTCTCTCACATTGTGCGGTTTCAAATCAGATAGTGCTAATATGGACTTGAGCCTCCACATACCTTCAGGTATATTTGGGAGGACAAATTTAGGTTTCTATCCATCCATAGTGAACCGAGTTAGTCGCCTTGTAAATTGTGATACACCAAACATAACATTCGGGGAGATTTCCTGCCCGTACTTCTTGGTTCGCTAGGAGGTATTCTACAGTTAACAGTTTCTTGGTAAACCTTTTGCCTAGCATTACCCTTTTATTTTGTTTTTTATTTTTTGTTAAAATAAATTAGTCATCATGGAAGAAAAAAAATCCTTTTCCCCATCTTTCGCATATATTAGCATTGAAACCACCTTTACCACCAGAAGTTACTCCTGGTCGGTGAAGGCGACATCACTCTACTAAAACCAATACTATCAGTACCTCTAGTGAAGCATCATCTTCCCATATACCAGAGTCGACACAAGTTGTTTCTACACATCCTATTTCATCTACTGTTGTCGAGACGGAGTCCTCATAGCTACCCGTGGTCACGATCCATCCAATCAGTGAGACCATACCTCCTGAACCCAATGTTGTTCAACTGGAACTTGATCTAGAACATCTACATCCAGAAGTCAAACGACCATAATTTTTTCCTGCATTGGTCATCCCACATTCTATTTTAGCCATTGAATCTCCCATATCACATAATCAAACTCTTGAAATAAAATTTGGGCCTGACGATGAAATCCTTCCACCTGGTTTAATTTCGATTAAATAAATCCCACAAGATGAGACACCTTTAACTCCAACCCATTTTGGGGAGGATCTTTACTTGTACGAGTATTTTCCTCAATCACCATCCTCTACTTTTGTTGATCATGTTCCTATTCAAATTCCTATCAATTCAGAAGGGTATACATTTGTTCAAGTAACCATGCCTGAACCAACATCTTTGGTTGGACCTTCTGTTCCAATTGCATCAGCACCTGCTCTCGCTACACCGTCTATGGTCACAAGTTCACTAGAGTCATATTTTCATGGAGGCCCTTTGGTCCCATTAGGTTATAAATATTTATCTAGAATTTTTTCTGGTGCATCTTCAAACCCATGGACTTCACCAATGTCATTGTCCGGTATTCTAACTGGTAAACCTATAGTGAGTACTGAATGGCTTGATTCTTTATATACATCATCAAGGCAATATCAAGTTGGTCCTTTTGGGTCTACTCCATATAGTACCATATCCACTCGACTCCCTACATTTGGAGAGCAATATTTTTCATCCTATTATCCTCCTCATGCTGGGGGGCAACCTTTGGTCACCCACTTTGACTGTACTCCATCATTTTCTGGTCAACCTAATGTCGAAATGAATGTTTTTCAATGGAATCCCACTCTGCCTATCAAACCACAAACAATTGTACACTCGTATCAACCAGTTCAACCTGTTACACCCACGTCAATTCCACTTGTTACTATATCTTTACCCCTATTACAGAATCAAATTGTTGTTCAACAACCGTTTCAGGCGGGTCCTTCAACTCAATACCCTCAAGTATTGGGTAAACAGACTCCAAATCCTTCGGCTAATTTACAACAACAACCTGTACCCAGAATCATTTATTCACAAGCTGGATTACCATATCATGGGATGTCACAACCACAAAGAGGTTATACTTATCCTCAACCGAATCCAAGTTATCCTAATTTGGGTTATAACATTGGTGGACAGATGCCTTAGTAGCCTCAAGTGCAAATGCCTCAACCTTCATTTCAACAAGTATCATATCCAGGGTTTGGTCAACATAATCCTCAAGTGTTTTCTTTTCAAAACAACCCCTATCTGGGTTACCAGCAGCATATTCCTTATGCTGGTGCTCAAAGGCGTGTTTCTCCAACAATTCCATCATACCCTAGCTATGCTCAACCTGACCTTAACCGATAGTTTCCATATGTTGCAACTTTAGAGTTACTAGATTTAAATCGGCTCACCAATGATCCAATCAACTATGCACCTTGGTGGCTAGTGATACCCCATAATTTACCCTTGGATATTCCTAAGTTCAATGAAACCCTAGGTAAAACCCTTCGACTCATGTTATAACTTATCATTTGTGGTGTTTATCAAACTCCCTGAATGATGATTATGTTCCGCTATGTATTTTCTAGCGTACGCTGACTGGTCCAGCTGCAAAATGGTATATTGAGTTACCTAGAGCTTCTTTTTTTAATTTCACTGCCCTAGCTACTATCTTTTTTACTCACTTCCAGTTACCCATACAATATGAAACTGGAACAGAACTCTCGACCAATTCAAACAGACTAATGCTACTCACATTTTTTATCATATTCATGAGTTGCATCGTGATCATAGAATGGTTGAGACATTTGTTCCTGATCAGCTCCTTGCTGACTGGTTCATTAAGTCCCTGTTACCATATATAACTGAGGATGTGGCTAAGGGTTGCATTTTCACAAAATACCAGGTTATTTCTCATGCCCAATATTTAGACTTGATTTATACTAAGTATGGCATGCTCTATGAAAAAACTCCTAACGCGCCGCGATCTAATTTTACTGTTCCTTCTCAATTAAAGGAATCTCATGTCAGAGAAGGTTTGATTGGTACTGCAAGCATACATCATACTACTACATCTAATCCTTAACCTTCTTTAGAAATGAATGTCATGTCATTTTACAAAGGCAAGAGTGACAAGCAACCTAGAAGTAAGAAAATGGGGAAATCTAAGAAAAATAAAACTTCTAACGTGCAGGAAATATCATTTGATAAATTTTCTAGAATTAGGAAGCCTCATTATCCATGCATAATCTGTAATGAGGAACATTTTTTTTTGGATTTTCCTCACCATGCTGAAGTCTCAAAAATCATTAAGATTTCACATGCGTTAGTTGCGTTGACAGATCTGTTTCTGAATCCGGACACAAATTTCGTTGCTACGGATCCAACTTCTAGTTCCAAAGTGTTTATGTTATCTATCATAAAACCTTCAAAAAATATTTTTGTGTCAATGTGTAATAAAGATTATGGTAGGTAGGAAACTGATCAATCAACTACTACCTCGACCACAAATCCTTCTACGGAATCGGTATAGCCTACTACTATTCCTGAATTCACAATTAAGCCACCAAAGGGAGTCATTCATAAATCGACATATAATCCTTGAGCAAGAGTTGCTCAAAATTACAATGTAGTTGAACATTTGGCTCAATCCCCTTCAACTATGTCAGCTCTTGAGGTATTACAAAATTGTCCCTCCCAGAAACAGGCTTTATTGTCAGCTATTGGTGGAATTGATTCGACTGATTCTAATCTCGTCATCTTTAATCATATGGGCTATGTGCCACAATTACCAGTAGAATTGGCATTATCCATATAAGTAAATTTTCTCAATCACCTTCTTCATCGTATTATTATTGATGTGGGAGCATCTACCTCATTATGTCTCTAAACTATTGGAAGTCACTTGGCTCGCCACGCTTATCTCAATCATCAACGGCATTGAAGGCCTTTGAAGGAAGTACATATAAACCTTATGGTATTATCAATAACCTGCATCTTGAAATAGGGGGAAAAATAGTGAATGCTGACGTCGAGGTTGTCGATGGACCCCTTGACTATAATATTCTACTTGGAAGGCCATGGGTATATGCTATGATTTCAATTGTTTCTACATATTTTAGAATGATTGCCTTTCCATATAAAGGTACTATCACAGTCATCAATCAACTATCCTTCTTTGCCTCCGCTTCGCAGGTAACTGGAAGTGTTCTGTTCGTTCATGCACCCTAACTAACACTTCAGAACATTGGTGTAGGAATTTTAAAGGATTCCACTCTCATGTGAACCTTTGCATTATCGCCACCTGTGGCGTTGGCAAAAATTGCAAGTATAGAGACCTGCTACATGATCTCTTCCACTCCATCTGGCTTAAGGGAGACTATAGGTGATTATGAAATTGTTACATTGGATGAGTTTCTGCCACCCAGCCTTATTGAGCTGGCATAGCAATCAATCTATCTGGCTTGGGTGGCGAATCCAAAATCAACGCCGCTGATTGTTTGGGTTGATTGTTCCTTAGATTTTGGTACTCCATCTGATCCATTTTCCTTGACTTTCTTGACAGATGAGAATATTTTGGAAACCATGATGTCAGAAGGAGAACCACGGGAAAATTATCATCATCAGTCCTGTCTTCCTTATTACGAAGAAAATTATCTTAGTGAACTATATCACCCATCGATCAAAAAATTCTTTTCAAATTCTTTACCTATTAATGCAATTGATTCCGAGTGAAATTTGTCAAATATTGAAGAAAACATTTCTATCGATATTTCAACCAAGCCTGGCGTTATAGAAAATATTCATGTCGGCGTATCTTGTTCTCCATCAAAACTTGAAACATATCTCTCTCTCTTTCGTGAATTCCGTGATATATTTTCTTGGTCTTACAAGGAAATTCCAGGCATAGATACTAGTATTGTTGAACACACTATTAATATATATCCTGATGTGAAACCGATGCGTCAATGCCTTTGTCCTGTTCATCCAAAGAAGGCCACTGACATTAAAGCAGAAGTTGAGAAACTTTTGCGTGCTGGTTTCATTTACCCTGTTCCGCTAACTGAGTGGGTTTCCAACATCATTCTTGTAATGAAAAAACAAGGAACCATCAGAGTGTGCATCGATTATCGGGATGTGAATCTTGCTTGTCCAAAATACAACTATCCTACTCCCTTTATTGACCAGATTATTGACGATTGTGCTGGATGTGAAATATTTTCGTTTATGGATGGATTTTCTGGCTACAATCAAATCAATATCCACCCAAAGGATCAACATAAGATGGAATTCATCTATCCCTGGGGCACATTTGCTTATAGGAAAATACTATTTGGTTTAAGGAACACTGGGGAAAATTTTCAGAAAGCAATGGATTATGCTTTCAATGACATCAAGCACATTGTTCAAACCTATCTAGATGATTTACACATGCATTCATGAAACTAGACTAATTACTCGATGCATTTAAGAACCATCTTATTACGCTGTCGACACTACAAAATACGCCTCAATACACATAAATGTATGTTTTTTGTTGGTTCTGGTCATTTTCTTGGATTTTTCATCTCAAAAAATGAATTTGAATCTACCCATTGAAGGTTCAGACCATTCTTGATTTTCTTGCACCATCAAACTTACTTCAGATACAGAAATTTCAAGGAAAGGCTAACTTCCTAAGGAGGTTCATAACCAACTACACCAAAATGGCTAAAGGATTTACTCGGCTCTTGAAAAAAGGGGTTCCCTTCCATAGGGACCAAGTTGTGCCAGCTTATTTTGATGTTGCTAAGGATACTCCTGTCCAAGCGTCATTAATGTATCCCCAAAATTATCAAAGTGATTATTTCCTATATATCGCCACGGTTGATACGACCATTGCTATGGTATTGGTCCAAGTAGAAAATGGGATAGAACATCTGATCTATTATTTAATTCGTAATCTAAATGATACAGGAATTAAGTATTCATACATAGAAAATCTTGCCTTGGCAGCTGTTCAAGCTGTCCAAAGATTTCACCACTATATCATGTTCTAAAAGACCATTGTTGTTTCAGATTGCAACCCCATGGCTTATATCTTATAACATCAATTGATGGGGGCAAAATATTCAAAATGGATTGTCATTTTGTAGGAATTTGATTTGGAATTCATCAAATCCAATTCAAAGAAGTATTTAGTTTTGGCTGAGCTTCTCTGTCACCTTCCCTCTAATAGTACTGCTACTACGTCGGAACCATCAATTCCTGAAGAGTCTCTATTTCTGATTGGATCATTTGATCCTTGGTATGGAGATTTCATCATTTATCTCCAAACTCGAACTTTTTTTCCTGACACCTCTCACTCTAAACAATGACATATTCAATACCAAGCCAAAGATTATATGATCGTCGATGATACACTTTATCGTCATGGTGTCGATACTATTTTAAGAAGGTGCCTCACTCATGAGGAGGCCGAAATGGTTTTAAATGATTGTCATGCTAGGGCTTGTGGTGGAAACTTGTATGGATATGCTACCGCGCAGAAGATACTCCACGCCAGTTACTTTTGGCCTACCATATTTTGCAACTGCATCCTCGTGGTCAGAAGCTGTCATGTGTGCCAGATTTTTATCATAAAATCCACAAACCACCAGCACCAATGCATCCTGTTGTCTCTATGGGACCATTTTTGAAATGGGGTATTGACTTCATGACCTATAACCCTCATTCGTCTGGGGGGCATGGTTATATTATTGTCGCAGTAGACTACTTTACCAAATGGGCCGAAGCAATGCCTACATTCAACAACACAAGGCAAACAGCTGCAATGTTTTTCTTTAATCATATTATTGCACGATTTGGGGTCCCACAGGCTATAGCTACAGATCATGGGAATCATTTTCGCAGCCACATGATGACTGAATTGAATGCCAAGTTAGGATTGTCACATGATAATTCTAGTCCTTACTATCCACAATCAAATGGACAAGTTGAGGCTATCAACAAGATTCTTAAATGTATGCTTCAATGAATGATAGGAATTCGTAAAAGAAACTGGAATTTGATCCTATACTCGAACTTGTGGGCATACCAAACCTTGGCGAGAAACACAACCATATTTACTCTATTTCCATTGGTATATGGTATGGAAGTTATCTTACCAATCCAATGTGAAATACTATCGTTAAAACTCGCAACCAACTTATTACCTCACACCTCAGAAGAATAAGTGTGTCTTTTTAACCTCATTCATCTTGATAAAATGTGTCGTGAAGCCCAATTGGCCTATGAAGTGCATAAGAGACGTATAAAGGCGCAATACGACAAAAATGTCCAGTCTTGCATTTTCTTAGAGGGTGACTTGGTCCTTCTTTATGATCAAGAAGCTGATGTAATAGGTATAGGGAAATTTGAGCCATTATGGCATGGCCCCTATATTGTCAAAATATTTCTTACTAACGGTACCTATGAGTTGGTGGATTACGATGGAATTCCATTGGCACAGCCCAGAAATGGGTTGTATCTGAAATGTTACTATGCTTAATCATGAGCGTAGTGATTTTTTGTATTATATTGTATATATATGTTGTTGATTTGCATTCACTATCTTAGTTTGTTTTTACATTTTTCTTGACGTTAGTAATCCACTTTACATTTTATCACAGATGTCTGAATATTTGGAACCATTTGTTGGATATGCTGATGGTGCTAGTCGTAGTACGCAGAATCTATCCTCTGCAGCGTGGGCCATTTTCGCTGTAATATTCCCAAATGGGAAAAGAAAAAATAAAGTGCATAAAACTAGAAATATGTAGAAATATAATATATCAAAGCATGAGACAATAGTAGATCTATTCCATTATGATTATAATAGAAAAGTAGGTACAAGATCTTGAGGAAAAGATCACTCAAGTTGGGCAAACAAGCCCCCCATGAAAGCATACACCTAGATCTAAAATGTTGTTAATACATGAAATACAAAATGCAGAAAAAATGTGTTGTATAAGAGAGAATAGCAGCTGAGAGATATAAAAATATATTTCTGCTGATATAATGCTCCAAAAAATGCTAAGGCTAGACATCCATGCTCCAAAACAGAATTCTAGGATAACCCAAAAAAGGTTTCCAAAAATACACATTATACAAAATATAGTAGATTTGGCCCTACGGCTGAATAATCTCTGCAAATAAATCACTGATGGGAGATGGTTGATATGATACATATGATGGCTGATCCTCCTCCAAAATATCTCCTAGATGAAGGGTTGATCCTGACACAGGAAACCCAAACACTCCAAATAGGGCAATAAACCCATTGCTGCAGCTGCTCTCCAAAATAACGCAGTCCTTGTAGGAAACTGCATTGTAGCTGATGACTGCTACTTGGCCTGGTGCCAAAATATGTAATGAAGCCCCGAGAACTTCCTCAAAATTTTTTGGATGAAAGGATGATCCCTCCAATGGAAATCTAACTCAGAAAATGGAGATTTCTCTCCTCCACTGCTACACACTTGCAACACAACCCAACCCTAAAAAAAAATGCATTGTACATGAGACTGAAGCTTGGACAAATTCCTGAATGTGGAAGTATAGTTCAAGACTCCTCCAAGATCTTCTCAATCGAAGAGGTGGGATTTCCGATCAAGAACACCTAGTGCTACACATCACATGCAATCTTAGCTAAACAACTGAAGAAAGTTATATGTCTAAACAAACCATATATCAAAATATAAAATGCATCAACATCTAGAATATGGCTGCCATCCTCTTCCTTTTATAATATATGAGCTTCCAAACCCTAAGCCCCATCCATTAATGACACTACTTCCATGCAATGTGTCTCCATCTAAACTGCATTGTCCCTTCATTAATGTCCACTCCTCGATGACAAAAATATTGATTTGGTCAAAGTTGACCCAGTCCACACGTTCTAGCTCCTGTTCACACCTTAGGGTGATTTATTGAGCTGGAAAGGTGATCCACTTTCACATGAGAAGTGGTTTTATTCACAATAAAGAGATTTATGGGTCTCCCCACCAACTTATTCACCTATCTAAGTGATAGAACAAAACTTTAATATTCCAATTAGCTGTAGGCTAATTTGGGAATATTACATTCACTCTGAACGAGGAGTTAGTGATTTTTCAAGGGATTTTTATTAGTAGATCAACAAACAATATCATTGAATATAGCACGTTGATCGAACTTCTCTTTGATTCCATTTCATTTGGTATTAACTGCATCATCATGAGGTTAGACTCACAACTTGTGGTATTATAACTTACTAGTGTTTATATTGTTAGAAATCCAACACTGCATTCTTTCTTCCTAAGAGTTCGACTTTTGGAAAGACACTTTGATTTTATTCAATATCAACACATTTCCATAAATTTGAACACTTTCACTGATTCTTTGGCTAATAAAGTTTTAGACAGACGTTTGCAACACATCTAAAGAAAATATTCACATAATTGAATAGGATTGCGCAATAAACATAGGAAAACACTGAAATCAAATAGATAGATAGTTATAGGTTTAAAAAAAAAAAAATTCCGATAAGACACATTGGTCATCTCACCTCAAAATGTATGCAACATGTCAAAAGTAAACTAGTGGTGCTCATGGTAACATGCTATAGATATAGCTATCCTACACAATAACCACATCCAGTGGTTAGGAACACCTATATTGTGGTGTTGTAGTCGCATGGGTAACTCTTCAATCCAGCAATTTGGAATCCCAAAGTTCAACCCCTCTATGTGTTGTCGAAGCTTAGACAGAGTCTCATCCATGTCTAGATCTTGAAGGACTGCTCTCCCGACAGCCCTCTCTGTTGGCTCATCTGCTCCACGCTCTGGTTCCTCCACTGGTTGAACTTGACCAACATCTGCATTATATCAAAAATTTAGTATATTCTTGGGAAAACATCAAAATACAAAAACATTGTATACACCTTAAAAAAAACAAAAACATGGTCAAAACATTCTTACCTATTGCACCCCATTGAGCACCTTCTGGTAAAGCTAAGTCTGGATCTCCTCAGATATCAACGTTTGTGTATGCATACTCATCGATGGCGACAACCAGTCACCTGAACCAAGTGAAGAACGTAATTGAGAACACAATGGATGATTGGCCTGAATGCATACCCATTAGTTCTACCGATCTCTGCATCCTTAGATCTGTAGGATTAGACACACCCAGTGTCACATGCTGAGGCTACATCAGTGGAATCCACTCTAAGGCAAATGAAATGAGGATCGAACCATAACTCAAGTTTTTCTTCCATCCTCCCTTTGGCTTTTTCAGTTGTTCTTTTATTTGAGAAATTACAGCTTCAGACCAGTTGAATACTGTTGGCTTCATACACTCTAGCGCATACTACATATATGATATATTAGCTACATGTAGTGTAACGGTGCCAACAAGTTTTGTGATCATGAAGAGAATGGTTATAAAAGGAAAATATCGAATTCCACGAATGCTTATTTTCCCATCCTTGCTTGGCTCTGCCCTTGGATAGCAATATTGCAAAACATAATCTCTCACAGTCTCTCCTCCTAGAGCAGACCCTGAGAGGGAAATAGGCAAACCTCTCCTCGACAAGCCTGTAAGAAAGTATACATCCTCCACTATAATAGGAACCACTTTGTTCCTAATGTGAAATTCCTTGATAGCTGGATTCCATGCTCGAATTAGGAACTCCAAGGGTTCTATTTGTTGCCTCATCCCTCACAAGCAGAAGTACTTTAACAAGCCAAAACCTCTTAGGGCTCTTACTGAACCTGGATCATTTAGGGCAAAAATATTCTGTTCTTCAAGCTCCCTTTCCCTCCATGTAATCGTCATTATAGTCCGATGAAATCTTGAAACATAATGTAATGTTCCTTTTTTTGGAACTTGATGCTCCATCGGGAATATCTTGAGATATTCCAATATTCCAACTCCAGGAGTATTAACAATCAACACTGAACTATTTTAGAGATTGACTGTAGGGGAATTTACTGGATATGTCACCTCCACAAGGAAGGATGAGACCTAGAGGCTACCTGGCCCACTAGCAGACTCTGCCAATAGAACTTGTCAAAAGATAATATTTCCCTTCAAGGAATTTCTGCAACAGTGTCCAAGAGGACACTGTATAAGGAAGCCCATGTGAAAATAAGGAAATCCAGTGTTTGGATGCCTTAGAATATATCTGATACAGACTCCCTGCAGAATATAAGCTAAAAGAAATAACCCTAAGGGGGCTATTCAGATCTACCACGAATAAGTATACCGAAATAATGCTCAATGAGAGAACCTTCAGCAGTTTTAAAAATTCAATATGTAATAGCAGTGAAATAATGCCTCATCTAATGTAATAAAAGTGCAAATCTGATACATAATCTGTAGCAACAAATATAATACAAATTCCTTGAGGAAAATGCCTCTCAAGGTGAGCTTAAATCAGCCTCAGGGGGAAATGTACATAAATCAAGAGAATACATTGCTACATAACCCAACAACTCAATCACTGTGAAATATATGAGGGAAAATGACTGAAAACTGATATATATGAGATGATATAAAAATATGTGCTCAAATAAAGATGGGGGAGCCAATCCTCCAAGGGATTCGCTAAAATACATAAAACAGGAAAATGCCGAAGTTGTAGTGTAGCTGCTGCAACTCAAATATAATACAACATAGGAGAAGGAATTAGATGCTGCAATAAACAATGATACCTCCTCCAATTATCTCCAAAGTGAAGGGGTTGAACCCCTTACTGAAGATTGCACTCTCTAGTGCACAAAATGAACCCTTTGTGCATGCCACCTCTGAAGATAATGCTATAAGGGAAAGAGAATGCGCTGGGTGTGAGAAGAAACATATGGAAAAATGCCAAAATATGCAATATCAGCTCTGGGCTTTCCTTTTTTGATCTCCTAGAGAAATAGAGGGCTCCTCCTCTACAAAACTAGCTCCGAAAATGAATGATGAAGGTCCCTCACTGCAACACCAGCAACTCCAACGTTTCTGGCTACAAGAACAACGCAGTAGCTGCAAATGAATGCTTTGGCCTCAAGCCAAGATGTGAGGAAGATGAAGAACAATCTCTCCATGGCCTCCCATGGAAAACAAGGGTATTCCTAAACAGGAATCCCTCTTGTGCTAAGCAGCACAAGCTATCTCAGTTGCAGAGAGCTTCAACTTCGAAATTCTTTCTCCCAAAGATGAAACCCAACAATGGCTCTCCTTCATATTTTATGGAAGGCATGCTTCCTTTCCATGGACCCCACTCACATTAGGGTTTCTCTCATTTCAAATTTCCTTCCATCCAACTATGCAATCTTCTTGTGCAAGCTTCCCCCTCTTGGGTACGTTGTTGACTTGGGTCAACCATGGTCTAGCTCATTTGCTTTTGGCTCTTTTCACACTTGGGGCTACTAACTTAAGCCACTTAAGTGACTTTTTTCACCTTAGGAGTGTTTATTAGGTTGCTACATGAGCTCCGTCAGCCATTTTATTCACTTTATTAAAAATAAAACAAATCTAATGTTCCAATTACCTTATTGAAAAAATTAGAACATTAAAGTCCTCCCCTCCCAAAACTTGCTTGTCCTCAACCAAGAGCAAGGATTAACTAAAAAGAAGTCCTCCACTAAAGGTATGGAGTTTGAAATATCCTCATGTAGATCCTCCATCCCCCAAGCAATCAACCAAGAAAAATGAGTCACCCTCCAACTAGGCAACCCTGAAAGTACTCCTCCACCTTGTGCTTATGAGAAATAGGTGGGCTGAATTTCTGAACTTGGTAAGCTTCATAGCATACCCTATGCTGTCCTCTTCTCCACTTATGATGAATGTGGAGTGAAAGCTGAACTTGGGCTACAATAGTGTTTCCTTCAAGAGGCAAGATGAAGTCTAGATCCCCAAGGACCTCTCCTCCAACGCTGCAAATCAAGCTGGCCCAAATCATCTCATATGTGATGAGTTGGAATTCATCATCATATGGCATCCAAAAAATCATATGGTTCACCTCATGGAAAAACACATGGCTGAACATGGTGACCATATCATCTCCCATACTCCCCTTAGAGCATGTGCTGCAAAAGAATGGAGGTCTTCTCTCCCAAAGGGCACATCCACCCAATGAGTCTCTCCCTCCTCATGATACATATGGGGCTGCTGCTGACATATGGCTGAAATGAAATGGTCTTCAAAAGAGACCCAAGCCACCCCATCAAACATAAAAACCATGAAGTGCCTCCTCCAAAAAAAAAAATCAAACTCTCCAAATAGCTCCTCCCACATGAAGGAAAGAGATGAAGTTTGGAAATCATGGGCTGCCCATTGCTTCTCTTGAAACATACAACATGCAAAGTAGGGAGAATCACACTCCCAATGGGCATCTTCAATTTATTTCCCCCCTTCAAAATAGTGCTTCCTCTAAACATCGTTCCACTAGCTAAACATGGAAGCATAAACTTATGAGAGCAAGGAGGTGAAACATAATTCCATGTATGGAACCAACGCAGGGCATCATTAGCCTACCTCAATATATGATGCAACAAGTGTCTTTTCAGCCACTTGTTTGCTACCACATTCATCCTGCAAGATGTGATCATGAAAACATACTTTGGTGCCAAAGGTACACACCAAAACCCATGTGGCTTCCCCCACAATCCACTGCTAAAATAGCCATCATTTTGCTGCAATGAACCATAAGTACAAAAAAACACAATGTGCAAGAAGGAAGGATCTGATATGCTGCTCATAAAGATAAGAGAGTGCAAATCATGTCACAAATAGTTACCTCCCTCATCATGTACTTTGGCCTTTGAGCTGAAATGGCTCAAGTGAAAAGTCCCCCTTACTGCAACATTGTAGGGGAGTGGTTTTGCTAACCACCTCATCATATTTTGGGCTATGCATCTATCCATATGCTGATATGCAACCATTAATATGCCCTCCCAAGTGGACTCCTCCATTAATGAAGAATATGCCTGAAAATGCATGAAAGAAGAACCCATAAATACTGCATGTAGATCCCTCTTCTTGTGCTTGTGCAACCAAGCCAAGAAATTAAAAATGTAGTAAGGAGTGCTCTCCTCCATTACTACTTCATGCTCATCACCTACATGCCTCCAAAGTACATCACTTGTGAAGTGGCTTTGAGAACACTCCAACAAGTAATCCAAGCCTTCAAGTGACAGTGCTGCTGGCCTTTGGAGTAGGGCCACTACCATCTCAAAGCTCCCCTCTTTGACATGAATCTTGCCAAAGACTCCTCCCATCATGTTGCTGCAAATGTAGAGCCCCTCCCATGAATAAGTTGCTGCATGGGCATCAAATGTCAAAGAGAAATCTCCTTGCACTATGCTAGTGCCTCCTCTTGCTCTTGAAACAACACAAAACTTGAGCATCAAAAGTATTTTTTGCTCCTCCATACTTCCACCATACCCAATCTGAAATGGGAACATAATGAGTGGTAAGAGAAATTCCATCCCATCATGATGCACCCATGCTCTCCCCTTTGTTCATCAAGTGCAATAATTTGTGAAATGATCCTAGGACCTGTGGGTTATGGATCCTCCACATTTCCGCTGGGCACACTTCATCCATAAGGCTCTGCTCTTTGGTGTAAGTATCCTGCCACTTGGTACCTCTTTCACAAGAGCTACCATTGTCCCAAAACATATTTCTCCTTTTTCATTTCATGGGACATTGAAATGAAATCTCCTTCATGACAAAATTTCTAAACCCTACCCTCACATGTGATACATGGCTCATCAATAGTGCATGAGGATGATGAGGGTTTCTTTCCTCAAAATGGCACAGTGCAGTGAAAGTCTCCTACTCTAGACAAATAGCTTGCCATGGTATGCAATCCCTCATGGCATGTATTGAACCAACAGGAAATGAAAACTCATGCATACCTTGGTAAAGTTTGGAAGGGTCTCGTGTGCATGCAAGAGTTTCTTCCCCAAATGTGTTGGCTGCCTCAACTGCTGGAGCTGAAGGCTGCTCCTTCATGATAAAGACAGCACTGGTATGTGCCTCTCCATGCTTCTGCTCTATTTCTCTGTGAGAATAGGAAGTGCATGGTCCTTCCCCTTCTCCTTCTTCTGTCTCCTCAACCTCCTTGGAGAGGTTGTTGCTGGATCTGAAAATTAATGAGATTAATATCATCCTTTGTATCATTCTGGCCTCTTCTTCTTTGAAATTCAAACTTCATAGGCTGAACCAAGTTTGAAGCTCTAATAGCACTATAATGTTCCTTTTTCTGGAACTTGCTGCTCCATCAAGAATATCTTGAGATATTCCAATATTCCAACTCCAGGAGTATTAACAATCAACACTGAACTATTTCAGAGATTGAATGTAGGGGAATTTACTAGATATGTCACATCCATAAGGGAGGATGAGATCCAGAGGCTACCTGGCCCACTAGCAGACTCTGCCAATAGAACTTGTCAAAAGAAAATATTTCCCTTCAAGGAATTTCTGCAACAGTGTCCAAGAGGACGATGTATAAGGAAGCCCATATGAAAATAATGCAATCTAGTGTTGGGATTCCTTAGAATATATCTAATAAAAACTCCCTGCAGAATATAAGCTTAAATAAATAACCCTAAGGGGGTTATTCAGATCTCCCACCAACAAGTATACCTAAATAATTCTCAATCAGAGAACCTTCAGCAGTATTAAAACTTCAATATGTAACAGCAATGAAATAATTCCTCATGTAATGTAAGAAGAGTGAAAATGTGATACATAATCTGTAGTAGCAAATATAATGCAAATTCCTTGAGGAAAATGCCTCTCAAGGTGAGCTTAAATCAGCCTCAAGGGGAAATGTACAGAAAACAAGAGAATACACTGCTACATAACCCAGCAACTCAATCACTGCGCAGTCTTGAGGGAAAATGACTGAAAACTGATATATATGAGATGATATAACAATATGTACTAAAATAAATATGGGGGAGCAATATCTCAACCCCAGAAAACATTATTACAACAATCCTCCAAGGGATTGGCTAAAATACATAAAACAGGAAAATGTCAGAGTTGCAGTGTAACTGCTGCAACTCAAATATAATACAACATAGGAGAAGGAAGTAGGTACTGCAATAAACAATGATACCTCCTCCAATGATCTCCAAAGTGAAGGGGCCGATCCGCTTACTGAAGATTGCACTCTCTAGTGCACAAAATGAACCCTTTGTGCATGCCACCTCTGAAGATAACGTTGTAAGGGAAGGAGATTGTGCTAGGCATGAGAAGAAACATATGGCCCAATGCCAAAATATGCAATATCAGCTCCATGGTTTCCTTTGCTGATCTCCTAGAGAAAGAGAGGGCTCCTCCTCTACAAAACTAGCTCCGGAAATGAATGATGAAGGTCCCTCACTGCAACACCAGCAACTCCAACGTTTCTTGCTACAAGAACAACATAGTAGCTACAAATTAATGCTTTGGCCTCAAACCAAGATGTGAGGAAGATGAATAACAATCTCTCCATGGCCTCCCATGGAAGAGAAGGGCATTCATAAACAAGAATCCCTCTTGTGCTAAGGAGCACAAGCTATCTCAGTTGAAGAGAGCTTCAACTTCGAAATTCTTTCTCCCAAAGATGAAACCCAACAATGGCTCTCCTTCATATCTTATGCAAGGCATGATTCCTTGCCATGGACCCCACTCACATTAGGGTTTCTCTCATTTCAAATTTCCCTCCATCCAACTATGCAATCTTCTTGTGCAAGCTTCCCCCTCTTGGGTACGTTGTTGAATTGGATCAACCATGGTCTAGCTCACTTGCTTTTGGCCCTTTTCACACTTGGGGCTGCTAACTTAAGCCACTTAAGTGACTTTTTGCACCTTAGGAGTGTTTATTAGGTTGCTACATGGGCTCCGTCGGCCATTTTATTCACTTTATTAAAAATAAAAAAAATCTAATGTTGCAATTACCTTATTGAAAAAATTGGAACATTACACATAACCATAAGACTCATTAGACTCCTTTCAATGCAAAAAATTAGACAAATTTTGAGCATAGTGCAAGAACAAAAAATGAAACTTGCGCCCAACATAGTCTTGAACAAGGGACACTACATTGCATATGCAGCTAAAGTTCAATTTAGGTGCTCCACAACGCACTTTTCGATGCTGAAGGGTGCATTGCCCTCTTTGGAAGAAAAATTTACCTTAAGGGGCTCAAAACCCTAAAAAATTGTAATGAAAGGAAATGAATTGAATACTGAAAGAAAGATAGGGTTCATTACACTAACCAGGATGAAACAACGATGAAAACCGTCCACATAAATCATCGCAATCAGCAGCTGAAGTTCAGGGGTAAAAACATGTTTAGAGCTCCAAAATGCAAATGGTAACTATTGAATGGTAAAAATGAATAGTAAAACTCTTTTTAATAGTCATTTAATTATTTTCAAATCATATTTATTGTTGCGGCTATGGTTTTATTATATTTTTATCATGAAATAGGTATTTTTAATCCATTTGATGTTGTTCTGAACAAATTTTACAACTACTAAACAAATTATCGTGTAGATTTATTTCAAGAATGATTTGACCACAATGAATACTTTTATCCTTATTTTTCAAGCTTTCTTAAAAATGAAAAAGGACTTGAAGCACACTTTTATCTCCTTTTGGAGCTTTGATAATGTTGAAAAAGGAACCCCTAGAGTCTTCTTTCATCTCTTTCAGACTCCGATAATGTGAAAAGAATGTCGAGCACTTGTCTTTTCAAGCTCGTAAAAGTAAATGAATTGATATCTACTCAGTATAAGTTTAACTCTTTTCTGGACTGAGATAGATTATTTTCAAAAAAGGAATACCTTGGTCAAACACGACTAAAGAGGTTCTCTCAGATATTATTTTACACTTTTTTGAATTTGAGCGAAAACTTTACGAAAAAGTACTTATGGAGTTTTCTTTCTTCCTCTTTTTCAAACTCTCTAAATATGAAAAAGGACCAGGTTGTCACTATTGTTAGGCTCGTTAAAACATAAAATAACGACGAGCTTGTCAATCATGGAAAGAATCGACTTTTATTCATCACTAGACTCATTAAATTATTAAATAGTGATACATTATTCGACCGAAGGGTTGAATTATAGATCAATCATATGTTATACTCCTCAAGCTTGTTAAAAAATAAAGAGGTAGTGGTCAACAAATGACCAGGGAAAATTTGGGAAAGTGAACAAAACTTTTTACGATAGCAAGTTGCTCCTAAACATGACACTTCACTCCATCACCCTGACTGTTTGGGTTGGGTAATATTTGTTGGACTATATAAATGTTACAGGTCAAAAAACCTCCTCATTAGCTCAGAGAAGATAAATATGGAAGGAATAGAAAGACCTAAACTAAACCTACTTCTGCCAAGGTAACACACCCCTACAATAGTACAAGAGCGTTATAACACATCTGATCAATGAATAGGCTGCGTTAGTGGCTAGGGCAACGCTCTTTTTACACTAAAGGGCAGCGTTACCCGTGTTTTGAGTTTGAAATGGGAAAAACCCGCGAAGAATGATTTTAATTTCCAGCTTTTTCTCACAAGAAAGTCAATACAAAAAGGAAACTGCAAAGCACTAATCTCTTATTGGGCCTTGCCAAAAAAAACTGAACACTCAAGGAAGGAAAAAGCGTGGAAGTTGAGGAAACATCTTGGTTTATTCTATTTAGAACTGGTGGAAGGAGAGAGGCAATGATTGCTCTCTCCATCTCCTATAAAATGGAGATGAAGGCTCTTGGCTCAAGGTGCTAGCTAGCTATAAGTTTGTTATACCAAATGATGGCTAACAACTTTTTGAGCCTTCAAGGAACAAATTTCATTGCTAAAAATTGTTGGCTCTTGAAGACTCTTGAATGCCTCATGCCTATCCTCTGTCCTAACTTCACTGTTGTTCCCATTTTTCACTCGAAAATCTTGCTAATTTCCAAGCCAGAATACTGTTGCAAGCACCATTTCTGTTTTCTTCTTCTTCCAAAACTAACTTTCATTTGCTTCCCTATTTCTCCATAAAATTCCTCTATTATTCATGAGTTCTTTTTTCCATTCATGAAAATTCACTTTTATAAGGTTTAAAACCCACTTTTAAAAACCTTATCGGAACCCTCATTTCCATTAAAAAACCATAAAAACCCACATTTTTTACACATATATGGGTCTTAGCCCATTCCCACATAGATCCCTGGTCGTATAACCCTTAATATGACCCTCGGCCCCACAGTCGAGTGCCAAACCTTTAAATATTTCTCCGCCAAAGTATTAAAACCTTTGATTATTTTAAATTATTTGGTTTTTAATTAAATTATAAACTTTTCCGCCGGTTCGATTTTCAGTCGAACCCCCACCGTCGATCTAAATCCACATATCGGACGGTGCGGAGTCTATCTACCCGGTGGTCCCCGCCAGCTGTTCCCCACTCCAGAAACTGCGTGGTATCCATCGCACCTCCTTTGGGGCAAGGGTGGTTTTTCCCTGATCGCCAGCGATTCCATACACTCGCTGCCACATGTCCTGTTATTGTTTCCAAAACCACCGCTCATCGCGCATTAACTTCCAGACGTGGACACGCAGCGATATTCACGTCCACCGTCCGATCTGGGGCTGATCATCGGACGGCGATCGCTCGTCGAAGATGCACACGCGATAACCGAGCTACCGTGCAGCGACAACAGCATCTCCGCCATCGATCTGATCTACAGATTGACGGTCCAAAATTCATCGCCCAGATTCCCTCTGTTTGACTTTCAAATTCCGCTCCCGACCGTCGATCTCTGCGCGATCGACGGCTCAGATTCATTCTCCTTTTCTGCCTCCTCATTCAATCTCGACCGTTGATCTCTACGCGATCGACGGCTCGGATTCAATATTTTTTCTGCCTGTTCTACGATCTCTCCCGATCAATCCTAACCATTGGATGATGCCATCCAACGGCCACGCTTCCTCCACGTATCCTCCGCAGCAGTAAACCTATAAATGCAAGCTTTTATAATAATTTTTCGTATTTTACAGGGTTTAAATGGTTTTCGCCATTTTTGAAGAAAAATTCAAAGGCGGAGGATGACGATCCTCCCACCTTCGATTCACCAAAGGAAATCATCACAGGGAGTTAAAATGCACGTTTCATCGGTGTTTCACGAGGCATTGTTGCCATTCGAACCCTGCGCAACCCTGCACATTAGCAAAAACGTAGCAAGTCAATCACAAATCAAAGAATATCAATATCAACAACAAAAATGCACCAGAGCAGAAGATTAAAGGTGGATTTGTGGGATTACGGCTAAGATAGGTTACCAAAAGCCTAATCCCCGATTTAAAACCCAGGTTAAATAAAATCTGAAGTGTTTTACCGACAGCAAACCCTCCACTGCTACATCTGAGGCGAATTGATTCCTCTCGGCTACCACAGAGCCACCTGTTGCCTCAAACCTTTCAAGCAGAGGCCGAAGTTATTGAAGAAAATCAGATATTCGCCTCCAGCGTAGCCAGGGAGTTACTTCTGCAAGGAAATAAATGCAGAAATATCTGCATAGTTACTCCAAACATTACACAAGGCCTAAAGGTCAACAAAATCTCCCACCAAGCTTTGATATTTATTGTAAAACAGTTAATACAGTGATCCACCTATAAACTTCTCCATCGAGCCCCTCAAAGGGCCGAGAAGTCTTGAATCTGTATTAATTGCCTTAAGAGATTTTTTATCAGATCTCACCCCCTCATCCTTCTATAAATATTCCTGTAGAAGATAAGAAGTGGGTTAGTTTTTGTTGATTACATGTTGTAATACTAAAACTCTTTGAAGTAAATACATAGTCTGTTGAAGTTGAAGAACAAATTGAAGTCTTGGAGATCTTGATGATGTTGTTACATGCTTGTTCCTGAGAACGCTCTATCATTGGATCCATAAGCTTGGCTGTTGGTGAAGTATTCTGAATTGTTTTATGTTTTCCCCTATTTTCATTATGTTCCATAATTTCTTACTACAGTAGGCTGAAATTTTTAGGCTAAGAAATGACTCTTGGAAGCACCTTAGACCTGTTCATCCTTCACTGTTTCATGTTTTCTTCTGTTGAAGTATTTCAGAGGCTTTAATCTTTCTCTTTAGTCTTCATGCTTGTTTATTTCCTTAATAGTTTGAACAGTTGGTTTCAGCATGATTTATGGTTTTCCCTGCTTGTCTGCTGCCACTTAAAAATTATTATTGAAGTCTCCCTTTGAAGTTCTTTTCTTACAGTGAATCAAAGAGGTCTGTTTTGATCTTGCCCTTTGTCCTTACTTAAACAGTTGGCTTAGAGGTCGTTATAATTATTACCATAGATGTTTTTAGGTGTTCCCTCTTCTATGACTACAATTATCAGTGAATCTTTTATGTTTTCTAAGTCATTTGAAATAAAATCTTTGAGGAAATAGGGTGTTCCCCGAATCTTAGATTTCATTTTAAAAGTTGTCTTGAAGTCATTATTTGCTTAAAGAATGTTTGTAGAATTTATGATTACCCTATCTATCAAATATCTCTTTATTTTTCAAGTTACGTTTTCAAGTTCCCTTCATTTGAGAATTGAACCTCTCTCTCCAAATCATTAATGTCCATCTCATTCCAAAACCAAAGGATCCTGCTGCCAAGTTAGATTTTTCCTCTGATATCCCATATCCATTGATGAGTATGTTATGACCTATTCTTGACTCCATTGCCCAATGAACCAGATGTTTCTCCATTCTATATATCTTTCCTAGACCTTTCATGTTCTGTTGTATCAATTCAACCAAACAAATAAACAAACACCTGCACTTAATAACTAGTCTAAAATCAATACTATAAGCACACAAGATAAAATTTTGCAAACAAACTTTTGAGAGATCCCTCTCTGAGAATAGGAGGACTAGATCCTGGAACTCTAAAGACTGGTTCTGATGTTTCCTTGTCTTTTGATTTTCCAAACTATCAAAACACGGGACACCAACATAGTGGCGATCACAGTGGGACCTACTGAGAATATACTGGTTTGAAACCCTTCCTCAAACTTTTTAGGCCCAGTAGAATATAAGTAACCTTCTTCAAGCACTACCTAACAAATGGTAATCATGATAGGACTTAATTGAATCAGCGACAAACTAAGTACCCCTTAGGATTCTCTCTAAACCTTATCAAACCTTGAAGGAATCAGTTACCAAGCCATAAGAGTGAACTCCGTATGTTTGACACCCTAGCTAAGTTTTAATTTAGATTTAGGACACTCTCTTAACCTGTAAGACCAAATTAACTCAGAAAACCCAAAAAATTTTAGTTTGGCTTCATAATAAACATGGTGGTGGAACCATCCAATATTTTATCTTCATAAAAGCTAAAAAATTTCCACCTGGCAACTCCACTAGCCCCAGTAGGCCTATTGCTCATCTAGGTTACCAAATCTCTTTAGGACTGCATTAACCAGCCTTGGAGAAAGTTTAGAAGCCTAGTCCCATTTTAGAGAAAACATCCTGAGAGGTGAAACTTCCAAAAATAGTCTCTAAAAAACCCCCCACCTCTCTCATTTTTGAAAAGCAGCCTAGCTTCACATAGGATCAGTACTAGGTCCCATCTAGACCCAAATCCTCCTTTAATCGTTGACAATCCTGAGAGAATTTTGTGGCAAACTTCTAACTCTGGAAAATTAGCTGCTAATAGGAGCCTCTTAAGAAAAAATTTTGTCCCTGAAAACTTTGTTGTCTTAGAGGGTTCACACTTTGAGTTACATCATACGAAGAACATCTTTAGAACTAGATCTCAAGGTGATTTCAACCAGGCTGACCTTGATATTGCAGATTTGCAACAAAGCTTCAGTAGAGAAGCCTCACCTTCCACTCCTCCTGATTCCCAGCTTCTTAGTCACTTTACTCTTTTCCATAACAATTCTGCTCAAAATCAGTTTGCTGGCCCAAGCATTTCTTCCACTCCAATTCATACTACCACTGTGCAAAACACTCCTGCTCAGCCCATTTTCACTACTGTAAATCCACCTCTTGTAAATCCACCCTTATTACCAGCCATGGAAACATGGTATGCCCCATTAGTGTTACCACAACCTCTACTTCCCTTACCAAATGATTACCAATCCAAAATCCCTCACTTCACTGGAAAAGAATCTACAACAGCTCAACAACATGTAGATAAGATGGAATATGCATTCGATTATATGGAGATAGAAGAAGAAACCATGAAGATGAGAATCTTCGCCCAAATTTTAGGATGAGATGTAAAGAAATGGTTTAAAAACTTACCTCCTAACAGTATAAATGATCTCCCTGCCTTGCATCAAACATTTATCAACAAATGGGAGCTCAAAAATAACCCCCTCCAAATACTAGCAGAATATAGTAGTCTCAAGAGAAATCCAGGGGAGAGTGTTCATGATTACTCTACTAGGTTCAACAGTGTTTACAATGCTCTCCTGCCTCACATGAAACCTCCCCAAGGCATGGCCTTGGTAAGGTATCCTAAAAGCTTTGATGCTGAAATGACTTATGAGTTAAGGGGAAGGGATTACTTAACCTCGGAAGACATGAAAAAAGGAGCCTTGAGTGTAGAAGCAAACATAATCGAGAAAATAAATAGGTTGAGATCAAAAAAGAGGGTAACCTATAAAGATGATCTACTACCCTCAACCTCAGCTTCTGACACAAAAATTGACAACCTGGTGAAGGTGATGGAGAGGATGCTTGAAAAGATCAACTTAAATGATAGAGTGCCCCCAAGAGAACCTCAAAATAACCAAAACAGAAATAGAAATCAGAATTATAGAAGAGACAACAGTCAAGATAAGAAAAAAGAAAGTGACCAACAGATTAGACCTCCCTTCCAACAAAACTATGTAGATCAATATGAGGAAGATAGGGAGTCGGAAAGGTTGGAAGAGTCTATGTAAACTTGATTGGATCAGACAGTGGGGATGATGTTTTCCTCACTGAGGAAGAGTAAATCTTCTTCTCTGATCAAAGTACAAATACCTATGAAGATTCTGATGACTATAGATTGGGGTTTGAAAATGCAATCATGGAGGTGCACAAACAATATGATCTTAGGAGCAAGGGGAATGTAGATAATTCAAAGGAAAAAAACACTAATACTGCTGTCAAGAAAAACACAGAAACTCATCCCAAAAAGACAACAGAGAAAACCAACATTTTGACCAAGAAACCAGACATAAACAAAGACAAAGGTGTCTAGCAAGATGTTGAACAGAGTACCCCTAGAAATTCAGCTAGTGGTCCTAGTAAAATTGTCCCAATTACTAGTCCAAACAAGGTTCAGCACATCAAAAGTGCTGAAAATAATTCAATTGAAAAGAAGGATGTAAATATGAATAATTCAATTGTTCCTTTCAGTCTTGAGGGAGAAATTGCTAACATAAAAATTAACATTCCTCTAGCTAAATTAGTAACCCAAGAAGTGTACAAAAACCAAGTTTTGAAAGCTTTGAACCTAGGAAGTGATACTGATACCTTAAACTTGATAGATGATAAACCTGAGTTATTGTTTGGTCCAGAAGTTGAAGGAAAATACCAAGAAGGGACCGTCCCTCCTTTCTATGTTAGCTTAAACATACATGAGAAAATCTTACACAACGCCATGTTAGACTCGGGAGCTTCACATAATCTAATGCCCAAGGTAGTGATGGAAAGCTTAGGCTTAGAAATTACTAAACCTTGCAAAGACTTGTATTCCTTTGACTCAAGCAGAGTCAAATGTTTGGGTTTAATCAAAGATTTGTGTATAAACTTATCCCAAATCCCTGCTAAGAGTTTAGTCATGGACATAGTTGTAGTTGACATTCCCCCTAAGTATGGCATGCTCTTATCAAGATCTTGGGGAGCCAAACTTCAGGGAAGCCTTCAAATGGACATGTCTTATGCCACCATTGCCGTTTTTAATCAAAACAGAAGACTATACAGGGAATCTCACATGAAATACATGGTGAGCAATATAGACAAACCAAACAACTCTCCAATCTATTCTATTCAATCAAGTTTAGATTCCTTTATCTTATGTAATGAAGATGAAATTACTCAACAAGATAAGGAAAACATGGACCAAATCAGTTCACCAGAACACTCAAATCTTCCCTTCAATCAAATTCAAAACATTAAAAATCAACAGCAACAAGAAAATGAAAATAAGGATGACATACTTTGGAAAATAAACTTTGATGGGTCTTACAATAAAACAAGTGCAGGAGCAGGTGTGTGGATTCAAAATACAAATAAGAGCTTTTCATATAAGTTAGATTTCCCATGCACTAATAATATTGCTGAGTACGAAGCACTCCTCCTAGACTTACAATTGCTTAAACAATTACAAGCCCATAAGATATCAATCTTAGGGGATTCTAAACCTATCATAAGACAAATCAAAGGAGAATACTCAGCTAAAAATCCAAGGCTTAGGTAATATCGAAACGTTGCCCTTGATTTATTGAAAACCTTTGAAAAATATGAACTTATTTTCATTCCAAGAGCACTAAATCATCTAGCAAATGAACTTGATTTCAATGCCAGCAATTTCCAAATACCTGAAATAAATCAAATACTTAGTGTAAAGGTAAAACAAAGACCCACTGTGCCTAATAACGAATATCACTGTCAAGTGTTTGATTCTAAAAAACACATAGATGATTTCTTGAAATCATAAATGATTTCAGCATACCAACATCTGAAACTAGCCATAAAGAAATTTGTTTGTGTATTGAACAAATCCCAGAAGTTAAAATGACATATACTGTTGATATAAATCATTGTGAGAATACATTTGAAGCAGAGATAATTGACAATGCAGACCAAGAAGACTTGGAAGTTTTACAATGAAAAAATGATAAAATTCCAAGGGGTCTAGCACCTTTAGAACACCTTTTTGATTTTAACGATGTAGCCAAAGAACCAAGAATGGAGCCTGTGGAAACAAATGTAGAAGAACATAACATAGGCAGTCTATCAGAACCCAAGATGATTAAACTGTCCAGCACTCTCCCAGCTCACATAAAATTGCAATATATAGAGCTGTTCAAAGAGTTTAAAGATGTTTTTGCTTGGGGATACAAAGACCTAAAATCATATGATGCCAGCATCATCCAGCATAAAATTCCTTTGAAAGAAAATCCAAAGCCTTTTAAACAAAAACTAAGGAGAATAAACCCTCTTTTACTCCCTTTAGTAAAGGCAGAGATTGAAAAGATGCATGATGTTGGAATCATAGTACCTATTAGGTTTTCAGAATGGGTATCAAACTTAGTTTCTATTAGGAAAAAGACAGGGGAGATCGGGCTCTGTATTGACTTCAGACATTTAAATAGAGCCTCCTTAAAAGACAACTACCCCTTACCCAAAATGGACCATATACTTCAGAAGGTAGTTGGGTCAAAAAGGATTTCCCTCTTAGATGGGTTCTCAGGTTACAACCAGGTGTTAGTGCTCCCAAGTGATCAAATCAAAACTGCATTTACCACACCTTGGGGCACCTTTATGTATGTCAAAAAGCCTTTCGGATTAATGAATGCAGGGGCCACCTTACAAAGGGCCATGGACATAGCCTTTTCTGAAGATATTGGCTATTTCATAATCATTTACCTTGATGACATAATTGTTTTCTCAAAAACTGATGAAGAACATTTAATTCACCTAAGAAAAGTTTTTGAGAAGTGTAGGAAATTTGGCTTGTCATTGAATCCCAAGAAAACACTCTTCGGTCTCCAAGAAGGTAAACTTCTCGGACATATAATTTCAGAAGAGGGAATCAAGATAGACCCTACAAGGATAGATGGCATATTGCAGATCAGCCATCCAAGAAACCTCAAAGAATTACAGTCTTTCATCGGGAAGATTAATTTTCTAAGGAGGTTCATCCCCAATCTTGCTGAGCTATTAAAAAACATTACAAACATGCTTAAGAAATATTTCAGTGTAAAATGGACTTTACCAGCTAAACAATCATTCGAACTGGTCAAACAAGCTCTTACTCAAGCACCAGTCCTGATTAGTCTAGATTTTACCAAAGATTTCTATATCTTTTCCTTTGCATCTGAACATACAATAGCTGCAGTTTTACTTCAAAAGAATGACTTGGGGCAAGAACAACCAATATCCTTCTTTAGTATGGCCTTAAGAGATGCTCCTCTCAAAAATAACATCATGGAGAAGCAAGCCTTAGCATTAGTGAAAGCATTAAAGGACTTTAGGGTCTACATTTTACACTCTCATGTAATTGCTTTTGTTCCACATACTGTTGTCAAGGACATTCTAAGTCAAAACCCTGATGGTAAAAGGGGAAAATGGATTGCAACTATTCTTGAATATGACTTAGAAATCAAGCCCACCAAACTAGTTAAAGGGCAAGGATTAGCAAAACTTATGGCTGAGTCTAACTTCCAAGCACTAGACATGAATATGGTAGATGTGTTGGAAGAAATAGAAGAATCTACTGCTCCTTTTATTAAAGAAACATTTCTAAATTCTCCTTGGTATGCTGACATTATTTACGTGCTTTTATATTTAAATGCGTCTCCTTCTCTGTCTAAAACTAAAGCTAGATTTTTGAAACAAAAAGCTTTGAGTTTTTGTATATTAGATGGAGTATTATATTGGAAAAATGTTGTTGGAATTTTTCTTAAATGTTTACTTGAAGATGATGCAGGAAAAATCATGCATGAGTTGCATGACGGAGAATGTGGAGGACACCTCTACTGGAAGGCCACAACAAACAAAATTCTTAGATCTGGTTACTATTGGCCTACCCTTTTCCCCGACACTCAAAAATTGGTCATGTCTTGCCATAAGTGTCAAATTTTTTATGGAAAAAGAAAACTTCTTCCCTTACCCTTACATCCTATCAGAGTTGAGGCACCTTTTCAACAATGGGGTTTATACTTCATTGGGGAAATTCACCCATCCTCCACAGCTCAACATAAATCGATCCTCACAGCCACTGAATTTTTTACAAAATGGGTAGAAGCTATACCCTCCAGAAATGCTAATGAATCTATCACTATCAAGTTCCTTGAAACAAATATCCTATCCAGATTTGGTTGTCCTAGAAAAATCATAACAGACAATGCTGCTGCTTTTAAATCTAAGAAGATGGTTGATTTCTGTTACAAATACCACATAACCTTGGGCCATTCCACTGCTTACTATCCCCAAGGAAATTGATTAGCTGAATCTTCCAACAAGAGCCTCATCAATATCATTAAGAAACTGTTGTAACAAAATCAGAAATCATGGCACAGTAAATTGGTGCATGCCTTATGGGCTGATAGGTTAACTACAAAGAAATCAATAAACATGTCCCCCTATCAGTTAGTTTATGGCATGGATGCAGTCTTTCCCACCTCATTGGGAGTGCCAGTTATGAAGCTCCTGCAAGAAATGCAGATTGAAGAGAATGATATGCAGAGAAGAATCAACCAAACAATCCATTTACAGCAGACCAGAGAGGAATTCTATGAAAGAACACAGTTAGTCCAAGAAAATATGAAGAATCTATTTGATAAGAGGACTAAGGCAAATAATTTCCAAATTGGAAATATTGTTCTTAAGTGGGATTCAAGAAAAGAAGAGAAGGGAAAACATGGAAAATTTGAGAACTTGTGGAAAGGGCCCTATATTATTCATGCTGAGAGGGGTCACAATGCATTTTTCTTGAAAGAATTGAATGGAGAAGATCTATATGGAGGTCTTGTCAATGGCAGGATGCTCAAGCATTACTTCTGCCAAGAATCTTAAGTTTCAAAGAATTTTATTTTTCATTATAAATATCATAGTCTAACCATTACATTCAAAGTTAGAAAAATCAAAAATACAAAAAACAAAGGAAGAAAGAAAAGAGGGTTGATTGTAAAAACAATAAAGGTATAGCCCCATACCAAAAAAGAGAAACAAATCTGAAAGTGTGCAAGCTCAAATGCCACTCCTGAAAAACACACTTCTAGTTAGTCAAACAGTTTAATCTTGACTAATTAGCTTTAAATTTTCTGCTGATAGGATAGTGAATTCGATTTGCCAAACTTTTTAAACTTGGCTTATCAGTAGATAGTTTAGGATAGAAATTAAAGGTTAGAACATGCTCAAAATCTAAACCTAAAGTTTCAAAGAGAAAATGACTCAAATCTGTTTCAAATTCTGAGTCAAAAGATGTAAAATCTGGTTCTAGTCAGATTAAAACCTGAACCAAAAGAAAAGCAAAGATAGCTCAAAACAAAGATCAAAACAGAGTTGTAGAAAGGAGGAAGGAAATGTTTTCAAATTTCAGATCTCAAGCCTTCCCTTTTGTTTTGAATTTTGTGCAAAATAAATGTCTATGTGCAGTTTGTCTTTTATGCCATAGACCAGCATCAAGTTAGACTATCCAATCCTAACTTGAATGTTTTTCAATTTCTGTTGTAGAAATTAGAGAATAAAGTCTGTTGGATAGTTTAATCCCAACAGATAGTAGATTAGGTAGAGAATTATATGGATTCAACTGTTTAATCTGAATCCATGGAGAAATAAGGAGTAGAAATAGATTACATTTTTTACTCTCAAAAAGAATAAAATGTTGTAAGAGAGTTTGCCAATCCAAGTGCACTCTAAATGAAGAAAAAATGTTAGATCTGTAGGATTGGGTAGGTAGAAAGTTATATTGATGAAATATCCATTGTTTTTGTGGCTGCTAACATGTTTTCAAAGCAAAATCATCCAACCAAGGAAGAGTAGCCCAATGGATCAGGCACAGGTCAGCCTCCCAGAGAATGCAGGTCTGAAGTTCTTAATGCCTTCAAGAAGGCATCATCCCCAAGTGGAGCCACTGTTAGCCAGCTATAAGTTTGTTATACCAAATGCTGGCTAAAAAAAATTTGAGCCTTCAAGGAACAAATTTCATTGCTAAAAATTGTTGGCTCTTGAAGACTCTTGAAGGCCTCATGCCTATCCTCTATCCTAACTTCACTGTTGTTCCCATTTTTCACTTCGAAATCCTGCTGATTTCCAAGTCAAAATACTGCTGCAAGCACCATTTCTCTTTTCCCCTTCTTCCAAAACTAACTTTCATTTGCTTCGCTATTTCTCCATAAAATTCCTCTATTATTCATGAGTTCTTTTTTCCATTCATGAAAATCCACTTTTATAAGGTAAACCCACTTTTAAAAACCTTATTGGAACCCTCATTTCCATTAGAAAACCATAAAAACCCACATTTTTTACACATATATGGGTCTTAGCCCCTTCCCGCATAGATCCCTGGTCGTATAACCCTTAATATGACCCTCGGCCCTGCAGTCGGGCGCCAAACCTTTAAACATTTCTCCGCCAAAGTATTAAAACCTTTAATTATTTTAAATTCTTTGGTTTTTAATTAAATTATAAACTTTTCTGTCGGTTCTATTTCTAGTCGAACCCCCACCGCCGATATAAATCCATAGATCAGACGGTGTGGAGTCTGTCTACCCGGTGGTCCCCGCCAGCTGTTCCCCACTCTAGAAACCGTGTGGTATCCATCGCACCGCCTTTGGGGCAAGGGCGGTTTTTCCCCGATCGCCAACGATTCCATACACTCGTCGCCACGTGTCCTGGTACTGTTTGCAAAACTGCCGCTCATCGCGCATTAACTTCCAGACGTGGACACACAGCGATATTCACGTCCACCATCCGATCTGGGGTTGATCATCGGACGTTGATCGCTCATCGAAGATGCACACACGATAACCGGGCTACCGTGCAGCGGCAACAGCATCTCCGTTGTCGATCTGATCTGCAGATCGACGGTCCAAAATTCATCACCCAGATTCCCTCCGCCTGACTTTCAAATTTCGCTCCCGACCGTTGATCTCTGCGTGATCGACGGCTCAGATTCATTCTCCTTTTCTGCCTCCTCGTTCAATCTCGACCGTCGATCTCTGCGCGATCGACGGCTTGGATTCAATCTTTTTTCCGCCCGTTCTATGATCTCTCCCGATCAATCCTGACCGTTGGATGATGCCATCCAACGGCCACGCTTCCTCCACGTATCCTCCGCAGCAGTAAACCTATAAATGCAGGCTTTTATAAAAAAATTTCGTATTTTGTAGGGTTTAAATGGTTTTCACCATTTTTGAAGAAAAATTCAAAGGCGGAGGATGACAATCCTCCCGCCTTCGATTCACCAAAGGAAATCATCACAGGGAGATAAAATGCACGTTTCATCGGTGTTTCACGAGGCATTGATGCCATTCGAACCCTACGCAACCCTGAACATTAGCAAAAACGCAGCAAGTCAATCACAAATCAAAGAATATCAATTTCGACGACAAAAATGCACCAGAGCAGAAGATTAAAGGCGGATTTGTGGGATTACGGCTAAGATAGGTTACCAAAAGCCTAATCCCCAATTTAAAACCCAGGTTAAAAAAAATCTGAAGTGTTTTACCGACAAGAAACCCTCCACCGCTACATCTGAGGCGAATTGATTCCTCTCGGCTACCACAGAGCCACCTGTTGCCTCAAACCTTTCAAACAGAGGCCGAAGTTATTGAAGAAAATCAGATATTCACCTCCAGCGCAGTCAGGGAGTTACTTCTGCAAGGAAATAAATGTAGAAATATCTGCAGAGTTACTCCAAACATTACACAAGGCCTAAAGGTCAACAAAATCTCCCACCAAGCTTTGATATTTATTGTAAAACAGTTAATACAGTGATCCACCTGTAAACTTCTCCATCGAGCCCCTCAAAGGGCCAAGAAGTCTTGAATCTGTATTAATTTCCTTAAGAGATCTTTTATCAGATCTCACCCCCTTATCCTTCTATAAATATTCCTGTAGAAGATGAGAAGTGGGTTGGTTGTTGTTGATTACATGTTGTAATACTGAAACTCTTTGAAGTAAATACATAGTCTGTTGAAGTTGAAGAACAAATTGAAGTCTTGGAGATCTTGATGATGTTGTTACATGCTTGTTCCTGAGAATGCCCTATCATTGGATCCATAAGCTTGGCTGTTGGTGAAGTATTCTGAACTGTTTTATGTTTTCCCCTGTTTTCATTATGTTCCATAATTTATTACTACAGTAGGCTGAAAGTTTTAGGCTAAGAAATGACTCTTGGAAGCACCTTAGACCTGTTCATCCTTCATTGTTTCACGTTTTCTTCTGCTGAAGTATTTCAGAGGCTTTAATCTTTCTCTTCAGTCTTCATGCTTTTTTATTTCCTTAATAGTTTGAACAATTGGTTTCAGCATGATTTATGGTTTTCCCTGCTTGTCTGCTGCCACTTAAAAATTATTATTGAAGTCTCCCTTTGAAGTTATTCTCTTATAGTGAATCAAAGAGGTTTTTTTTTATATTTCCCTTTGTCCTCACTTAAACAGTTGGCTTAGAGGTTGTTATAATTATGATCATAGATGTTTTTAGGTGTTCCCTCTTCTATGACTGCAATTATCAGTGAATCTTTTATGTTTTCTAAGTCATTTGAAATAAAATCTTTGAGGAAATAGGGCGTTCCCCGAATCTTAGATTTCATTTTAAAAGTTGTCTTGAAGTCATTATTTGCTTAAATAATGTTTGTAGAATTTATGGTTAGCCCTGTCTATCAAATATCTCTTTATTGTTCAAGTTATGTTTTCAAGTTCCCTTCGTTTGAGAATTGAACCTCTCTCTCCAAATCATTAATGTCCATCTCATTCCAAAACCAAAGGATCCTACGGCCAAGTTAGATTTTCCCTCTGATATCCCATATCCATTGATGAGTATGTTATGACCTCTTCTTGACTCCATTTCCCAATGAACCAGATGTTTCTCCATTCTATATATCTTTCCTAGACCTTTCATGTTCTGCTGTATCAATTCAACCAAATAAATAAACAAACACCTGCACTTAATAACTAGTCTAAAATCAATACTATAAGCACACAAGATAAAATTTTGCAAACAAAATTTTGAGAGATCCCTCTCTGAGAACAGGAGGACTAGATCCTGGAACTCTAAAGATTGGTTCTGATGTTGCCTTGTCTTTTGATTTGCCAAACTATCAAAACACGGGACACCAACACAAGGTCATAGGATTGTCAAAGTTTTGAATACTTGTGAAGTAGAGCATTATTGTTGTAGTGTGAAGGTCAAAGGTCAAAGAGGTTCGTTGAGAACTTGTTGATCAATACATCACCACATTAAGAGATAGAGAGATTGGAAGGCTGAGGAGGGCTTGGTACAACCAACAGTTGTAATCCTCCTTTTTATAAATCAGTAGAACTGTATCTATTTTGTCCATTCTATGCGTTGATATTGTCATTGTTATTCAATCACTTATATAGCATGAAATGAATGGCTTAGATGTGCATAGTTTAAATGTTTATTATATGTTGACTTAATTGATAGGAAATGTATGTTGTGGTAGATATTACAAGGGTGCTTTGACTGATTGCAGGGTCGAGATTTGGAGCTGGTGAAGAAGGATCCCTGCTTCGCTGTTCAGCGCTCTCTAAAATACTTCAAGATCATTAAAGAGGTAATCTACCATATTATTCCATCAAGTTTTTTTATGTTAATATGAACATGTACGTGCCTTCTTTGTGAACTATACAGCTAATCTTACTGTGTGCCTTGGGCACCGAAAAGTCCTGAGAGGGATATTCAATAGCCAACAACCCAAGAATTTTACCCTATAGCAGAATTGGCGACACCACTGGTGATTTCCCCCTTAGTTTCCGGACTATCTCTTTCCCCCTTTCTTCTTTCCTCTGTTCACAGACCCTTCAGACCAGTATTTATGCCCAGTAGACATTTCAAAAGCTCACAGAGTTCAATCCTGTTTCTGTTTGACCATCTGAAGAACTTTACCCTGGCTAACGCTACCTCTGTTGGTGTTCCAGTGCGTTATAACATAGGCTCTGCTTAAATACAGTTTGTTAGTCTCTAGATTAACACTATCTTTACTCATAGACAGTGCGTTACTCAGCCAAAATTTGTTGTTCACCCCTGTGATTGTGTTTTTGGTTACAGAGTTTTTTGGCCATCAGTATCCCTCCTTGACTAAATCCCTATGCTTGTTTACTAAGCTGGCATTTCTGTTTATTTTCTCTTGTTTAAAAAGTTAGTGTCAAAAACATTTACTTTTTAGAGAAGATTTTTTTTATTTTAATTTTAGTTTTTCTGCATCTAGCTGAATTAATTCTGAAAATTTCAGTTAAAAGACTGTTAACATGAGGAGAATAGATGTCTGAATCTTATAAGGTTGAAATTTGATATTTGAATGTTAGTGCATGGATGTTGAAAATAAACCTCTCCTTGTAGAAATACTCTTCATCTAATTGAATATTTAGAGCATATTTTTGCATGGTTTCCTGAGTTAGAGTCTCATTACATTTCATACGCCCACTCCCCCTCCACAAGACTAATAATCAAGTACACTAAGAATCAAGCGATAATAAAATCAATCACATTACTCTTTTTGAGCTCACACCAACAGTAGTTCAGGCTAGGATCTTGGGTTAGGAAAAGTGAGAAAATCACCCAAGATCTCAAAACTTGAGACTAGAGTCATTAACGAGCGAAATCCTACTGCACTCATATTATCAGGACCGTACCTTTACCGGAGCTTAGCACGAGACAACACTTGGGTGCACAAGAAGGTAGCCCGCCTTTGACTGCATCTGGTGGGTATGCTATATATTGGGGTTCCCTTCGGGGATGTCAAAACTAGATCGAGGATCTAGGTGTTCTGCCCATATAGCATGCTGTCCTTGACCGTGGACCCCCCTGATGATGTTTGTGATTTGAGGTATCTTTAGTGGCCATACCTTTTAGGGACTTACATAAGGTGACTGGGACGAGCTATCCTACTACCTGAAACAGACAGACCCACTCTATCTTCGGTCTTTAGGAGGGTAATCGTCTTCACGAGAGTGCTTACACCTATCGTCTGAGGTTCGGGCGAAGCTCTAGAGTGACCATAACTGTACTTTTGACCAACCCTCTCTGTATACTATTGTGATACTAGATTTCATCACCAAAAAATGGTAGTACTCATACAGGACAGCCTATTCTGGCTACTTGCTGATTGATTTTAGAGAGTTCTTTTTTCTTTTTTCTTTTTTAGGTGTGTGGTTACTGTCACTCAAAATTTATAATACATCACAATTTATTAAAATTTGTTAAAAATAAACAGGTCACCATGGCATCATCTGACCCACGCCGTCTGTCTCGACGATAGCAAGGTCTACCTCCTCTGACTCTTGAGGAAGAACTGAACCTTGGTGAACTCGCGCCTTCTACGAAAGAGTAGTCTCCATTGAAAAACCTTGATTTTCACATAACCTCATATCATACGGAATTTCTAGAGGACCCTTTCACGGAAGGTGTTGTACCTCATTACAATCCTCCACTCACTGATCCGTTGGGGCCTGTGATAGTTCAGATTCCACCACGCCAAGACATGTCTTCAGCCGCACCAACATCCATTTCACAACCGACATCCATAGGATTGATACCAATGGCAACCATCCCAGGTTCGCCACCATCCTCCCCGCCAGTTTTCAGTTCTATGCCATCACTTGGTAAACCCAGTAGTCAACATATACCTAATCCCAACCCTACAGTCATCACAACTGTAAGTAACTCGCTGAGTCCTTCAAGATCTACTCCTACCGTGACCACGTTGGGACCTATAGTTACTCCTCCCACGAGTGTGACTATTTCGGTTACTTTTAGCAACCCTTTCGGTTGGAACCCTTTGCTGAGTTCAAACCCCTTGGCCACCATACCAGGGGGTAGTGTCACCAGCACGCAGATCACAGGGAACATTTCACTACCCCTGCAATCTTTAGGACAAACTAGATAACCTATTGTTAACACTGTTCCCTTAAGTGGTTTAAATATCGGTATAGGGTCTATGTTGTTGCCAAACTATGCAAGTAGTAGCATACCTTCGGGAAGCTCTATTGCATCCATATGGACTAACCCACCCCAACCTCCATCTAGAATGGGAGGGCACTTTTACACTGGGGGCAACCAACCGTTTGCCTCGCAATATAATATGCCCTATGGACAACAACCATATATCCCTACCCCTCCACCTATAGGAAATTTTTATCAAAGTCCTACTTATCCTACTAGTAACACATTGATGGGTGGACCCTATGGTCCACATAGTCAACCAATACTTCCTTGGTTAGATTCAGGGGCAAACTCGCAATTGCCTTTTTTGGCAGCTCTAGACATTCCCGACATCTATAAACTAGCTAATGACCCCATTAATCACAACCCACTCTGGCCTCCAGTACCGCACAAGATTTCTTCTGACATCCCAAAGTTTTATGGGAAACAAGGGGAAGACCCAGCCGCACACATCAACACCTTTCATTTATGGTCTATATCTAATTCCATGGTGGATGATAGTGTCTGGCTTCTACTGTTTCCCCCACCCTTACAGGCAATGCCGCCAAGTGGTATATTGAATTGCCATGCACCACCATAAACACTTTTGGCACTTTAGCGACGGAGTTTCTAAAGAATTTCTAATTACCAATCAGATTTGAAACCAAAACGAAGTTGCTAACCTTGCTGCGCCAAGACACCACCACCCATATCTCCGATCACATTCATGAATGAAGACGTAGGAGGAGGCTAGTCAAAGCGCCAATCCCGGATCATCTCCTATCTAATTGGTTTTGTAAGTCTCTCTTACCCCACATCTCTAAAGACATTGGCCTTTCCAATGCAGCTATAGAAGATCAATGCATTTGTCGTTCCCAACATTTGGATTTAATCTATTCACAATCTTGCACGCTATATTATTTACTCCCCAATGCCCCTGGTAACCCAAATCCTCTAGCTACTCAGAAAACCGGAGCTCACGCCGACAGTCTCATTGGCACAATCTCTGGTGTAGCCACAAAACAGTCTTGGGGGAAAACCTCCCATCCATCCTCGGCTGCCACCGCCCCTAACCAAACGACTACTCTTCCTACCGCTGAGGTAAATTCTATGCAAAATTCACAAAAACCTAGTGGAAATAATAAGAAGAACAAGAAAAAGACATCTTCTTCGGAAGAGCAGTTGGACAATCAGAATAATCCTAATCAGAAAAACGCTGCCAAAAACGACAAAGGGAAGGATAAACCCATGAAATTTCCTTGCAATATATGCATGGAGGACCACTTGACATACAAATGTCCTCGGCTGCAGGAATGTACTGATTTTTTCGCAAACAAGGATTCTGGGCGAACACCTGTCGTTCTTCATAATCCTTTCCCTAATCAACAACAGCAACACATGGTTGACAACCCACCACAACCCTAGCAACGGGGCAATGGTGGTTCACATCCTTCCGGTGAAGGATCATCCACCATTTATGTCATTGAAAGTGTTGAACTTCAAACAAAAGCCAATATTTATGGAAAACCTACCACAGACGCTCAAGAACCTGGTACTAGTTCAACCCCACCGCTGACCAATGATTTTCATATCTAATGGCCTACTGTTGATCCTGTGATTCAGCCCCCCAAAGGGACACTTTGACGCGCAACTCATAACACCTCTGCACGTGCAGCCCAAAACTACAACATTGTAGAAGATTTGGTGCAGGCACCATCAGCTATGTCTACTCTTGAAGTATTACAAACTTGTCCAGCACAAAGGAAAGCCTTGCTTTCGACCATTGGTGGAATAGACCCCCAAGATTCCATGCTAGCTATCTTTGATATGGAAAAATCTTAGACTCGCCTCTCACACCAACTCGCATTCTAGGTGCAGGTTGTGTCGAAAGGGAGACCAATCCATCACACTGTCATCGATGAAGGTGCTTTGACCTGCGTTATGTCACAAGCTTGCTGGCTCACTTTAGGTTCTCCTCCCTTAACATCACCGTCAAATTCCCTCAAAGCTTTCGATGGCCACATGTTCCTCCCAAAAGGATGCCTTGCTAGCTTTCCCATCACTCTGAGTGGGAAAACAGTAACCGTGGACATAGAAGTCGTAGATCACCATCTCGACTATAATCTATTGCTCAGTTGCAGTTGGTCTTATGCTATGACCGCCATTGTTTCTTCGGTCTTCTGACTCGTCCTATATCCATTGGATGGGAAAATAGTCACAGTGGATCATTTATCCTTCTGCACCCCTGATTATTCCATGTTACCAAGTAGCATTGTACCCCTAATAGGAGGCTTTCCTGACTCTTACGTCAGTATTGGTACCGGTCTTCTGAAGGTGTCTTCCCTACTGGGTTGCTTTCCTCTCCCACTGCTAGGGATCCCACATATGGTTGCAATGATATCCACCACTTTGGATGGCTCTATCGACCCATGGATCTTTCCGGCACCTTCAGACATTGATTCCTACGGAGATCAGATGTTACTCTCACCAGCCGAGTTGGCCTACCAAGCCATCCAAATTACATCTGAACTCTCCATTGCTATGGTTTCAACCAAAGGTACAAACCTCCCACCCATCACAGTTCTCTCTAAGGATCTCCTCAATGAAGTCTTGCCTACATACAAAGCTATTTGAGAGATCATGTCTCTAGAAGAATGACCTTGGGGAGAGTTTCACCATTGCGCTTTGATGATCGAATCGGACGTGATAAACACTGAAATCCCATCCTTTGACCCACATGAGATGGTTCCATCCACTTACACAACTGTTCAAACTATCGATTCAAAAGGGAACATGGGTAATTTTTTTAAGACAATGCTCATTGATATCTCGGTCAAAACGGGTATCATGGAAAATATTCAGATTGGAGCAGATTGCAATCCTGAGGAAATTGCATGCTTCACATCCCTTTTCAAGGAATTCCGTGATGTGTTTGCTTGGTCTTATGATGAAATTCCCAGCATAGATCCATCTATATTCAAGCACAAAATCAAGATTTATGACAATGCCAAACCAATTCAGAAGCGACTCAGGCCTGTCCACCTGCGCAAAGTGGCCGCCATCAAAATTGAGGTAGAAAAAATTTTAAACAGTGGTTTCATCTATCCCATTCCTTTGACGGAATGGGTTTCCAATCCGGTTCCCGTCGATAAAAATAAGGCACCATCCGAGTTTGTGTTGACTATCGCGATCTGAATGCCGCTTGTCCCAAAGACAATTATCCTACGCCGTTCATAGATCAGATTCTCGACGAATGTGCCAGATGCGAATATTTTTCCTTCATGGATGGATTCTCAGGCTACAACCAGATTGCGATTAAAAAAGAAGACCAGCATAAAACTGGCTTTATCTGTCCTTGGGGTACATTTGCGTATCGTAAACTCCCATTCGGTCTGAAGAATGTTGGAGCAAATTTTCAGTGGGCTATGGACTACGCTTTCCACGACATTCGACATATTGTATAGGCTTACTTGGATGACCTTCCGGCCCATTCCAAGAAACGACCTGATCACCTTGCTCATCTGAAAGAAATTTTTGCTAGGTGTAGATTCTACAATATACGTCTGAAACCTCATAAGTGCGTATTCATGGTCGAGTCTGGACTTCTGTTAGGTTTCATTATCTCCAAGCACGAGATTAGGGTTGATCTCGATAAGGTTAAAGCAATTGTTGAATTTCCAACACCACAATCCATCCTCCAACTCCAACGTTTGCAAGGGAAGGCAAACTTTTTACGTCGATTCATTGTTAACTATGCCGAGATGACGAAAGGATTTATTCGATTATTTAAGAAAAGTACACTATACTTGTGGGATGACCAAGCTCAACAGTAATTTGATGCTTTAAAACATGCACTTGTTTCAGCCCCACTCCTTAGTGCCCCCGACTACTCACGCGACTTTCTCCTCTACCTGGCAGCCTCACCATCCTCACTTGGAATGGTTCTGGTTCAAGTTCACAATGACGACAGTGAACATGTGATATAATGTTTTTCAAAAGGTCTAATTGGACCTGAACTACGTTATTCACATGTGGAGAAACTTTCTCTAGCGGTAGTTTTTTCCGTCACCCGACTCCGACACTATATGTTGTTGCGACAGACTATGGTTATTGCTTTGGAGAACCCCATGCGACACATCCTGTCTCGAAAAATTATTGGAGGAAAATATTCCAAATGGATCATAATTCTCCAATAATTTGATTTGGTCTTCACAGCTGCCAAAGCAAAGAAATCCCTCGTCTTCACCAAATTATTATTGGACCTTCCCATAATCAACCCAAGAGAAGTAGCTCATGATCCATTTCCTGATGAATTTGTATACTTGGTTGATTCTTCGAACCCATGGTATGGAGACATTTTGGTCTACCTACAAACCCAACCCTTTCGCCCAACTCTCACGTCTGACGACCGTCATCGTATTTGCCACCAGGAAAAGCACTACCTCGTGCTAAATGGTACATTATATCACCATGGTATCGATACTATTCTCCAACGTTGTCTCACTTTCAATGAAGCAGAACGCGTTTTGAATGATTGCCACACAGGGGAGTGCAGTGGTCATCTTTCAGGCATAGCTACTGCCTTAAAAATCCTGCACATAGGTTACTATTGGCCCACTTTGTTTAAAGACTACATTGCAGCGGTCCAGAAGTGCCATCCATGTCAAATTTTCATGAAGAAAATGTGTGCTCATCCCGCCTCCCTTCATCCGGTTATCTCCATTGGTCCTTTCGCTAAATGGGGAATTGACTTCGTCACCTGAAATCCCACTTCTGAAAATGGACACAACTACATCGTCGTTGCGGTCGACTATTTTACGAAATGGGCGGAAGCCATTCCCACTTTTAAGGCCGATGGAAAAACTGCCACTCTCTTCCTATTCAATCAGGTAATCTGTCAGTTCAGCATACCCCTATCTATTGTCATAGATCATGAATCCCACTTTCAGAATCATATGATGACCGAATTAACATCCATGATAGGTTTTCGTCAGGATCAATCTTCATCTTATTATCCTCAAGCTAATGGTCAATTCGAAGCCGTAAACGGCGTCCTCAAAACCATGATTCGTCGATTGGTCAGAAACCATAAAACCACGTGGCATCGGAAGTTGTATTCCAAATTATGGGCATACTAAACATCAGTCAAAACTACCACAGGCTTCACGCCATTTCATCTTGCATTTGGCCTGGAGGCAGTACTTCCAATCAAGTGTGAAATTCCATCACTCAAACTCGCAGTGGAACTCTTTCTCGGCACCACCAGCACAGAAGAGTGCTTTCTCTCGCTCGATCATTTGGAAAAAACTCATCAAGATGCTACACTAGCACTTGAAGCTCACCAGTGCCGAGTCAAAGCTCAATACGACAAATCTGTCAAGCCTTGTTCTTTCCAAGAGGGTGATCTTGTTCTACTCTATGATCAGAAACATGACCTCTTGGGGGCAGGAACACTCCAACCATTATGGCTTGGCCCTTACATCGTCACTAAATTCCTCTCAAAAGGGGCTTACGAACTTCAGGACTGTAATGGAATTCCGCTCGCGGAGCCCCGCAATGGGCTCTATCTAAAGAAGTATTTTGCCTAGTTTCGCACTAGGTGTATGCTTTGTAATTTTATGTATATAAATTTTGCTTATTGTTTTGATGTCTCTAGATATTTTTTGGTTTTTTAAGGTGTTTTTCTCATCTATAAGCTTTTTTCTTCACACCGATGTCGTCATCCTCCTTATCATATGTCGGATATGCGGACGGTGCTAGTCGTCACACTAGACACATTGCTTCAGCTGCTTGGGTTCTCTACACTCCTGAGTCGGAACTTCTTGGTTCTGGGGGAATTTTCCTAGGTAGTGCCACCAATAAAATTGCCAAGTACATGTCAGTGATCCAACTCCTCACAGAGGCAACGTCTCATGACATCTCCAATTTAGTGGTCAAGTTAGATTCCCAACTCGTCATTATGCAGTTAAACAATCATTACTGTGTCCGTCATCCAGTCTTATTACGTTATTTTTTAAGAGTGCGACTTTTAGAACGTCAATTTCAAACAATCACATTTGAGCACGTTCCTAGAGAATTTAATGCATTAGCCGATTCTTTGGCAAGCTATGTGTTAGATTGGCATTTGTCACATTTGTTATAAAAGATTTCCACATGAGTATATATATTTTTCATCCCATTAAAAATACATAAAAACTCAAAAAACACAAAATCACCAAAAAATATGTGTATATATATATATATATATATATCGATCGTGTCCAGTACAATAGTTACATCAAAAAATCTTCCAAAACTTGGGTGTTTTACAAAAATTTGGCTATACTAAGCCACGCTCTAACACTTATACATCCGCTCTGCCAGCTAGGCCTGATGATCATGATAACATACAACTGCTCTGGCTATCCTCCTCAGAGGCACCAGGTATCTCTCCAGCACACCTACGGTATGCCGCTGCAAACGAACTAGAACCTCCCGCATAGGAAGTTGTGGTATACCCATACTCAAACCCTCCAGGTTTCTGGAGATTTCATGTAAAATCTGGGCATCATCATCCCTAGTGGCTTCCACATCCTCAGCTGGTGCGCCAGCCCTAGGTAGCTGCAGTCCTCGCTGCGCATAGCGAGGGGCCCCAACTGGGCGAACAAGTGCCACATCTATGTCAAGCAAACAAAGCTTCATGTCAAAACATAATTTTCACCCTATCTCAACAAAACAAATTTTCATAGACATTCAAAAGACAAAAACAAAGTACTTCCTAGAGTACACTGATCATTTCCTTCTTACCATCGAGTCCCCACTGGGTGCCAGGGGGCAACGCTAACTTCGGATCGCCTGTGAAATTCATCCTTGCATAGGGACAATCCTCAATCATAATAATCTGGGAGTTCAGCCAATAAAAAAATCCATCAATCAAAAGTAGTGGCGACGGACCCTCTCCGTCCGTGGAATCGTAGCTACCAATCGAGCCCGCTCGCTCGCGTGGGCCCATGGTGAGCGCTGTAATGATCCCGGGCCTCATCAATGGTACTCGCTCCGAAGGAAAGAACGATCAATGTGCCACACACCCAAACTCTCTTTGGGTACGGGTCTTGCATGTTGTGAGCTTTGCTCGACTCCGACGGACAACTCCATCAGACCGCTCAAAACCCGAGGTCGCATACAATCCAAGGCTAGTAGCATATGGGCCATGGTGGCCACATGCCGACTCTTGGCACCTACCAAGCGAACAATCATCCATAATACAGACCTCAATGGTCTCAAAGCTACCCATGCAATAGGTACCCAGCTAGCTCACGACCTCTCCGTGTTGCATATGCAATAAGCGAGAATGACATCGGCAAAGGGAACGTCGGATCCACTCTAGACCTCGTCAAGTTGGGCCCTCGGCCCACGACATGACAAAGCGGGCCAGTAGTGAAAAATCGTCTTTCTCATCTGAGAGCTCATTGCCCCCAATCCGAAAGACATGGTGACGCCATCCCATTACTCGAATCGGCCCACCTCGGGAGGTCCTCTCGACCCCTCATCGATTATAAATGTGCATATTTTAACAAACCGCATCGATGGAGAGCCATCAAGCTTGCAAGCATCGCATAATCATATCTCTTTCTTCTCGTTCATGTTCTCTCTCTCGCCAAATACTCATGATTAACGAAATTTGAATACCTCGCAAATACAACATTTTCAACCGATTAGAAATCGTACTAGGCCACTTCAAATGTTTATAAATGAGTTCCTAAAAATGTGTTGTGCCTAACCGCCCAGGCCGTAAGTGCAAAGCGTAGCGCACTAACGCGTCCTTCCTCTCACCGAAGTGCGCTTAACGTAGCTCCAGCGACCGCCGGCCCGTGTTAGCCGCTAATATTTTTTAGGACCTACCAAATTTCCCATTTTGAACCAACAAAACTTCACAAAAATACAATTAAAAGATAACAGAGGTTCTAGCTCTCCACCGGATCTCGCAGAAGGAAAACCGTTGCCCTGATCGACCGCAATCGTCACCGAAGTTTTCACCCTTTTTCACTCCCTGCAGTTCCTTCACAGTTGTTCAAAACAGATGAAAATGAAAGTCTTCCGACCTTCTTATAGCTATTTCTAGGGCATGACTCTCTTAGCTAGTCGGCAAAAAGTCGATGAATTCTCGTTGCATATACGCCGCAACTATTGAGATTTGTTACCTGATGTTCGATGAGTGATCAATATTTATATGCAGTACATAAACATGTTTTGACCCTTTTTTATCAAGCATTCTTTTTATGGTATTTTTCTTGCTCGTTAACCCGAAAAACCCCTCGAGTTCTCTTATTTGGACTCAGTTAAACTTATACGAAGTCGATTTCGAGCGTCCCTTTTTATGGTCTTGCTTGCTCGTTAATCCGAAAAACCTAGAGTTCTCTTCTTCGTACTCGTTAAAATCGATATGAAGAAGCACTCGAGCTTTCTTTTAGGGCCCTTTTCTAGCTCATAAAACCGAAAAAACCCCAAGTTGCCTTTTTCGGGCTTGCTAAACTACCACGCATGAGAGTAAGGAGCCATTCTTTTTCTCTTTTTTCAAAGCTCTTTAAACCGAAAAAAGTACCCGAGTTTTCTTCACGTGACTCGTTAAAATTTCCTCGAGAGCACCGCGCTTTTTCTTTGTTGGACTCGTTAAAATTTCACAAAGAGTATCGATTTTACTTCGTCTCTCAAACTCATAACAAAATGAGGTAGACGTCCATCAAACATAGATTTCTCACTTTTCCTGCCGATGGACTAACTCACGAAAATGAACTCGTTTCGTGCTTACTATTCTCCCTTTGTCATGCTCGGTTATCAAGACATGATAAAAGGTACCCTAATGGAGTTGTCTTTTACGACATTTTTCAAACTCTCTAAACATGAAAAATTCACCGAGTTTACTCGTCTCGGACTCATTAAACCTAATTAGACTAGGGCACGGAGTTGTCTTTTATGATATTTTTAGACTCTCTAAATATGAAAAATTTATCGAGTTTACTCGTCCCGGACTCGTTAAACTTAATCGCATGGGGAAAAATTTGGACAAAATGGATACTACCTGCTATTACATTTCAAAAAGGTCGATTTGGCAACAAAAATCTTGAACATGGCACTTCCTCGCACTCTTTCGCAGCTAGCCGAACCCTACCATCTATGAGTATTAGCTCTTCATCTCCCGGTTGTCACTACACTCGGTAAAATCTTAACACATTGTTTGGTGTTCATTAAGCCGTAGCCGCCTAGTACCCTATTACAGCTCCTTCTATTGTTCCGCGCATCTCGCTATCTCATCGCTCCTCTTATCAACCAAACCGCTCATTATGCCGGAAATTATTTGTCGTCGGACATCCCCCTTTGCTCTTCATTATCTCCATCACAAAAAAAATCATTTGGTTTATGTTTCATGTTGACTGATGTAGGATGCCTCAGTGCCTACCTTTCAATAGATCTCTTCCTATCAACTTCAACATCTTATCTAGGAAGTTGATCCAAAAACCCATCAATACTCCTGGATACTAGCGTACATCGCTATGATGTAGTCTTGTGTTTGATTAGGAGTCTTCATCATTGTCTCTGACTGAATGATTCTACGAGTGTTCAACCTCAACCCTCAGCTTTATTCACACTCGCTAGATTATACCGTGCATCTTAGGGACCATCATCATTATCGGGGGCCACCTTCTCGTACGGTACCGTTATGCATTATCGATCGGTAATCGACAATTTCTCACATGTTCGACAATAGCTCCTTCATTCATATGTTGAGAAATATGCGCTTTAAGTGAAGTGTAGTCGAAGACCTTGGTGCAAAGGTTACATCATTAAAATTGTGTTCCCTTCCCAAGTTGCGATATTGTTTATGGAGATAATTTCTTCACTCGATCATGTTATGACGTACATTTTCACATTGTGCTTATTGGTGGACATATTCTTCATATCTCTATTCTAGAGAAATCATGTTGATTAAGCTTACCGAGCATGGGAATGCCCGACTCAAGGAAGATACTATATTTTCTGACATATGTTGTTGTTTCGGTTTTCCTTGGTCTTTCAATCTCCTTATCTCTACTACACACATTATAAAGTATTTTGGCCATCGTCTTCATCTTTGACCTCACACTTTAGGGGGCATTTGTTACAGGTCAAAAAACCTCGTCCTCAGCTCAGAGGAGAAGATAAATATGGAAGGAATACAAAGACCTAAACTAAACCTACTTCTGCCAAGGTAACGCACCCCTACAACAGTACAAGAGCGTTATAATGCATTTGATCAATGAATAGGCCACGTTAGTGGCTAGAAACACTCGTTCACACTAGAGGGTAGTGTTACCCATGATTTCAGCTGAAACGGAAAACCCGCGGAGAATGATTTGAATTTCCAACTTTTTCTCACAAGAGAGTCGCATACAAAAGGAAACTAAAAATCACTAATCTCTTATTGGGCCTTGCCAAAAAAAACTAAACTCTCAAGTAAGGCAAAAGCATGGAAGTTGAGGAAACATCTTGGTTTTTTCTATTTAGAACTGGTGGAAGGAGAGAGGCAATGATTGCTCTCTCCATCTCCTATAAAATGGAGATGAAGGCTCTTGGTTCAATGTTGAAGGATTGTCAAAGTTTCGAATACTTGTGAAGTAGAGCATTATTGTTGTAGTGTGAAGGTCAAAGGTCAAAGAGGTTCATTTAGAACTTGTTGATCAAGACATCACCACATTGAGAGATAGAGAGATTGGAAGGCTGAAGAGGGCTTGGTACAACCGACGGTTGTAATCCTCCTTTTTATAAATCAATAGAACTATATTTTTTTGTCCATTCTATGCTATGATATTATCATTGTTATTCAATTACTTATATAGCATGAAATGAATGGCTTAAATGTGCATAGTTCAAATTTTTATTATATGTTGACTTAATTGATGGGAAATGTATGTTTTGGTAGAGATTACACAGGTGCTCTGACTAATTGCAGGGTCGATATTTGGAGCTGGTGAAGAAGGATCCCTGCTTTGCTGTTCAGCGCTCTCCAAAAGACTTCAAGATCATTAAAGAGGTAATCTTCCATCTTATTCCATCAAGTTTTTTTAAGTTAATATGAACATGTATGTGCCTTCTTTGTGAACTATACAGCTAATCTTATTGTCTGCCTCGGGCACCGGAAAGCCGTGAGAGGGATATTCAATAGCCAACAACCCAAGCATTTTACCCTATAGCAATAAATCACTTATTAAATGACTAGACAACACACATTTAATTATCAATCCAGGGACGCTTGTTATTCTAATGACAACAGCACTGTCTGTGCCAATACACCAACCAGAAGTAGTCTCAAAAAAAATAAATCGTTGTTGAAGTAAAATGCCGGAAATAAATCACTCATGCAAAAATAAAATAATCCACAAGATTGAAATCACACTGCAATTGATATGTTAGCTCGCTATGTGTAACAGAATATAAAGTGTATAAATTGAAGCGGATATATTCTCAGCCAGACAGCAGCAACAACACTCTAACGATACATAAACTAAAATACAATTATATACACACACAGCTACTGTAACCGCTGCAATCCCTGCTAAGAAGGAGGGCCCTTCCTCCCTAGTAGGGCACAGGTAGAGAAAGAAACTTTAACTGAAACTAAATGGAATCACACATGTAACATCAGTAACAATATGATCTGTATTAATTTGAACACAATTACAGAGGCAAAACAAGGATGTTCTCTGCTAAACTCTTGACCTCTAGGGCCGATAGATATATAGTTGTTACATTAGAAAATCCAGGAATAGAATGAGTCATGAGAATCTTACAATTCTCAACTGATCGAAATAAAACTCATATAGTTTTAACCACTCCCTAATAAAGTTCTGATTAGGAATTAAAATATTTACAATCCAAACTGCCCTTAGGCTATTATCCCAAAAATACAATGTTAACAACTCCTACAGCTATCATAACAAAACACAGTTGTAGTGCAACTACCAGGGAACATATCAACAACAATATAGATAAGAGAGATCAATGGTACAACTGTATCAGTAGTTCGCCAATGATTCTATAACGACAAAGTGAAACAACGAACTACTGGTGGGTCTATAACAACACAGTGTGACAACATCGCTTTGTTGTAACAGCACCATCCAAATTGCTTCTGTGAACTCCGTGTCTGGGACCTTTGACATCTGAAAGGACAACAAAAAGGCCATTGACCTTTCTCCAAAAATTCACCATCAATTAGTCATAAAAATTTATAATATATCATAATAATTGGTGAATTGGAAAAATAACGAAAGCAAGGTGAAACAACACAAGTTAGGGTAAAAAGGTAGGAAAAAGGGAAAGATAATCCCATGGGTTATGATTATGAAGCAAAATAGGGAGATAAGTGTAGGAAAAATGTGCAAACTAGCAGGCAACATCTCCCCCCAACTGAAATACTTACATGTCCTCATGCAAACTCATCTCTTATGGGAATACCTTCGGTGCAGATCTGTGAGATCATAAGCACTAGTTGTGTCTTCGTCTGCAAACCTCTATCCCTGATTGGCCATAAACTGCCGTACCCAGGATTTTGACTCATACTGACTTAATTCCTAATTTGTATGGTATCCTCAATGGGCAACCAGATCAAAGTAAAATTGAACTTCAATCCCAACCACAATGCACAAAGGGATTGTAAAATCTGTGTGTAGGCTCGTACATGTGTAACAACCACCACAAAATTATGGAAAGAGAATGGATCTCCCTTCAATAGCTTAGCACTGCTGGTCTCCGTGCATTTTAAACACCCTCTCAAAGTTTGGCTCTTCATCATTTCGAATTGATTGAGGAAGAAACCCACGATTCTTCTTCTATAGGTGGAAATTGGTTCTTTAATCCCAAGGGTACTCAATATTCTCCTGAATTCTCGCTTCAGCTTAGCATCCCCTCTTGGTTCTTCTCGAACCCATAATTTTCCTTCTCCTCATTAGTCTCCATAGGTTTAATGGCTTGATGCCATTCAATCTCATTCCTCATGAAGGATACAAAAGCCCTTAATTGAAGATCTCCCATATAAGAGAATATTGTCACAATCATCTGCATACTCACATGTTCACAAATAATGTTGTGTAAACAAAATTCACACAACAAACTTTGCTCTCATCAAAATTTGAGGCACGGAAAACATCCAGAAATGTACGAGTGGAGGAACATAAATAAGGCCTATCGTCCATAATGGCTTTCATTTGAAACAATAAGTAACGTTCCCACAAAAAAATAGGATATGATGGAGAAGGCCACCTACAACCCAGCATGTTGAGGGCGATATCATGAAGTCTCTATTTATCTATGGTGAGGTCTCGAATCTAATCCTGTAACAACAACAACTATTCTTCTTGTTTCTCACTTTTTCTTCAATTTTTCTTCCATCCATCTTTCATGTAAAGTATCTATTTCTCTTTGACGTTCCTTTAGTGAAATCATCTCATCCTGAAGGGAGATTGTGTCTTGCTTCCATTTTTGTAACTCAGAAATTAGTAGGAGTTTCTCAGAGTTCCATCCCGAGTTGGAACTTATCATTCTCCTAGATTCAATACCTTCATCAAAAAGAGGTGTGCCAGCCGTTGTTTCATGGGGTTGTTCCACCTCTGCTGCTGGTTCTTGTGTAACAACAACCTCTTTGGTGGGTTCATGTGTGTTAGCCCCTTTATTTTTACCTAGAGTTTCCTCTACTTCCACTGTTGTTTCTTCTACAATAGGCATGGCTTCCGTAGGTTCTTGTGGGTCGACGTCTAGGTAGATTATTACAGGGGGCTCTGCTTTAACTGCTAGTCCTTGTGTAATAGCAGTATCATCATCAAGTTCTTGTGTAGAATCATCTTGTTGTTCTATTTCTACTTCCATTGGACTGGTATTTTCTCTACGGGCATTATATCTCGATGCTGTTAAGTTCTGAAAAAAGTCATGCATACTGACACTAAAATTTCTCTTCCCTCAGATAATTTCTGTTTTAATTCCTCATTTTCTTTTCTTAATTTTTTAGTTTCTAAACACAAGGCATTGGTTTCATCCCTACCTGATGAGGAAGGCTTCCCTTCTTCTTCTATAACTTTTTCTTCCATCTGCTTCTCATCCGTAGGCAAGGGTTCTAAAGGTATGATGACCTTCACTCTCTGCTTCAGTCTTTTGTCCTCAATTGGTTTATTAATAGGCTTCTTCCCAATTCTAACTTGAGCAGGCTGAGTCTGGGTCTCCTCCTCTCTCTTACCTTCTCCTAAGGTCGTGTTCTGTTTCCCTTGGATTGTTCTTGGTCTTTTCTTCTTGAATTCTTCTGAAGTATTTCCTTGATGACCCATGGAATCCATCACGATGAGCTTAATAAGTCTCCGATTAGTCACGCATGCCTCTGGATGTGCTATTGTTTTTACTTTTGCTTCCATGTGCTTGATGTTTCCAAGCAAGTAAAATGGGAGATTGATTCTTTGCTGATGCTGAAGGTGGTTAAGCAGAGGAAAGTGATAGTTGAATACTATCGTAGGCCTCCCTTCACAGTTAATATATTTGATCAAACCTAGGGCAACATATTCCCAAGGGCGAGGAAGTGACATTCTGTCAATTCCTCTTCCTTTCTTCTCCAGTTTCTCTTCCCCTACTAGGAAATCCTCTTTCGAGGGGTCGTTGATTTTTCTATTAAACCACCTCCACCCTTCAACTGGTAATGAGGTTACCCTGGCAATCACCTCCTCAGTCACCTCCATTTGCATACCTCTTACTTGAGTTTGATTATTGTTCAAGTTTTGAGCAAATTCAATTGCTACGACTTCGTCCGAGCCTTCAAGCTTCTGGAAAAACTCAACCCATCTAGCCTCTCTAAATATATGGTAAGCTTCAAGGCAATTCTGCAGAGCATCCATAGAATCTAGCTCATGCCTGACTGTTGCTCCACACATTTCTGTTGTTTGTTTCTAAATTTGCTTCTCAATGTCCGGCAACACTGCAATATTACTGAGTTTCTGAGTTCACTTCTTTGTTGTTCAATCCTACTATAACATCATTGTGTCTCTAAAATAGCTGATGTTGGGCACCTCTGATTATCCCAATTGACAAGTCTACAAACAAGGATGTAAGGTTTTGGAAGGAGGTTGATGAAAGGTGATAGTTTTCATGGATTTACCAAATCGTACCCTACGTGAATACTCATAAATGGCTTATTATGGAAAGTGATGGGATTTCGTTCACACATTCTTTTTCAACCTGATTTGGTCATTATTAGCAATTTTTTTATTGATTAAGTGCATGCGAATTTAATGGATATTTATTATTACAAAATTTTTGCAATGATTTCGAGTCATTTCAAGTCATATCCCTCCCCCACTTTAATTGTGACAGCGGGCGTCATGGGAGTGTCACTACTTTGCTAATTTAATCACCAAATTATTAATGAAAATCATTTACCTTTTTGATGACATACCAGAGGTGATGTTGGAAGAAGACTTGAGTTGACGACATCCTGCATGTAGTGCTCATGTTGTTGTGTGTACTCGGCATAATTATTGTTGTTTATGGAATGAATTACAAAGAACAGTATTCGTGGCTGTCGGTTGTTACATATGTAATTTCCAAGACAGCTTTTGAGTTATTCTCAGAAAAAAAAAATGATCAAAAGAAATTGGTATTGAAAAAGAAATTGCATGAATATCATCGTCCTATGACATGGATCAAAAAGGGAAGATGATATTTACAGGGAGAAAAACATGGGTGTAATATCCGCCACAGAAGTGGTTTTCAACTGTTACTGGCTGTTTAACTGCGCCCCTAAAAAGGAGTTTTCACAGTTAGATTTATTTTTGTTTTTATTTTATTTTCTTATTTTAGTTTTTATTTTATTATATATATAAACAGGTGTAACAACTGCCACAAGGGTGGTTTTCAGCTACTGCACTTATTGGAATTTCAACTTTTAAGGCTTCAAAGGAGAATGTTCCCCTACTGTCGTAACATGAAGATCAGAGTCTGCGACAATGTTGACAAATTATTCTTTCGAAGCGAGTTGATGATATAACCTTAGACGGTGCCCATTAACTAGTAACTATGTCTTAGCACTGTCAATGGTGACAAATTGTAGAGTCCCATTGTCAAATACTATATCCACTTCATAAGGACCTAACCATCTGGTGCAGAGCTTACCTTTGAAATCTTTGAACCTTGAATCATACAAAAGAGCCCAATCTCCTTTTTGGAAAATTTTCTTCTTAATAAACCTATCATTCCATTTGGTTCTTTTTTGCTGGATGATTTCTATCTGTTGAATGGCAGCCAGTCATTTCTCTTCCAACTCATTGAGTTGGTTCAATCTTTGAGTCTGTGTTGTACTCAAATCCAGATCGGCTTGCAATGTTGTTCTTAATCTCTTTATTTCAAACTCTATGGGGAATAAGGGATTCTTACCATACACCAGTTCATATGGTGAGAAGCCTGTAGTATTCCTCCATGTTGTCCTATAAGCCCACAGTACCTCTGGAAGTTTCTCAACCCAGTTTCTTCGGTGGTTAGCTACTGTCTTTGTCAAGATTCCCCGTAATATCCCAAAATGGGAATGCAGCAATGCATAAGCAGAATACTGGAATAGTAGGGATAAATCAACTTATAAAATGTAAGAAGAACACATAGCCATCTTATTAATGTTACAGCATCAAAATGTATACAAATCCTTGAGGAAAAAGTCACTCAAGATAGGCAAAATCAGCGTCAAGAAACATGTACATAAAAAATGAGATCACTGCTACACAGGAAAATGCCCAAGGCTATGAAAGCGTAGTTTTATTGGAGATACTGTTGCTAGGAAGTGTCAATACACAAATATACAAATATAGGGCCCAAAAAATGTTGGGTGTTCAGGTCTAGACTCCCAACCTGAATTTCAAGACTATACTGGAAGGATTGGCTGAAATATGCAAAATGGAAAAAATGTCAGAGTTGCAGTCTCAACACTGAGTAGCAGCTGCAACTCAAGAACTAGATGGAGATGGCTATAGATGATTCCCAAGCTGAACAAAGCTCCTCCAATGGATCTTCCAAGTGAAAGGCTGACCCTAACACTGAAGATCTCACCCTCCAAATAATCATTGCAACCCTCACTGCAAATTCTCACTAAAATAACGTATTCAAGGAGAGGGACTATGTTGTAGATGATGGAAATTTGTTTGGCTTGATGCCAAAGATAGTGAAATCAAATCAAATGCTTCCTCACTAATCCTCCAAAGGAAAGAAGGCTTCCTCCTCTGAAAAATAAGCTTCAGAAGTGGTGTTGTGGAAATAATGTTATAATTCAGCAGAAATAATGTTGTAGCTGAAGCAAGTGGCTTGGCCTTAAGCCTGAATGTGGAGAAATGAAGTACCAGATCCCTCAATAGGCCTCCCTTGAAAGGAGAAGGAATTCCTAAACATGAATGCCTTGTGCTAAGCAGCACATCAACTCTGCTAAACAGCAAGAGAATGCAAAATAGTCATACAGACCATAAATCAATAATCCATAACATGCCTTCATATGGCTGCCTTGCCCTCCTTTTATACAAATGGAAGCCCTCTCACTTTAGGTCCTACTCATTAGGGTTTCCTCCACCAAGGAATCTTCCTCCCACTATCTCTGCGTTGTCTCTAAAGATGATCGCCACCTCCTATCCCAGCCTTGTTGACTTGGTCAAACTTGACCTTGTCCACATGAAAATGCCCCTTTTCACACATGAGGGTGTGAAATCTAGCTTCTATGATGATTCCTTTTCACATTATGAGGTATTTTATTCATATTTTTATTATTCATGGGCCTCCTTACCCATTTATTCAACTGCTAGGTGATAAAAACAAAAATCAATATTCCAATTAGCTGCATGCTAAATTTGGAATATTACAGTCCTCCCCTCCCAAATTTTTCTTGTCCTCAAGAAAATGAAAGGATATAACTGAGAGGTCTCCTCTCCTCCTGCTATAGCATCCACATATTATATGTTGTAATATTCCAAAATTGGAATGGCACAGTAAGCCTACTGAAATAACACACTCCTGGGATATTGATGCACATAAATGAGTTTACAACCCTTGGATCCTTTAGATTAGTAGATCTAGAGTCTAGATCCAAAAGGGGAGCAAAAAAAATTCAAACTAGGTGTGGTAAATAGATCTCCCACCACCTCGTCTAGCTGAAAAACACCCTACAAGAGGGACTGCAGCTATGCACAACAAACTGCTTCAGAAATAACGTGGTCTTGGAGAGCATGAGCAAGATGCCATCAAATAAGATCAAATTATGAGTATACAGTAGCAAATCAGAATTACAATGATGCTCTTACATTATACAGTAGAATACAGGAGACAATAGAGCAATAAATCTTCAAAAAGAAGGCTGCAACACATATATAAACTGCAAAATTGCTTAACAATGTTATTTTAAGGAGTTGTAGCAGCTGAAAATTACATCTTAGATCTAGGACATATCTGTGGACAAAACATCAGATCCATTTCAGATCTAGAAACTGGAGAGACTTATTTACAAGATCCCCTTGGGGTTTTGACCAAATCATGCATTACAAAGAGTAGATATGAGTTTTAAGTTGCAGATCTGCAAAATGATTCATAAATTTATGAAGGTGACTTTACATTAAAATAGATCAGATATAAACATAACATGGATCAGCAAGCTAATCCATGAATCACCAAGGTGAAAGGAAAAGCCCAGCACTAGAGATCTCTCATCAAAAATGGGGTCAAAACACCCTGGAAAACCTCCACTGAAAATAACGTAGTCCCTCAAGGAAAACTGCGTTGTAGCTTGAATAATAGTGATGGCCTGATGCTAAGATACAAATCTGAAGCTAAAACCGTGGATGCACTCTTCTAGGAGGTTAAATGACACACTCACTAAGAAGAGGCTCCAATACAAGCTAGATCTAAGCAGATCTAGAATTCCACTTGCTACAGCCTACAAAAGCAAACAAACCCTCACTGGATCTGTGTTGCAGTTGGAAGTAGAGCTTGGCCCAAAGCTTGATAGTGGATCAAATCAACAAAAGCTCCTCCAATAATCCTCAATGGAAGAGGTGAAATCCCTGCATAGGAACTCCAATTGCTAAGCAGAGCAATTCTCCATTAAATAACAGAGAATAGTATTTGTCTAAACATAGAAGATACTCAAAAATATAGACAATCAACAACCTCCTCTTGCTGCCTTCCCCTTCCTTTTATAATATGAGATCCTTTTCAAACCATAAACCACCTTGATGAGTTAGCTCCTTTCACATGGGGGGGCTCCTTCTAGAACTGCGCTATCCCTTCATGAGGTACATTGAATCTAGACAGTGTTGTAGATTTGGTTAAGGTTGACCCAGTCTCACAGCTCAAACCCCTTTCACACCTGCAAGTGATTTATTTACATGGCCCTGATTTATCCTTGTTCATATGGGCATTGATTTATTCATTCTTTTCAGGAGTTTTACATTTCCTCCTTTATTCATTTATTCATGCAACAAAAAGTAAAACAAAATGCATATTCCTCTTAACTCAGGCTAAGTAGGAATATTACAGTCCTCCCCTCCAAAATGTTGCTTGTCCTCAAGTGACTGATAGGGTGAGTGTTGCAGTTCTTCCACTCCTCCATCAAGGATCAAGCCCTCCTCATAAGCCGAGTGTTCATCAAGCCAATACATCATGAATTGTTCCTCCAAGGTCATCATAAGAGGTGCATAGTCCATCCCACAAGGAGTGAAAAATTCAACAAAAATAACATGGTTGGAGAAATGTTCTCTCTAAAAAATGTAGCATGAGGCACATAGAGAAGTTCCAACCCATGTGGTACATACAAACTTTCCATACTCCCTCCATACAATCCCAAAAACAGTACAACTATATCATCCAAGTATGGGAGCAAAACTACATATATGCAAACAAAAATTTGACCTTGAAGTGGGGGGTCAAATTCCCACATGTGATGCCAGTGCAGTGCACCTCCTACCAGCATTAGATCAAGGTGTGGCAAGTGGAATTATCCCCACACATTTGCTACATAAGTCATATCAACATAGCTGGAGATATCAGATATGTTTGGTGCCTTTGGGAATCACCCATCATGAAAAGGAATCTCCCTTTGCACAACAAGGGAGTTGCCAAGTTCAGAATTTCTATTGGCCCTCATAAAACTATGAGATCCACATGATCTCTCACCCCCTTTAGGATTCATAGCCTACAAAATCATGGTAAAATAATGTGATAAATCAGAAAATAGATCTTGCTTAGCATGATCAGATACTTTACCATCATAGTTCCTCATACACATGGAGTTGTGCATGAGAATTTCCCTCCTCTCAAGCAAAGGAAGAACTTGCTAAAATGACTCTTGCAAAGAGTCCATTGGCTGGCCCAATCCCCCATAGCTAATGCACTTTTGAAAGTGCTAATGTAATTCCTCTCTCATCCCCTCCCAATCAAAGCTCCTCATGATCAGGGTGTAGATCTTCATGGACTGCATATGGCTGAGAAGGAATTATTTGTGTGCCCCTTGTAGTATCTTCTACTTGAGCTCAGAAGCTCTAGACAGGAAGATTCTACCATGAAAGTAGATGACTCCCCCTTGGACTAAATATCCCTCTTCTTGCTGCAGGTCATCTAGTATCATACCGGTGTGGAGATCTTTGGAATACTCTACAAGCAGTTGAGATTTCCAGTATAGATCCACACTGCTCAACAAATATAGCACTGATGATACCTCCATGGAAGTGTCTGTCATGCTGCTGATCTCTTCTCTGACATTCCCAATGCCAAATATGGATCTTTGAAGGTTGATCCTCCCATTCTCCTCCTCCCACAGTGCAGATCTGGAAATGAGAGGGGGTGATAGTGGTGAAGGGAGAAGTTCCCCCTTACTCTTGAAATGTCCCAAGCCTCCCAGCGCTATAGCTTGGTCTTCCATTGCCCCAATCCCTCTTGGATCTAAGTTTGGAGCAGCACTTTGTGAGGTCTCCCCCAAAATATCTAAATCCGGTGGCCTCCCAAGTGCTTTGCCACTAGATAGGAATGTCTTATGCAGAAAGGTCATGAACATTAGTGAAGGCATTGTTAGATCCTTGCTTCCACTGTGCAAATCCATCTCTGTTGTTTGTGTAGAAGTGCTAGGTGAAGGATAAGTATGCATGCCTTGGATCATTTGGGGCTTACCACTCTTCATATCGACCCACTCTATCTGCAAAGCCTTCCAATCAGTGGTGACCTTCGCCAATGTAATCAACCAATGGACACCCAAAATGATATTGGTGTCTAGTATGTCAACTACAAAAAAGTGATCCACCAAAGTGTAGGACCCCATAGTAATAGAAAGTGATGGGATATATTGCATGCATTGTATTGTCCTATATCCTGGGACCAAAATAGAGAATCCCTCAAAATTATCAGTGGGGATTGCACTCCTCTGCACAAGATGAGCATCGATAAAGTTGTGGGTTGCCCCACTGTCAATCAACATAGACACCCTCTGATTCATGATTGAACCTTGTACTCTTAGGGTCAAGTACTTAGGCACTCTTCTCAAAGATGCAAGAGTTCCACCTATTGGAGCAAAGGCTCCATCCCCATCCCTAGATGGTGTTGGATCTCCCTCCACATTATCAGCGCTGTGATCCCTCCTTGGTTCACCATCTTCATCTTCCTCCTCAAAATCTGAGAAGACCTCTATGTAGTTTTCTTTTCCAACAACACATCTATGTTCGGGTGCCTATGACTCTTGGCAAGTGAAACATAGTTTCTTCTTTCTCGGCTCCCTCCTGAGTTAAATATCAAGAGGTTTCTTCAATGAGATCTCTTTGGAAGGAGCATCTTTCTCTTCCTTCCCTTTATAAAGGTGAGGGGCCTTGCTCTGGAAAGTTGCCTTTGCTTTTGGCAAGGCATCTTGGAGGTCTCTAGCCCTCTCAATGGCATCATGCAAAGTGGTGGGCTTGGTAGATTTAACCAACCCATGCAAAGGTTCATCGAAGCCATCGATGAACATGTACACCCTCCTTGTTACAGACAGATCAGGAACCATAACTTATAATCTCAGAAACTCAGAGATATAAGTTTCTACATTTCTCGATTGATTTAACTTTGCAGGGCTCATGAAAGGTGCTTCTGGATCCTTTCTGTCAAACCTCTCCACCAGTCTTCTAGTGAATTCAGAGTAGGCAGTCACATTGGCATGGCCCAATGTAGACAACCCATGGAACCACCAATTGTGTGCTTCACCATCAAAGTGCAGCGCTGCAATCTTGATGGCTTCACTCTCACGAACTTTGTTCAGCTGAAAGTATATGTCCATATTTTCTACCCATGCCTTGGTAGAACTAGTGGGTAACCCATCAAACCTAGGCAAAAAGAACCTATCCATAGATTGATGTCTATCATGATTATGGAAGAACCCACCATATCTATATTGCTTCCTTCGTCTTCTTCTGTCCTTGAGGTGACAAAACTCTTGGAAACTCAAGTGGTCTCTGAATCTCTAATTCTGAGATTCATATTCCACAAAGTAGTCTTCAAGGGATGCTTGATCTTGTGGTCCTTCATTTTCCATAGCCAAGAAGGTAGGCATAGTGGAGCGTTGTGGAGCTTGTGGGGCTTATGGCTGGTTCACTGGTTTACTAGTCCAGTGGTGAGACATGTCAGAGCTTTCTCCAAGATGAAATCCCCCAAGAGATTCCCTCATTATGTCCATCCTCATCTCTTTGATCTCTCTAGAAAGATCTTGCATGGCCACCAAAAGAGTTCTTGCAAACTCTTCTCCTTCTTTATCATTTGTAGTTTCAGGGGCTTTACCCTTGTCTTGCTCATCAGTAGTGTAATCAAACTTCTTGTGACTTCTATTATGATACCACTTGTCCCTCTCAGTAAGAGGCTCATCTTTTTTTGAATGCAACATGGTTGTGGTTCTCCAATGAAAGCACAGGTTGTGCCAAGAAAGGAGCTCTGATACCACTGTAATATTCCAAAATTGTAATGGCACAGCAAGCCTTTTGAAATAATGCACTCTTGGGAGATTGATGTATAGAAATGAGTTTACAACCATTGGAGCCCTTAGATTAGTAGATCTGGAGTCTAGATCCGAAAGGGGAGCAAAAACAAATCAAACTAGGCGTGGTAAATAGATCTCCCACCACCTAGTCTAGCTGAAAAACACCCTACAAGAGGGGCTGGAGCTATGCACAACAAATTGCTTCAGAAATAACGTAGTATTGGAGAGAATAAGTAGGAGGCCATCAAAAAATATCAAATTATGAGTATACAGCAGCAAATCATAATTACAATGATGCTCTTACATTATACAGTAGAATACAGGAGACAATAGAGCAAGAAATCTTCAGAAAATAAGGCTGCAACGCATATATAAACTGCAAAATGGCTTAACAACATTATTTGAAGGAGTTGTAGCAGCTGAACATTATATCTCAGATCTAGGACAGATCTGTGGACAAAATATCAGATCCATTTCAGATCTAGAAACTGGAGAGACTTATTTACAAGATCCCCTTGGGGTTTTGACCAAATCATGCATTACAAAGAGTAGATATGAGTTTTAAGTTGCAGATCTGCAAAATGATTCAGAAATTTATGAAGGTGACTTTACATTAAAATATATTAGATCTAAACAAAACATGGATCAAAAATCTAATCCATGGATCACCAAAGTGAAAGGCAAAGCCCAGCACTAGAGATCTCTCATAAAAAATGGGGTCAAAACACCCTGCAAAAACTCCACTGAAAATAACGTAGTCCCTCAAGCAAAACTACATTGTAGCTTGAATAACGGTGATGGCTTGATGCCAAGATACAAATCTAAAGCTCAAACCTTGGTTGCACTCTTCCAGGAGGTTAAATGACACACTCACTGAGAATAGGCTCCAATACAAGCTAGATCTAAGTAGATCTAGAATTGCACTTGTTGCAGCCTACAAAAGAAAAAAAACCCTCACTGGATCTACATTACAGTTGGAAGTAGAGCTTGGCCCAAAGCCTAATAGTGGATCAAATCAGCAAAAACTCCTCCAAGAATCCTCAATGGAAGAGGTGAAATCCCTGCATAGGAACTCCAAGTGCTAAGCAGCACAATTCTCCACTAAATAGCAGAGAATAGTATTTGTCTAAACAGACAAGATACTCAAAACTATAGACAATCAACAACCTCCTCTTGTTGTTGTAGAGCTATAAAAAGGGTCTCTTTCACCTCTAATTACCTCACATTAATATGTTCAACTGGATGCTTGTTGGTTCAAAGAGTGTCTGTGACAGAGGCTACTACCAAGCCCAGGCACTACAGAACATGTTTTCTTAAGGAAATACAAGGAGGCAACCTGTTTGTCTCAATTCAAATTGATTTCAAAAGAATAAATCACACATTCCGTAAAACTAGGCACGTACGCTCAAGGGTTCGGGAGAAGCCGATAACCTATCCCTTCGAAACCGATGGAAAGGAAATTAGAGCATGCATCACTTGTCCGGGAGCTAGAAAGTGAATGCCAAAGCTCACTGACAAATTTCTAGATCATCTCTCACACCAAAAAAACAAATGCGAGTAAATGGAATGTTAAATAAAGAATTGAATGAAGAAATTTGGAATGAAACAAAGAATTTCAAAATGGAACAAATAATCGAATACAACTAAAGCCTCATGACAAACTAAATCTAATTCATAACCCGAACACACTCTTCGCAATCAAATAACAATCTTTTCACTCTTTATGCAAATCATGAAACATACTAATAACAACATTAACTATTTACAAATTATGAACAAATTTCAGAATCTAGAGACATACAAATACTACCAAATAACTTTAATTAATGTGAATTGAATCTGTGTTCTCAAACAATAAAGATTATTCAATCCACAATCACAATAATACTATTTCTCAAAACTAATTCACATAAGAATTAAATGAATATAAAGTCTGTGACGAACAATAAGAATATTCAAGTTAAGACTAATAACAGCAATTAACTCTGTATATTTGAATAATCTGAGGAGTTTAATACACAGAGCTCCATTCAGAAAACTAACATTTAATTCAATAGCATGGTATCACCCTGAGAAAGCAGTAATGGACACAAATAACCATAAACAACCATTTAAATCAAATCGTAGTGATACGTAAGAAAGTGTCCTCCCGTGGCCTGCCCCTAGCCTCCAAGGATACATCGACGGGTTAATCTCAGATGCAGAGATGGAGATGCATCTACCAAGCCTATAATAATGCATCTACAAAATACAAATTTTGAACTAGTTCTCAACTAGACTAATAACCGTAGCCGATGTTTAACGTAAAATTACATAAAAACGTATCCTCCTAAGCTAACAAAGGTCACCCCTTTATATATGCGGTGACGGCGAGATGTCCAAGTATTTAAGAGTAATAGCATATCCTTCGTATCTAAATATCCTAGGATTCGTCAAACCGTTAATCCTTTATTCTTTCTTTTTCCTTTGCGCCGAGCCGGTGTCTTCTCCTCCTTTTCCTGCCGCTTGCTTGATCTCGTTTAGCCTTGTTTGCATTCCTGCTTCCTTCGCAGGGATACCGTTATCTCGACTTCTTTGTCCTTTCCCTTGAAAGGCAACTCTTGCTTTCCTTCATGTAGCAACCAATATCATGTTGTCTGTATATCAATTCTCAAATATGCTTGTTATAATGGCTTTATTATTCTCCCACTCCATGATGCAAAAAGGTTTATGTACCCATTAAAAAGTCACTCAAATAATCATCAAAAGTGATAATTTTTTAGTAGAGCCTCCACACACCGCCACCTTGCTTCACAAGTCTCTGTAAGAAAACATTGCAGTTTACACAAAAAGGCAAAGAGAGAATATGTTGGAGAAGGAGTCTCATGTGGAGGCTCACACCATGATGAGAGTGATTAGATAATAAGAACTGACCAAGCTTCTCAGTATCCTCACATGTGTCTGGGTATCCTGGGTGCAGCCAAACACTGGAGTAAGTAACTATATCCCAACCGTGATGGCCCCGTTTCAAATGCTCTCGCCATAGAGGTTCAAACGGTTGCGCCTAATTCAAAATTCTCATACTTAACCGGTTCCCCGAAATGATGTTTGGATTAGAGATTCGGTACCGGAAGTTGGATGCATCAATGGCGCAGGTCTTTGATGGAAAGTTGAAATATCTCTAAATCTCTGCTGGTTTGAGTGCCTACATGGGGTCTGAACGTCGGTTAAATGACACCCCGAGTCCTTATGAGGTTTCTATGAGCTTTCCACAATCCCGTGATCGGGTTCTGTGCTCAAAATTTCTTACCCAAAATCTAGGCCATGTTCTGACTGGAAAGTATTATAGAAGCTTTGAGCCACTTAATCCGATTAACCCCCGAATGAAATGAATGCTTGTAATTGGATGTTCAACAAAAGGCTGTAGAATGAATCACTTCCATCTAGTACAAGGTCATGCAAATAAAGTTCACACAAACAATCTCCTCGACCTTCACTCCATAATGTTTACGCAGTTTCATAAAGTCATCGATGTTGTTGATTTGTATAGGGGCGCCGTTTTAACAACTTATTTTTAATTGTAAATACCGTTCTAATAAAATCGCAGCATAGTTTTTAGCAGGGGCCCTACATGCTAAAACGTCATTGTATAAAGAACACAAGGTATTCATCGATTGGATAACAAGATTCAGTCTACTGTTACCCGTGCAACTTCCTCGTTTCTTTCGCCACCCTTCAAAGGCCTCGGGTTTTGGATTGATTGACGTCCCTTAGTTGTCAGAATTCTTCATATTTTCTCTGTGAACCGTTGTTTCATTCTGTTCCTGCCGCCGGCTCTCCGTTTCATCATCTTATGCAAGGTTTTTGTCTCGCATCTTTTTCCATGTCAAAGGGAGGCCGGGAGTTTTACCCCGAACTTTCTAATAAGGCTGCTTGGAGTTCGTAATCCCTATTACCCCCGAGGGGTGGTGCCTGTCCGGATTTTCTTTCACCGGTCCTTATATCATCCCTTTCTATTTAACGTCAATACGCTCTCCTGTCATTGCTCCTCAACATCATTTCGAACGGCACAGGATTTTCGCAGGGTTTTGAAATGTAGGCTTACTGTTGGCCCTTCTTCCTCCCATTCTTCTTACCTTCGGTTTGCTTTCAGAATTCTAATTTGTTGTCCGAGCCGGGTTATTGTATTCAATACCCCTCGCTGCCCATTCGCAATTTCTTAATGCAATGTTTTGCTTAGGCGAGAACAACAAAGCCGTCTACTGCGGTTTGGACCATGACTAGTTTCGGATTTTTCGTTGAGGTGCTTCCTCGCTTGCTCGCTTCCGTCGGCTTCGGGGTAGGAACCTTGACTGTTCGTCTCTTCGGGCAACCCGTTCGCTCCTACTCCCTCTCGGAATTTCCCTTTCGTGCTCCGTGTGCCTATCGTCTCGGTCACATCTTTATCTCCTTCTTCACTGGTGCCAGTATTTCTTTTTTCCCGCTCTGCCTGGCGGTGATTTTTCGTATGTGTTTTCTTCTTGGGGTTTGTCGGGAGGTCTACCGGACTAGAAGGTTGGCCGTACCATCCATATTGGCCAGACCGGCGGCCAATTCATCTTCTCCCCATTGGCCCCGTAATGGGCTACCTCCCCGCCGTCCCATTTCCCTCCTGCTCGGCCGCTATTTCTCGTCGACCGCCGCCGCTTCCCTATTTTCCTCTTCGATTGCTCGTCCTCAATTACCACCGGGTTACCGGTGCTTTCCTCGAGCTTTTCCGCCCTTCTCGCATCCGAGCGAACCCGGCTGATTTTCTGTGGCTTCTATCCTTCTCATCCTAGGTAACCGGCTGATTTTCTCGGGCTTTCTAGCCTCTCGCATCCGAGCTAATCGGGCTGATTTTCCGTTCGGTCGTCTCGGTATCGGCGGCATGTTTGCGCTTTGCCGATTCCCTGCACTTCGGTCGTTCGATGCACTAGCAACATGTTTTGTTTTGTCATCTTCCACATGCTGCCGACGTTTCCAAAGCGTTTGTAGAATGTTTATGTTTTGGGGATGGTGTCGTCAATCCCCCCAATCGTTTTCTACACCGCCCTTCCCACCGCTTCCGCCGCTCGGTGAGACTATGACTAACTACTAATCGTATTAACCCATGGTGACCGACGATTTACCATATGTCATGGGCTTTTTGTTTTTGCAAAGATTTGCGTAATGACCAAGTGCAGAATATGCAGTATTTCGCTTTAAAACAGCCTAAGAGTTTAAGATGTCATGGTCTTACCACATCTTTTCCTCCCCTCGGGCAGTGATGTAGTTCTCACATCGTTCTTGCTAATTTCGTCCAGGGTTCTCCTGGCCGTTGCCGGCGGCACGTTCTTCCCCTTAATTGTCAAGCTCGACCTTCGTCCTGAAAATTTCCATGATCTTCCGTAATCTTTCCTTTCTTAATGTCCATACCGGTTCTAAGGGTCGGTAGTCCTCGAAACTTCTCGCAATTATATCGTCGGTGACCGCTATCCGCTTCCCCCACTGGGTGGAGTGATCATCCTCGTTATGTTCCGCAAAAATTCCATCGCTTACCGTTTCAATAGACTCTCAGGCGACCGAGATAATTCAACCATCCTCGCTTCTTTCAGATCTCCCTGTGCGAAATAATGGAGATTGTCAACTTCCAGGTTCGTCGAATTGGGTTCTTCCTCCCATGGTTTCACCCAGGATTTCAACAATGAAGAATCACTGGTACTGCTAAACACGCGCAGAGGGTGATAATCGTAAGATTTCGAGAAAAAAACAACATGCAGTATGCAACAATGCAACAAATGGATTATGAACAACAACTCGGGGTAAAACAGAAATGCCATGCCGTTAAGCCATGCCATACCGTCGTACACTATCTTTCCCCGAATGGTGAGCCGACACGTAACTGTGTGAATACGAGGTTAACCTCCCCCCCCCGCGCGCGCAATGTGATATTGTCCCACCTTGGCAACAAAGGAGCAAAGACCCGATCTCGCAACCGAGTCGTAAAGGAATGATATGGAATTATGCCATGTTTAGAAGGACAACGACTACCGAAATCGAGGCAGTAGAGTTGATTGCGTATTAGATAAGAGGTCGGCTGTGGTTATGATATGAGGGTGGTGGGCAGACATCCGTCGTACTCGCCAAATCTCAAGTGGTCATGGTCACTTTGCCATGATTGGTGATGATAAATGTTCATGCGATGTATAAATCGGGAAATAATATATGATTAGTTCCCAGGATATAAGAACAAAAGAGTATTAGTATCTTACCCATCGTGTAACCAAGGTGACTTCAATACCATTAACAAGTACCGTCGCCGATGTGTCCATAACTCCGCAGTTGTTTTTTACCCTTGGAACCATGATCCTTTGTGTATGCTTAGAATGAAAGAAGAACAAAATGTAGGATCATTATGCTCGCTGGCACCCACACAATGCTATCCATGAAAGGAGCTAAACGTGTTACCAAGACAGAGACCTCCTGCCCAAGGTTCCACCCGATATACCTTTTGGACCATATCCTCGGTGTGGTGGCCATAATGGGAATGCCACTTCACTTCCATCCTCATGATCATGGTAGGCCGGAGCCTTAATAGACACCCTCATCCGCATTTGACATCTTCACATATCACAAACGTATTTTTCTTCATAGAGTACTTTTCCTTATTATACACAAAGGGTGGTTCAACACTTAAGAGTAGAATGTAACAGTCTTATCTCAATAGAATATAAGCCTTGCTCTATTCCAAGACAATCAAAGAGGTTGAAGGGATCAAAGACAGATAAAGATAACTAATCAAAAATTAGTAAAACAATGACAAATTAAAAAGAGTAAGAAATAAGTATGTCCTTCTTTCTGTCTCTTACTAATGCAGTCTTATAGAGTATAGCTTAATAAGGTCATGTGATTCTGTATGTTGTGATTTTATTCACGGTGTCAGCATAGGTTGGTCTTAAAGACTGAAAAGAAGACAAGAAGCAGTCCCATCTAGAGTCAAGAAAAGGGAATAATGTCACAAGGAGACAAAGTGTTAGTGGTGCTCATTTAGAAAAAAGAAACAACATGGAGCCATAGAAAAAGGAAGAAATAGAAGGTAAAATGCCGTTCTTTGAAAAAGGAACAAGAAAAAAATAAAAATAACATGAAACACTCAAAATGCCGTTCCTTTAAAAAGGAATTAACATAATAAAAGAACGTTGTTTCTTTAAAAAAAAAAAAAAGGAACGTTGGTAACTAAAATTTATCCTTCAGTAAGAACAAAGATTGAAACAGTTTCCTTTGGAAAAGGAACAACAGAGATTCATAATTTTGTCTTTTGTAAAAGGAACAAGAAACAAGCAAAGCTACTATAAAAATTATTTAAATGCTATTTTTAGAATTTAAAATTCATACTTTGAGAAATAAAGAAAGAATGGAAGAAAAAAACAGATACAAAATATTTAATTCAAACATATGTACAAGAACGACTCAAAGACAAGAACTTATGTACAAATTGTAAAAAGAAATGAATTCCTTAATGACCATGTGAGGAAGATTTCTTCCTCTCCTAAAATCTCCATATCGTTGTCTCGCTGTGAGTCGCCTACAGTAGATTCCAGTGAGTGGTTTGCATGAGAGATTAACTTGCATATTTAGCTTGAATGTATGTCCAGAATCGTCAATAGTACTTCTGAGAGTAGTGGTCTGCTGTTATGCACCTTCTGATTTTCAGATGGTCCCAACCATCGAGTCCTAAGTTTTCCAGTGGTGTCCAACCCAGAGCTCGTATAGCTGAGCCCGCCTCCCCGGGAAGTGACTTTTATGGCTGGCTGAGCGCATCATGCCATCCGCCGTTGAATCAATGCTGTATTTTGCAAGGCAGAGACTAATTTCACTAATTCATCGACATCCACAGAAGCCAATGCTTGATTGTGCCTGCCTGATTCAGGCCACCCTCTCAAGATGGTCTTAATGCCTTGATTTCATTCAGAAAAATGGCTGTTTTCCAAACACTAATCGATAAGGTGAGTGCAACCTGTGCTCCTCCATAACATCTTATAGTCCGCAGAGGGCCGAAAAAGTAGTCTGCAGTTCAGACCGCCGCCCAAGGGATGAATACGTTAGGATTGACTCCCTATTGTCTTATTGTTACTTTCACTCCGCCCATTCGCTCTGGTGATATATAGTGATTTTGCGTCGGATGATAATGTTGAGTGGCCGCAGCGACTATGCTCATGAACAGGGTCTCCATCCTGCAATTATTTCCCCGGGAAGGCCATAACGCAGGCTGATGGAACAGAACCAGATGGACAGTAGTCCTCTGTGGGTTTGCACGTTCTGCTCAACTCATTTGGTGACAGCATATTCTGTTGCTGCCCAAGATATATGTTTCTCTCGATTTCGACGAGGTCGATGGTCCGACCAACCAAGAGCCCATTCGCCTAATGTTCCATACCCAATCGTGCTCTGCAGGCATCTCATCGCCGGACTGTGTCGTCCCGCTTTCGCCGGGCACCGTCACAGTTTCTTGAACAAATTTCTTCGCATCTTGAAAATCGTAGGCCGCACACATTCCGTTCAAGAATATTTGAACGCTTGCTCGTATAACCACCACATTATCTGAGTCGTGATGTGCTTAGGATGTCGGTACATTTCATCCCCGAACACACTGGTGTGGTTGTTCCGCTCATAAGCGAAATAGCCCCCATCCACGAGAACTAGAACTCTTTCCAATGCATTCTGCTTATGTCATTAGGGTTAAATGTTGTATTTACTCATCGCAGGGAGCGAAAATACCACTGTGGTGTTTGTACACTGGCCAAATGTGCTCATCCGGAAATCGATTTTCTAATCGCCGCCATCGTTTGGTTTTGTATTCTAAAGAAAATCACATATGGTTTTTTCTGCTGTGCCTAATCTTGATTAGATATCGAATTGAATAAAATCAACCACTCGTTATTCTGCATTTGTGTATTATGCTTATTTATTAAATATTTTATATGTATTTGGTCCATACAAGATAATATTATACCGTAATATAATGTCTAAATTTACTGATGTTGATGTATTATACTAAAATCTTTTCAAGAATAGCAGTAATGAATTCAACAGGAGATAAATTTTTGTCGATGTGAATACATATGTGGTTTTTTATCCTCTTCCGCCAAGGACCTGAAGGGGCCAATAGAAGCGGGAGTCTGAGGTACTCAGATGATAGCCTGGAATGGTAGGCCTGGGCTTGGTCCTCGAAGGATCTGGGCTCTGGATACGAGCTTCTTTAGATCTCAGCACTACTACATTTTTTCTCGTCCAAAGGAAAATCAACGCGTTCAAGTTAGTGCATATAAAGGAGCAGCATGTGCTAATAATGTTCTATAAATTCAAGTTCATAATAACTAAAATCAAGAAAGCCGATGATTCTACTATAGTAGAGTGAATAAGCAAAGTATTTGATCGTTACTGCTCACTCCCGAACGCCGCCATTAAATATAATGAACCGTAGAATAAGTCCTTCATCATCATCAGAAATATTTTTTTGTAATAAGAAAGTTCTGCATAACAAAATGTTGTAGACTTTTCTAGGTGTCTAGAGCTGATCAAAATTATTCCCCATATAAAAAATTTATCCATGTAAACTTCAAGTCCATTTATTTATTAATCTAAAAATGCTAAGATAATACCTTTAATGTACAGACATTACAGGCCAAAAAAGGTAGAACCATAGCAAATGTTCCTCAGACAAGTAAAGTAGTTTATTCCGGGTTCGTGGCAATCTCAACCATTTCAGTTCCATCAGAGCTATCCAGAAAGAAAAGAATTTTTCTCCTGAAAGTATTCAATATTTGTCTGTTAATGGAGAGGAAAGGATCTGTGTTGTCTATTTAGCCTCTATTAACTGCTAGATTCTCATTTTCCATTTTTTGTATACCACCATGTTTTGAGAGTATCCCATTTACTATCGTAAATAGGATGGGGATAAAATCGAACATTCAAAGTTTCGTAGTTCAAATTTTCTATCATATCCTTGTAGATGAGGATTTAAGTCTCCTTTCATACCGACTTAATGGTGTCCTATCTTTTTCTATATAAATGTGGTGTGTATTATTAACCTGGGATCGATCTTTCATATCGTGGTAATCCCATGCAAATGCTTCTTGATATTTCGTTACAGAATGTGAGTGATATTTGCTTGTCATAGATTAGTATCGATGTTTAAAGTTTTTTCCTTGGCAATTTTCACAGCTTTACTATTTGCAATAAGTAACAGTATCGTTTTGGTCATATGAGTTCTTCAGAGATCTTCCTTCTGACCATTATCAAATGCCTGCTTTACTGTGACACTCTTGTAAAGTAGGTTCAGCTTGACTAATGAAATTATTAATGGCAATTATCTTCTGCTTGGTCTTAAAATCAAGTGCTTCTTGTATAGTTAATGGAGACTCCATTGTTGAACAAAGAAGGTATGATAAGAAAGGTGCTTATTAGTTTTGATTATCAGACACTGGGTCATACCGAGGATATAGAACTAAATTTTTGCTATTCGCCTGGTTATGGTCATATCACGAAATTTCACTAGTGTCAAATGGTGGTGTCAAGGTTCTACTAAAATTGAAGCAAAGGTCATCAAGCTCTTGGGTTTTTTGATTAATTATCAGGAAAATCTGTTGATACTCCGACCAACAGAGAATGCATATATCCTGAATACCCTCCTGTTCAACTATGGGATTCGTCACGGACCGCATCAAAAGAGGTGGGTTCTACTATGTAATGCCTTAGCGCAAGTAGTAGTTGTTAAAATATTAATGGTAAAAATTTTCAGATCAACTAAGGCATTAGACAGAAGTCTCACCATAAATTTGAACAAGCTTAAAATTGGATTCCTGGGTCTTCATATTTAATGGTGTTTTCCTCTTATAATAGGTCGAGCAAAGTACCTACCACGGACTCTTGGATTATTTGTTATATTCCTCCTTGGTTTCTTTGTTGCACAACCCTTGATATTTTTGCCATATAGGAAACGTCTTGAATGGCTCGAGGAATGGAATTTTATGTACAAGATTTTGTAATTCTCCGGTAACGCTGTGTCAAAGATAATAAGTAATGAGGGTGATCAATCGTCGGGAACGGAGAGAGGATGTGTTGTTTTATTATGAGTCTCATTGCCATTACATCCTTGTTGCAATCCATGTTCTTCGTAATCATCTTCACAACTGTTTGACTTCCTCAGCTTTAATTATGCCCAGATCTGACCATCATGACTTCTCGTGCTCAAACCGTTTCTGTGATTTTGAAGTGATTTGACAGATTGGATCTCCACCGTTATTTGGACTGGGATCGGCTTGTCGGGAGTTGCGGTCTGTGTTAGATTCGGGATTTTGTCAAGGGCCTGCGGCAGTAGTGTTGAGGAGTGACAGGGTTCACCCGTCAGCATCGTCTTTTTCCAAATTTCTGTCTGCCAGCAGAATCTTGTGAAGTAGGGGGAGTCCATCAGGAAGGGGATATGGGCCATTTTGCCAATATGGTGGAGTGTAAGGGCACTGCCAACTAGATTGGCTTGCTTGATTCAACATGGATTTGAAGAAGGAAATGATTATGGTGGATCAGCTTTGAAAATGGGGGTTGAGATTGATTTTGCCATACCATGCTCATGGAGGCATTATACTGTGTGATTGAAAGAGGTTGAGTCCGTAACACAACCAGACAAGCCCCACACACTGCCAGACGCTGGTTGATCAGGTTGTCAGATTCTTGCTCCTTCTTCTCTTACAGTCCAGCTAATCCCAGAAGGAGGGGAAGCCCACCAGAAAGTAAGATATTTAGGACAGATGAGGCAGTGGAGCCTGGCTTTACCATGACATCAGGCGAGCATGTTGACTGCACGGGGCAGATCACAGTCTCTGCTTCTCATCTATTCTTCATGAGTCTACATACTGTTGTGAAGAAGTCTCAGACACGTTTGTATTTTTTCAATAATTTATTTTCACACGGGTACTCCTTTTCTATTGAGCATTGTTTTCTGCAAAACATCATATCTTTTAGAGGGTTTTATTCTTTGTGTCGCTCTAACTCCCTATACATAAATCAATAATGTCACAAGAAATTCTCTTTATAAATATCCCCTTTTCCCATGATGTTTAATGTTTCATCCATCATCTTTCATGCCTTGTTAATGCAGCTTTTAACACATTATCGTGTAAAGGTAGCGATGCATAAGGAGATCTTTGTAGATTGTACCGAAAACGTTCCACATACTCCTCCAATGTTTCATCTTGGCCCTGGTCGTCATTTTGAATGGTTTGTCTAATTCTCTAGACCTACAATAATCCCGATATTTTTTTAAGAAGGATTCTTTCATTTGATCCCAATTGTTAATAACCCCGCCACCCTCGTCCCAGCAACCATCCAAAGGTTCTTTAATGTAGAGGGGAATAATTTCACTCTCTGTGGATTTTATGTAATCATACCCCCGCATAACACATCGACCCGAATAAAAATGCATCCGATCTTCTAATGTGAGACCGTGAATGTAGGGATGAAAGCTGGAGAGGGATAGAAGCCATGGGTGCATTTGTCGCAGTAATCCACTATAGGATATTGTAATGTAGAGGTTTGAGCATTTGGTCAGGTTCTCGAGCCAAGGGATCGAATATATTCCAATAACCTTCGGGATACCTAGGAGGGTTCTGTGTTGAGAGGAATATTTTGACAAAGTGATAGTTTTAATAGCACTTCCCTTATCCGGAATAATGAGAATACTCGTATGTCTCGAGGAGATTGGATTCTTCAATGATTTTCGGCATATTCTCTGTCCGGGCTATCGACACGCCAATTGTTCAACAGGATATTTGTCTTTGGCTTCTGCTTTCCTCTTCACAAAAGTTGTTGGAATTCCTTCCCGCACACTGGAGTAGAATTTTCGATTTCTCGAAAGTCCTGCTTCTTCGCCTTTGATCAGCACCTAGGCACAGTTGCGTGACAGATCTCAGAGCCAAGGAACCAGTAGGTCGTTTAGAAATGTTTTTCCCGGGGCCTACCGATGGCCGAGATTCTCGTTTTCTTATAAGATTTTGCCTATGAAGGTCGTTCGGCCAAGGGTCACCGCCCTTAGCTTTTTCTTGTGCTTGGGGTGGGGGTTTGATATTCTTTTTCGGTCTTTTCTCGCTAGTCATGCACTCAAATGAACTACCAACTTCTATTCAAACAAAGCAAAAAAAAATCATAAAGAAAGGCATAAAGGAGCAAAGAAGCTTTTACATGTTCCGCACGTAGGTTCTTACCTTTCCGTTTTTAAGATCCAACTCCTCCCTAGCAGGTTCGTACACTACTCCGAAAAGACAAATGGCTACACTCTTTCCCCGAAACTACTTAAAATGTAGAGCTATAAAAAGGGTCTTTTCACCTCTAATTACCTCACATTAATATGTCAACCGGAGCTGCCAGAGTATTCAAAGAGGAACGCAAGATGAGGCTATCAATGCTCAGTAATGCTAGTAAAGGAAGGTTTTAAGAAACAGCAAGAGTAAACGATGTGCTTGTCCGTAACTAAATTACTTCAAAAGAATAAAATCACACATTCAGAAAATTAGTGCCTATCAAATACAGTTCACAAATATAACCCATCCCTTCTAAACTCAAGGAAAGGAAATTAGAGTATATCATGGTCTGGGAGCTAAGAAGAATGCCAAAGCTCACTACAAAATTTCTTAGATCATCTCTCACACCAAAACAACAAATGCGAGTAAATGGAACAAAAATAAAGAATTGAATGAAGAAATCAGAATAAAAGAAGACTTAAAATGAACAAAGAATCGAACAACTAAGTCTCGCGAGTTGTAACCAAACTTAATCTACGAATCCTAAATACTCTTCATGCAATCAAATAACAATCTTTCACTCTAAGGCAAAATCACGCAAAACACACTAATGTAACAAAAGACAATGCATTTAATAAATTATGGAACAACTCACAGAAATCATATACGCACACAACACGCCGAAATAGTAATCTTAATTACCAGGAATTCAAATCTGCTCCCAAATGCAATGAAGATTATCTTCCGAATCCAACAATCATGAAGAACACTACTTCTCACCAATGTATGACATGAATGTTCAATATAAAATCTATGTAACAACAATAAGAATATTCCTGCTAAGACTAATAACATGCAATGAATTCTAAAGGATTAATAACTCGATGCGGAGTCAATACACGATTTCTCCTATCCGTAAACCTCAATGATTTAATCTAACAGAGCATGTAATACTAACTTATAAAGCATATCGATTACCAACAACTATAAATAAAAACCACGTTAAATCAAATCGTAGTGATACGTAAGCAAGTGTTCCGGGCTGCCCTTAGCCTCCAGACAGCACTATCAAGTTAATCCGTACGTTACAGAGATGAGATAATCACCAAGCTTATATTACCGACCTGGACAAAAAATACAATGAACCAGCTTCTCAACGAGACTTAATAATCGTAGCCATAAGCTTAACAAAAATACATAAAAACGCATCCTCCTAAGCTAACAAGGTCGTCCCTTTATATAAAGGTGACGCTTTGAGATGTCCAAGTAATAAGAGAATAAGAAGGTTCCTCAGATCAAAGATCCCGAGGGGATTCGCCAAACTCGTTAATCCTTTATTCTTCTTTTTTCCTTTGCGCCGAGTCGGTGTCTTCTCTCCTCCTTTTCCCACGTTCTGCTTGTTTATCCTGCGAATTTCTGTTTCATTCTGCCTTCCTTCAGGGACAATGTTATCTCACTTTTCCTTCTAAATGTTAACTCGTTTTTCTTTCCTTCTTATAAAAATAACCATTATCGCTGGTTAAGTCTCTCGTATATCAATTCTCACATGTTTTGTTATAATTCTTTATTATTCTCCCAATTCATGATGCAAAAAGGTTTACAAATTCTACTAAAAAGCCACTGAAATAATCATCAAAAGCATACATTTTTAGTACTCCACAGTTGCCTTCCCCTTCCTTTTATAAGATGAAAGCCTTTTCAAACCCTAAACACCCTGAGTTTATCCTCACGTTAGAGGGACCCCTCCTTCTCAGAATCGCGCTATCCCTTCACGGAAAGTATCGAATTCGGGACAGTTGTTGTAGATTCGTCAAGGTTGACCTGGCTTCCTCACACCAAACCCTTTCACACTCGCAAGTGATTTATTTACATGGCCTTGATTTATCCTCGTTCTCATACGGCATTGATTTATTCATTTCTTTTCTGTGGAGTTTTACATGTCCTTCTTTGTCCATTTATTCATGCACGTAAAGTAAAACAAAGTGCATATTCCTCTTAGCTCGTGCTAAGTATGAATATTACATATGCTCCTCCAAGGAATGAGAGATGCTGTCTCATCAATAAATCTCCATATTTCCCCTCGCAAGCATCCAAGCTAGTCGAACAACTATCATCATGAATAAGTAGAGTGACTAAGGACAGCAGGCTTCGTAGGTCCCTAGAATGAGATCTAAAACGTAAAGGGGAATCATCATTCGCATGTGGATCCTCCATCCCTGCTATCATCCATACAAATGAGCCACCCTCCAAAATGGTAACTCATACAAATCATCCTCCACCCGAGATCTTGAAATGTAGGTGGGATAAAAATCTAATCATGGTAGACAAAAATAGCCTACCCCATACGTCCTCCACTTCTCTATGATAAGTGTAGAGTATCTCATGTTACTCCTGCCGCAAAAGGTCATTCAAGGGTACAAGAAGAAACTAGACTTCAAAGATTCTCTCCTCCAACGTTGTGAATCATGAAGGCTCAAAACCATCCCATATATGATGAATAGGAAATCACCATCATATGGCATCCAAGTGAGTGGAATACCGGTTGCTCTATGTAGAGCCGAAAGGTATCAGCTTCCCCAAGTGGTCATGCGTTTTCATAACTTTTGTTTCACAACATGACATGGAAACCTGCTGTAAAAGTTTCTCCCAAAGGATTTAGGAGAATACAGTTCAAGTGCTTGCAGAAATCTCATGGCCCACCTCAAAGAGACAAGTGTCTTTTTATGGGCATGGTCACCTCCACAGCTCCACTAACAAGTAATGCAAAAGTGTGGGAATCATCTTTCCCAAAGGACACATCCAACCAATGTGTCTCTCCCCCAAACACGCCCCAAATGAGAAAAACAACAACATAGGAACCACAATGTGAGAATCATACTGGCCGCCATGTAGCAAGGGAGAAGGAAAATGGTCCCTCAAATGCAACCAATGTAAAGTTTCATCTTAAAAAAATAGAAATGGAATGATGGGTGGCCTCACCATTTTCTACCGTCTCCAATCTCCTCACAAGTTTGGAGAAAGTGTATGGTGTATGGTGCAAAGTGAGCATGTTCTGCAAAAGATGCAACTTCCCCAAGTCCTCCTAAAGGAGTGGCCATCACCAATACTTCTTATGGCCTTAGGTAGACTATGATGTCTAAGGAATAATGCTCCTTCCTTGAGAAATATCTTTCACATATGTGGTTAAGGGTCGTACATATATATTATACCAATCATTATGCGAAAAAGCATCTATCACATGTTTTTCCCATGCAAATGGAGTGGCTCATGATGCGTCTCCTCTTAACCCGTGATAAAATAGGTGGTCGTGTTGTGAATTCTTCCAAAGAGTTATGTATCTCCTCCATATCCACATAATCCATCCATCTCCTCAAATACTAATATATCTCCTCCTGCTCTTCTCAAAGATACACACCCATGATGGTGAAGTGCTCTCATGTATTTAAGTGTGGCTGAAAAAGGAAATCTCATGAGCTGCTCAGGTAATTTCTCCTCGAGTTTGAAGCTCAGAGAATAATATCCACTTATGATAGTAGATATCCCCATATTCAACTCAATGACCTTCCTCATGTAGTTGGTCATCCAATATCATACAAGTGAAAAGATCCTTGGAATACTCTACCAATAGTCAAATCTAAATATGGATTCATTCCTCTAGGTGATAAAGGGTTTTATGATCTTCATTAAAGGATCACTAGAATATTTTTCTTTTCGACATCTCCCATGCGAAAGATGTGCTTCCATGTCATATCCTTCCCTGCCTGCTTCACAAAGTGCATAATTCAGTTAGATGGTATTTGGGATGTTGGGAGAACATCTTCGTCCTGAGTCCTGCCAAGACTCCCCAACGCCAGTCAGAAAGCCTTCCAAGGCATCTCACCTTCTCCAAATCAATGAGTGGTGCCTAAAAATGTGAAGCACACATCATCCTCTACCCATCCGGTGGTCTCCCCAAAGGAAATGTCTTCATGCAATGAGACATCAACATCAAGAGTAGATTACATATATGAATGGGCAGATTTGTCCTCGTCTTCGTCACGCGATCCAATCTCCTCCTTAGGTGCATCAACCCCGCGAGTCGATAGGGTCAGGGCTCCTCATCTCATGATGTTGGTCATCCCTCCCTATCTCCTTCTTTTATTTCCATAGTTTCAAGGTCTCTTCATCATTGGAATACAAAATCAAGAGTTGTGCTTCGATATCCACATGGAGATTCTCGGGAAATTCCTTGCAATGAGCGCAAGAATCTCTGCTGGAGCAAGAGCTCCCTCTTCCTCTCCTCGCATGAGGTGCTAGATAAATCCCAGACATGACAAGGTTGTTGCCCTCATCCTCATCAATATGTATGGGAAACCTCCCAAGAATTGGATCTTCTTTTGAAAAATGGACCCATGCCCCTTCTCGTTCGTGAATATGAGATAGATGCTTTGCATCTAATAAGGTATGATGCAAGATGTCACCTCCTCCATGATTGCGGGATCAGTTATAGTTTCCATCGTTATGTATTTTTGTTTGTTGGGTCATTGGTTTTCCACCAAGGCCTTTCACAAATTTTCCATCACCCTTCAATAATGTCTTTTAAAGGGACCTAGTACATGCTAAGAAGAATTATTTTCTATTATTCAAAGAGAAAGACCCAAATATACACCACATGTATAGTTTTACTCAAAAATGCAAGACTGAAATCTTTGATGTCTATCTTCTTAAATTTGGTGTTGCCGCAAATAGAAGTCTAGCTCCCACCCAAGCCTGCTAAACATGTGTGAACCATCAAAATTAGATAGAATAAATCTATCCATATCATGCTACTTTTCTCTTCACCTCGATCTTGAAACTTGAAAGGATATATTCTAAAATACCCAGTTTTATATCTGTATACTCTTACGCAAAAGTCACTAAGAGTTTCTCTCCTAGTCATTCCTTCTTTTCCATCTCTCTCATGGAAAATCCAGTATATGATCACACAGACCACAGTGTGGGCTTTATGTCACACCATCATAGAGGTCTAAAGCCAGATCTGGATTCAAACTCTTTGGAGATTCCATCTCTCCCTTTCCTCATTTTATCGAGATCTTCTTTATGCTCATATAGATTTAGGGAAGAAGATTTTATATTTCTCCTTTGTCTCTTCCTCCACATAACATCTTTCTCTTTTCCGTACATCTTCTCTTCTCCTTCTTCTTCATAGAAGCATTGCTGAGATCCATACAAGCTAAGATTATGCTCTGGACACACCTTAATATCCCAAATGGGAATGCAACAATGCATAAGCACAATAATAATAGTAGGAGTAAATTCAATTTATAAAATGCAGAAGAAAATGATAGCCATTCCTATTAATAAAACACAGGAAAATTTGTATATGCTTCAGAAAAGTCACCAAGAGAGAAAAAAATCATCCTCACAGTTACACATATAAAATGAGATCACCGTTGCTGCAGGAAAATTCCCAAGGCTATGAAAACGTTAGCTATTGGAGATACTACTATTGGGAAGTGTCAATACACAAATATACAAATATAGGGCCCAAAAATGTTGGGAGTGAAGGTCTTAGACTCCAACCGACTTCTGCGATGCTATCCCGGAAGGACTGCTGCAACAGCAAATGGAAAATGGCCGAGTTTAGCCTCAAGAATGAGTAGCAAATTCGTAACTCAAGAAATGGATTGATATGGTTGTAGATTATGCCCAATCTAAAAATGCCCTCCTCCAATGACCTTCAATTAAAAAGGCTAACCCTAACACTAAAGATCTCACTCTCCAAATAATCACCGCAACCCTCATTGCGTATGCTCATCAAAAATAACACAACAAGGTGAGGGACTCGCGCTCGTAGATGATGGAAAATGGTTGGCCTGGATGTCAAATATAGTGAACCATATATCAAATGCTTCCTCACTAATCCTCCAAAGGAAAGAAGGCTTCCTCATCTCGAAAAATGTTTTCTCTATGGTGTTGTGAAACTCACCGCACACCCCGTAACACAACATTGATACTTTAGAAACAACGTTGTAGCCGAAGAAGGTACTTGCCTTAAGCCCTCAATGGAGAAATGAAGTAAAAGATCCCTCAAGAAGCCTCTTTGAAAGGAGAAGGAATTCCTAAAACTGGAGTGCCTTGTGCTAAGTAGCACACAGCTCTACTAAACAACAAGAGAATGCAAAATAGTCATATAGACCATAAATCAATAATCCATAACATGTCTTCATACATCTGCCTTTCCTCCTTTTATATAAAATGGAAGCCCTCTCACCTTGGGTCCCACTTCTTATGGTTTCCTCCACCAAGGAATCTTCCTCCCACCATCTCTCGCGTTGTCTCTAAAGATGATCTCCACCTCCTATCCTCATGTTGTTGACTGGTCAAGTTTCTGACCTTGTCCACATGCAAATGCCCCCTTTTCACACATGAGGGTGTGAAATCCAACTCCTACGATGATCCATTTTCACATTATGAGGGATTTTATTCATATTTTTATTATTCATGGGCCTCCTTACCCATTTATTCAATCCTGTAGCATAAAAACAAAAATCAATATTCTATCAGTCGCATGGTAAATTTGGAATATTACATTCCCCTCAATGACTTTATTGGTGCTTTACTCGCCCATTTGATCGTGGATGATAGGGTGTGGTTATTATATGATGGATTCCATACTTTTCAACCAACTTATCGATCAAATGAGATGTTAAATCGATAGACCTTGACCGTCGCTATTTTCCAGTTCTTTAAGTATAAAATATTCTGAAATGAAAGTTCAAAACAACCTCGCTCGTTGCTCTAGTTAGTGCCTTGGCTTCGACCCATTTTGTGACATAATCAGCAAGTGCATCAATATGCATGCTCTTTCGTTGTGATGAAGGATTGATTGGCCCCACAAAGTCTAGGGCCCATTTCTTGAATGGCTCTATTACTATATGAGGTTGTAACAAAGATCTCATCTAATTTTAGAGGCTACTCATCCTTTGGCAACTACTTCCACATCCTTCACAAACTTCTTGGCATCCTAGAATATGGTTGGCTAGTAGCACCGTTGAGAGTACTCTATGTCCCGTCCACTTGTCACCAGTGCCCTCCACAAGGTTCTTCATGACAAGCTTTAGGATCTCAAATACCTCATCCGCTTCTAACACATCGCCTAACCGAAATCTAGCCCGGCAGACAGAGATTACCGTTCATCCAGGGAGGTAGAACTCGTTGTATAATCCTCCTTCTTTCCCAGCTATAGTTCATGTGGGAATCTTCTACAAAGAAGGTAATTATTAAGGTCTCAGACACACAGAGTGTAGAAATGTCAAAAAGATACTCATCCGGAAAATAATCTTCAAGAGTAAATGGTAGTCATCACTTATGGTTAATCTAGAAATAAAATCAACAATTACATTTATATTTAAATGATTTTAAAATAGTAATGTCAAATTCTGTAACAAAAATAACCGTCGTGTAACTCTACCGTGCAATGTGTTTGTTCATTAAAAATCGAATGGCAAGATGGATGTTGTATACAAATACTTGTACCCGGTGATGTGGAAGTTTAAATTTTGTCGATAGCATGCACTACCGTTGTACTATTTCTAATTACAAAGATAGTTAAGCTCCTCGCCGGAGCCAAGTTTTTTGGTGATGTAATATATGGCATAAGGCTTCTCTTATCCTCCAAATTCCCAAAACAACACAACCAAACATTTCATATGCATTTGTAGCAATATGAAACGAAAATTTCTAGTCTCGGGTCCTCATAAAACAAGTGTTGTTGTTACATAGTTGTTCAACTTTAAAAAGGCCCATTCACACTTTTCTCTCCACACAAATTCTACATCTTTCATTAGTAATTAAAATAAAGGAGATAATTCAGAAAGTACCCTTCATAAACCCCCTATAGTATCCCGCATGTCCCAAAACGTCGTACCTCTTTCGAGTCTTAGGGGTCGGGATTTTCGAGGATTACCTCAACTTTCAGAGGATCTACCTCGAATCTATTCATCGAAATAAAATGTCCCAACATAATTCCCTTTGGCCATCATCATGTGTCATTTTTCCCACCAAAGAAACATTATTTGTTCACAACGTTCCAACACTTCTTTCCATGTTACCAAATGTTGTCTCAAAGGCATCCCCATAGGGTGTAAAAGCAACCATAAAAATTTCAAGACAAATACTATTCAAAATACTCTAAAAATACCCGATATTTCCCTTCGAAAGGTCACAGTATCAGAGAGACCAAAAGGAAGGAATTTGTATGTAAAAGTACCCCATGGGACAAAGAAAGGTTATCTTGTCTTGATCTTCTTCCGAAGAAATATGTATTTGATTAAAGTCACTAAACCCATCTAGAAATTAAAAGATTTTTTTTCGTAAAGAGTGTCCAAGACTTGATCAATAAATAGGAAATGATCTTTGAGTGGCCTTGTTAAGTTCTCTATAGTCAACACAAACCCTCGATTTTCCATTCTTTCTTCTAACTATGACAAGTGGATACACCCACTGACCTATTTAAATCGGGTAGATGAAATTAGCATTAAGGAGTTTCGCAATTCTTCTTTACGATCTCCAAGTGTGTCTTGTCTGCTGAAGTTGAGGTTGTCTAATAGGTTTGCAACCTTATTTAAGGCAAATACTGGTGAGTGCATAGGGTAGATGAATTCTTTCATACTTCCGTATAGTCCCATGAAAATGCATTTTTTGTATTTTTTGCAATGTATGTATCAAAAATTGGTTTCTGCTCAACAATGTGTTAGGATTGATGTTTAAACATTTTCTAGGTTCGATTTCACCGGGACCGCCGATAAGAAGTGGAGTTGTTTTCAAATGTTCAACAATTTCGTCATCTTCCTCACCTTCTTCTCCCAAATCTTGTACGGAGGGTACTGGTGGGATGGATTACCGATAGAACCGTTAATAATATTGTCTTCTATTTCTACCCAACGAGTTTGTGCTTTTCCAGCGTAGGAAGAGGCAAGAAAATATTCAAATTTTGAAAATTTGTCCCACCAGGGACCCGTTCAAATCCATATGAGGTTTCACTGGGGTAAATATTTAGGTTCTCGAGTGGCTCCGTCCATATGAGATCACCATACCGGACCCACATCCAATATATGCGTCCGAAGGGTTAGCAACGGTCTTTCGAAGATTAAAGGATGACCTCCCGCATTGGATTCGTGATTTGCTCGTAAGATAAGAAATTTAGTCGATAGTTCTTAGGAGGTCGTTGTGAAACCAACAAAATAGAAGAAAAGAGATATCAATGCCTTAGAAATAAGCCATTTTGATGGGGAAACTTCCATTATATTGAAAAGAATGAAAAAAATTCTTGGATGATACAAATTACAAACCTCTTTTTCTATAGAGCCCATAAATACACCGTAATCCTAGCCAACCTAACAATAATAATTTAAGGGCACAATAATAACAATAATAACAATAAGGGGGTTACACTAACAATAATAAGGGACTATACTAGTAATATAGGGACCTAACATGCCCCTCGCTTTCAAAAAGTGTTGTCCTTAACGCCGAGTAGCTTTGGGTGCTTCGTATAAAAAATTCTCATCCTCCCATGTAGAATCTTCGGGATGAGTTCTTCCACTCGATGAGATACTTCCGAAATTGTTTGATTTCATAGCCTAAGCGAGTTCTCACATCGTGACCTTTCCGCAAAGTTCCACGCAGATTTTTCCTCCTCATCAAGTTCGGCAATATTGTTTGAACCGGAAGATTTTCACGTATAACCTCTTTGCTACGAAATACGGAAAATTGGATGCACTCGTGAAGAAGTAGGAAGCTCCAATTTGTATGTGCCATACTCAATCTTTTGCAACACTGTATACTCATAGTACTTCAAGTATACTCTGAGCCATCTTCTTGTCATTAGGATACATTTTGTTTATATGGTTGTGGCCTTAAAAATGTTCTTGTCCTACATCAAAACTTCTCTCTCCGCGATGTTGATCCGGGCCTCTCGTTGTTTCATTTGATTTTTGTGCCAACTTCAAGTTATCCTTTAAGAGTTGGAAAACTTCGTTGATGTTTTTGATGTGATTCGGCTTGCTTGAACCTTCGAATTTTCTCTTAAAGATGATGTGATGGATGGTGGATGATATCCATAAAGTGCCACAATGGGGTCATTTTTACAAGAATATAATAGCGTTATACTACCCATTCGTTGAGAGGTAACGACTTGACCTATCGTGTTTGTTTATAAGATACAAAGCACTGAAGACATTCCTTCCAAACATTTATTCACTATCTAAGTTTGACCATCTGGATTGAGGATGATAAGATGAGCTATGAGCTAATCGCAGTACCCAAACAAGAAAATAACCGTCCAAAAAATTTCCAAAGAAAATCGATCTCTGCCGTCACAATAACTCAAGTTTCTGTATGTAGCTTTTGAATTGTTTCCATAAATGTAGTAGCAACCGTACTAGCTTTAAATGGATGAGATAATGCACAAAAGTATGCATACTTGGTAATTCTATCAACTACCACCAAGGATGACACTCTTCTCTTGACTTAGGTGTGTCCTATGATCAAATCCATTGAAATCTCCTCCCCAACGTTGCTTTAAATGGATAAAGGTTGTAGAAGACCCGAGGTCTTAATTGTCTCAACTTTATTTTGCTAGAAAACCAAACATTCCGCCACAAACGTGTGAATATCGCATTTAAGGCCATCCCAAAAAAATTCTTTCTTCATCCCGTGGTAAGTTTTTAAAAATCGTGAGTGCCCTCCCAAAGAAGAAGTGCAATCTCAAAAGAAATCTTTGTTTAGTTGGGAATTATTACAAATATATAAGCGATCTTTGTACCATAAGGAATAATTTTTCCAACTAAATGTATTAGATGTACTAGGATCTTTGGTTTTAATTTTGAATGAGTGTCCACACTTCTTCATCCTTCTTCCATTCTCTCATTTCTGCTATCCAACCGTCAGATAATAGAAATGGTGCATAAAGCAATGCTTCCACCTCTTGATTCTTTCTTGAGAGTGCATCTGCACAACATTGAAGCCCTTTTTTGTAGATTATTTCAAAGTCATAACCCAAAATCTTTTGCACCTATCATCATTTTCCAAGATAGTTTTGTTCCAAAAAGTGTTTAAGACTATCATGATCAGCTTTTACTCCTCAAGTGTCTTCCCATTAGGTAAGGCTGCCATTTCTTGAAGGTGCATGTTATTTTGCTAACATTTTCCTAAATATTTTTATGTAAATAAGTCTTTGATTTGACTACCACTTTAAAGCAATGGTCTTCTTCTTGTATTAAAAATTACCATCATTCCATTTCTTGAGGCATCACATTCCACAATAAAGGTTTTTGTGAAGTCTGCATAGCTAAGACCAATGCTAGGGAACATTGCCTCTTTAAGATGTTCAAAGGTCTAGTCATTGTGATTCATGAAAATGCATCTTTCTTTAGCTAACATGGCCTAGGTGCCTGCCATTCTCCAGCACTTTGTAACAAACTCGCGATAATACTATACTAACCCGAGAAATCCTCGCAACTTTTTAATGGTTGTGGGGACAAACACCATTCCTTAATGGATTTAATTTGTTAGGGTCTACCTTAACACCTCATGGAGATACAATACATCTCAGATATCTCCACCTAGGCCTCCAAAGAAACATTTAATGTTTTCTGTACACAATTGTTTCTCTTGCAATAGTTTCCAGCATCTCCTGTCAAGCATGTTGAACATGATACTTCCAAGACCCTGCTAGAAGATTTGTGATATCAACAAAAATACTTAGCACAAATTTTCTAAGGAAGGGTTTGAAAATGGAATTCATCAACTTCGAAATGTAGAAGGCACGGTAAGGTCAAAAGGCATGACCAAAAATTCATAATGACCTCATGAGTTCGAAATGTCGTTTAATGTCTTCAATCTTCATTCTAATTTCATGATATCCTAATTTAAGATCCATTCTGTGGTAAGAATTTTCCTCCATGTAATTCATCAATCACAGAATCTAAATATTCTTTAATAAGAGCTATTGAGTTCCTGCAATTCTGTATATGCCATGATCCATCCTTATTGTGTACCAATACTACAAGGAGCAAAGAAAGAACTTTGATTTAGGGTTATACCTATGTGCCATGTCTCATATTTTCTAGTGGCCTGTTAAGTTCTCTATGGTCACACAGCATACGATTTTCCATTATTATTCGGAACTATGATGTAAGTGGAGACACCCACTAACTATCGTAACCTGCAGATGAAATTGAAGATTAAGGAGTTTTTGTAATTCTTCTTTACTATCTCCTTATGTGGTTCATTTGGCGCCGAGGTTGTCTAATAGGGTTTGCAACCTTGTCAAGGTAAATACTGGTGAGTGCATGGCAGATGAATTCCTTTCATAATGTAGTAGTCCATGAAAATGCTGCAACGATTTTTATTTTTTGTAACAATGGTCAAAATCTGTTTGTTCACAATCAAGTTAGGATTGATGTTTCATATTTTCCATATTGATTTCAACCAAGATCTGCTTATAGTAAGTGAGGTTGTTTTCAAATGTTCAACAATTTTCTGCCATCTTCTCAATTTTCCCAAATCTCTAATGGAGGTAGTGAATGGATTACCGACAGAACTCGTTAATAATATCGTCTTTTGTCCTCGTACTTAAAGTATTGTGCTTTTCTAGCATGAGAAGAGCTAAGGAAAGATCAAATTTCGATGAAAATTCATCCCACTATGGACTTTTCTGCATCCATATGAGTTTCTACTGGGTAACATTCAAGTTCTCCAGTAATTGCTCCATCTCAGGGCAATGTCATAGATCCGACCAAGCATCCAATACAAGGCTCCCTCAAGTGGCTGAACATGTCTCTCAAAGAGTCAAAATATTTATTCTTGGATTGAGCCTAGTGTGGATTTGGTTTGTAAGATAAGAAAGTCGTGGCTTCTGATAGTTCCAGAGGCCACAATAATAATCACATCTTCAATCATTCCTTCGTTTAACACGGACCTATCTCATAGTTCAAGAACCGTAGGTGTAGGTCTAAGTCCACGAAGTCCTAGTGAAATGAAGGAGTTCCTTAGGTTATAGGACAATTTCCAATATGGAAAGTTACCGTGGGGTTCCCCGGGTCATTATACTTGGTCAAAAAAGGCTAATCAATCATAATATTCGACAATTTTTCCCAAGACATGGATAGTAGTTATGTCCTTTTTTTTTAGTTTCTCTAGGTCTTTTAATTTATTAGATCCCTCAATGTTTTTAGTAACAGATAGTACTTCTTTAAGAGATTGTAAACAACATAATCACATAATTTTACCTCCTTATTAACGCATCTTAAAGCCAAGGCTCACCAATTTCGTTAATCATTAACATATGGGAGATGAGAATGCATCATTAAGTTGCCTACCACAGTGTACCACCTTTACTTGATTATTTGTTAAATGCAATGTATTTTCCCTATTCCTACTCGTTAGAGGTGTAATGCCAGTGTCGTATTAGCTATTACATGTGTAATCACCGTCGTAATCATCCATATATCTCCCGGGGTGATCTACTTTTCGACAATAATGGGAGTGTCCGCATCTGACACTTCGATCAAAGCTTGCACTTAATAAGTCCAATAGAGTGACAAGGTGTTGGAGGTAATTGTAGCATCCATGCTCTCACGCTATTATTTGGATTAAATAGTCAAATAAGGTGAATTTGGGTCACAAAGAGGGTAGATTTAATAAGGTAGTTGTAATCGTTGTTGTTGTGACTGCATCGAGGGGGTAGTGACCCTGGCCATTGACTTCGCCAACCCAAGTGATTGGTTGTGATGAAGGATATTGCATTAGTGAGGATATGCTGTCTGCTCATATGAAGGGAAACCAGTGTTAAAGCATGAGTAGATGCTTCCATGGATATTTCGACTATTATAAACATTATTCAAAGGATAAAAGAAGAGAAATACATGTAGTACCTGGAGGTCAGCACACAGCCTTTGATCCGACATGACACCTATCAGTAAAGTGCGCCAACTCGTCAAATGTTACATGTTTTGGCATTTGTTCACCTCATATCTTTCCAAATGTTTCTTTTTGCATCGTGGAGAATATTGCGATGTCGTTCATCTTCCGCTGTATTTCTAATTTGTATCACCAAGGATCTAGGTAGAGAGAGTGCTAAGAGGTCAGCTTTAAAATATCTTAAAGTATTTCATTTCTTTGACTTGTTACCCTCCACTTGTGATTTCATGTATTCAAAGCAGGCATTCAAACTAAAACTTTTTCTTCAACAGACCCTTCGGAAATACGTAGGCAAAGCTTCATTATCTCTTCAAACATTTCTTGCGATATGTATCCTTTTCCTATTATATTCAGATGTTCCAGACAATCATCTCTTAATCCTCTTAAGAATATTGGCTTTAAAATCTCTGGATCTAAGTTGCTGAACTTAGACCTCTATAAATTATAGTGGAATCTCTCCAGATAATCTTCCAAGCTTTCCTCCTCCTTTTGTGTAATTTTGAAAATTTTGTCCTTCAAATCCTTGGTTCGATAGTAGTCCTGGTACTTAAAGAGGAAGGCCTCTCTCATGTTGTTCCATGTTCTAATTGAGCCAACGCTCAATCTCATGAACCATCTTAATGCTGCTCCTTTCAGAGTAGTAGGGAATAATTTCAGCTTCTGCGAATATGAAGTGTAGTCATAACCTCTACACCGCACATCGAATTCGAACAGAAAAGTATCAGGATCTTCAACAGTAATCCCCTGAAAGAATGGTAAGGATGATAAAGGGATGTTCTTCATAGGAGCCTCATCCCATGTTTCTGCTATTTGGAATTCAAAGGTAACAGAGCTATCGACCTTGACATTCTCATCCCCCATGGCTGATTCTTCCTGATGAGATAAGCTTCCCTCAGAGTGTACTGGAGATTGACAAATAAAAGGATCCTGTTGTTCCAGGACTAATTGTTTAACAACACTACCAATGTCCAATTGATGATCAACTAGTTGTTGTTTTTCAGGTTCCTAATAGTCCCCACTGGTCTCTCCGTGTCCTTCAATTCTCAAATCTTGATCAATGATTCTCCATTGTTGTTTTGAATCTGGAGTTTTGATATCAGGAGTGGATACATTGTTTGAAGGATGGTGAGGTCCAGACATGGAAGACACTGATGGTCCAAGCCTTGATATGGTAGACGTTTTCTGTGGTCCTGTGTAATATTCCAAATTGGAAATAGTAGCAATGTAGCTCATAGAAATTTAAAGCAAAAAAAATATGAATATGACATAAGAGAGGTCAATGTGAAGCCATAATTTTATTAATATATCAACAGAAATATACAAAACTATCATGAGGGACAAGCCACTCAAGCAATAGGAACAAGCGTCCAATGATCAAACAATCAACACATGAGTTGCTGCAACTGTATAGAATACCAAAGGGCAGTGACAATGCTTTCTATATTAGTGTAGCTGCTGTTGAACACATATATAAATGAAATGTGTCTGATAGAAACAAAATAAATTCCCAGCAAAGAATATTTGGGCTCTAATACAAGATTTCTAGCCAACCCGGAAAAGATTGCTAGAAATGGCAAGAAATATACAATGTGAAAAATAACCCTGGGGTTAATGTGCCACTGCAAACTGGATCTGATATGAAATGTGGCTATGAAAGATATGAAATGATGATGTACTCCTCCAATGGTATTTTTAAATAGAAGGTTGATCCCTCTACTCAGAAATAGACCCTCCTGATGAGCTCAATGAACCCTCCTAGCAAATGCCTCCAAAAATAATGCAGTTCAGAATTGTGACTTCACTGTGAGGGATGGGAGATGGTTAGCCTAATGCCAAAGATGAAAAAATATGCCCAAGATCCCTCCTTGCTGATCCCCCAATGGATAGGCTACCTCTCCACTAAAAAACAAGCTCAGAAATAGCTCTATGTGTTCCTCCTTTGCTGCACCCTGCAACACAACCCAGCTCTAACAGAAACTACACTGTAGCTGAAGGAGGTAGCTTGGCCAGAATTCCAAAATGGGAAATGCAGCTCAAATAATGTCTCCTTCCCTGAGGATGAGGTAGGGATTCTCGATCAAGAACACCCTTGTGCTAAACAGCACAACAACCCTACTAAACAACAAGAGGAAGCAAAGTCTAAATAGACCAATATCAAATGACAAACTAAAACATGATCTCAAATGGCTACCATCCTCTTCCTTAAGTATAATGTGAGCTTGCATGTCCTTGGCCCCACTCAATTAGGTCACTTTCTTCATGAGGTTCACCTCCCTCCAAAACTGTGTTATTCTCTTATTAATCTCCACTCCTCTTAACAGCGTTGTTGACTTGGTCAAAGTTGACTGATTCAAAATGATCCAAACCCTGTTCACACATGGAGGAGATTTATTTAGCTACTACAAAGGTCTCTTCTCACACTTAAAGTTTTTTTATTGCTGTTCAAGAGACCTATGGGCCTCATAACCCACTTATTCACCTACCTAGTGATAAAACAACTATAATATTCCATTTAGCTTGAAGGCTAAATTTTGGAATATTGCAGTCCTCCCCTCCAAAATTTTGCTTGTCCTCAAGCAACTGCAAAGGTGGAGAAAAATTCCACCCCTCCTCTTCTTGTGGCCTTCTCACCAATAGTCCCCACCACTGCTCAAAATAATCTGCAACAAATATGCCCTCCAATGTTTCCTCCCAAGTATGCAAAACCAAATGGCTCATATCATAGAAAGGTGGAAGGTGTAAGTGGAAACCTCCTTGCTATCCAATGACCTCCTCAAGGTAGGAGTGATGAAAAACATGGGGAATCTCATTGCCAATAAGTGACTCCCACACCCATGCTATCATCCAAATGAAATGAGCCATTCTAGGTAGCTCATCAAAGAGATCCTCAACCTCTGGTTCATACAATGTGTTGGGGCTGTATGGAGAGATTGGATCCTCCCACCCAAGTGGCTTTTCTCTCCATTTATGGTAATTATGGGGTTGTTTATGATCTTGGGCTGAAATTTCATGGCCTGCAAGAATGGCCCAAGCTACCCAAAAAAGCAAATCAACCATGAAGTGCCTCCTCCAAGAACGCAAATTCTTCAAATGGCTCCTCCATGTGAAGACAAGAAGTGTGGTGTGGAAATCATGGGTTGCCCAATTTTTCTCTTGAAACATACAATATGTAAAGTAGGGAGAATCATACTCCCAATGGGAATCTTTGTCTCATCTAGAACTCTCCAAAAAAAGCTTCCCATGAACATAAGAATATCATCAATATATGGAAGCAAAAACCAATGAAAACAAGCTACCATATGACAACCAGAGAGTGGATCATAGTTCCACGCATGGAAATAGCGTAGTGCATCCCTTGCCTACACAAAACAAGTAATAACGAGTGCTCTCCCAACCACTTGTTTGCTGCCACAATCATTCTATAAGATAGAAACATGAAAGTACAATGTGGTGTTAATGGTGCACACCAAAAATCATGTGTCTTCCCCCATAAACCACCAATAAGATAGCCAATATCAATGCTTCCAGTGGCTTCAAGTACATCATCATATAATATGCAAGAATGGATAATCCTCCTTGGTACAACATGTTGCTCATATAAAGTAAAGAAGTACAAAACATAAAGTAAATTATACCTTCTCCACCATGTACTTGGGACCTTGAGCTAGAAGGGCTCAACCGGGAATCCTCCCTCACCTCCAAAGAGTAGGGAAGTGGCTGTGACATCCTCTCTATCATCATCCGGGCTATGCATATCTCCCTATGCTGAAATATATCATGTTGGATGCCCTCCCAAATGAACTCCTCTGCCAAGGAATGATATGCATTAAAGTGCATGGAAAGGAAGTCCTCATGTGCTAGATATAGCAGCTTCTCCTTGAGCTCAGAAGCTCTAGTCAAGAAGACTCTGCCATAAGAATAGATGACCACATCATCTACCATATATCTATCATCTCCATATGGGTCATTAAGAATCATGAAAGCACCAAGATCCTTGAAGTACTCTACTAAGAGTTGAGACCTCCAGTATGGATCAATCCTCCCGAGAGACAGCGTTGATGATCTGCAATGCGAAGCTCTCCACATGTTGTTCTCTTTTCCTTCGACATAACTCATGCCAAATTCATCCTCCAAATTTCCGCCATGACCATCATGCAGCTGCTCATGCTAAAAAAGGAGTAGTAATCTTTGGAATTTGGCCTCCCATGAGAAGCTCCCATCCAAAAATGAATCTCCCAATCTTGGCCAATGTAAGCATGAGTGGCATCCATCTACTCCAATGTATGGAGAATTACTTCCTCAAAGGAAGTACCCTCTGTTTCTCTAAATCCATGGAGCATCTCCCTTGCACCATGAAGGTGCCATCCTCCATCACTATAACAACTTCTGCCAGCACAGTATGTGTAGTGAGAGTGGCTGATGCTAAAAATGGAATGATGTCCCCCTCCTCCTTGAGTCTATCCCAAACTCTCTACGTTGTACTAGACTCCTCCAAAGTCTTCACCTCTTTGGAATCTAAGAGGGGTGAACCAAATGGAAAGATGTCTCTTACCAACTCCAGATTTGGTGGCCTCCCAGGTGGAATGCCTCCATGTAGTGAGACATCAATGTTAAGAGTAGACTATACATATGGTTGAGCAACCTTGCCCTTGCCCTCACAGCACAAATCAGTCTGCCTCTTCCTTGCGTCAACTCTCTGAAATAGATAGGAGTGTGTGCTCCTCATCAAATGATGATGACCTTCCTCTACATGAGGGAATAGATATGCTTTAGATGTGACAATGTTGTTGCCCCCATCCTTTTCTTCCTCTTCAATATGAATGGGAGTCACTTGCTCAATAAGAGGATCCTCTTTTGAAAAAGGAACCTGCATGTCCTCTTGTCCAAAGATATGAGACAGAGATCTTGCCTCTACCAAGGTGTTATGCAAGATGTGATCTTTTCCAACAGTTCTCTAAAGTGGATTTGAGTTTTTAGGTTCTTCCAACCCATGCACAAGTTTTGATTGTTTTGGTTTGTTTGGCTCTACCAATAGTGTTTTATAATGTCTTCCATCAAACCTCTCCACTAATCTCTTAGTGAATTTTGCATAAGAAGAAATATTGGCATTTTTCAATGAAAATGACTCAAAAATCCACCAAGCATAGGCCTTACCTTCAAAGTGCAGCGCTGCAACTCTGATGGCTTCATCTTCATAAACTTGGTGCTACTACAAATAGTTGTGTAGCTCCTCCACCCAAGCTCTGACTGAACATGTTGGTGATCCATCAAAAGTAGATAGAGAAAATATATCCATGTCATGCTGCCTGCTCCTCTCCACATTGATCTCGCAAAACTCTTCGAAAGTGATTGTTGGGCCGCTAGTTTGTCATTATTATTACCACCTTTTAATACCTATTTCATCCATTTCTACCATTCTTTATCACATCATTTATCATGGTTTATCATATAATTCCATCTTATAACTATTTATGATCTTATGGATAAATATTATTTCCTCTCCTTTATATTTAATAAATTGATGTTTATTATGCATGATTTTATCAATGATGGTTTATTAATATATTTTATAACATCACTCACCATTTTACCCTCCAAGACATTTTCCAGATTACAGATTTGATCTCCAGGTCATCATCAAATATTCCAACTCGGAAATTCGTTGGAATAAGAAGTGTCAGTTTTGTGTTGGACATTCTGGGAAAATGGAGAAGAAACTAGAAAATCTAAAACATGGGTTTTGTCTAGAATGGACCGAATTAACTTTAAATAAGAACGGTTTGCAAAAATTTGGTCCGTATTACGAGAAACGGAAGGTTCTCTCAGGACGATTTTCCCAAATTCACTACAGTCATGACCGTTTTCCAAATGATGTCAATTGCAATACCAAATTGGATTTGTTCATGTTGAATGATTGACGGAAATATATTTTCTTACTGATCAAGTTGTTGGGAACAATCCAATTTTTTTATGAGGGATCACATTTACTATTTACTTTCTCCTCTTTTTGATTATAAAAGGAGAGCATGTATTGCCATTAGGGAGAGATTTTTCCTGTTGTAATTTTCAGAATTGTTCAACGAATCTTGTTAATTAAAATAGAGTATGATTGCTTGTAAACTCTGCTACATATAATTAATACATAAATTCAGTTGTTGCTCCATTATTTGGTACTGGAGTAGTTTGGCAGTGCTCCACTAGCGGCAAAGGGCCCGGCCCTGGTGGATCCACTTGCCATCTATATTATTATCTTTTGATTATAGTTGTGTGACATTTTGCATTTATTTTCATTACAGTTTCAAGTTGAATAGTTTATTGTTTTATTGCTTTATAATATTTGTGTGTTGCATTGTTGAATTGCGTTGCCTTTCCTTTCCAATTTAACAAGAATCTTGATCCTTATATAACTTATCTTGTTATGCTTTAACAGAGCTTCGTTGTTCAGCATCTGCTGTTCCATTCCAGATTTTGTTGTTCATTTCCATTAGATAGAATTTTTTGTTCATCTTATGATTGTTGTTCATTTCCATTGGATATAATTTGTTGTTCGTTGTTCATGTCCATTAGATAGAGTTTGCTATTCATTTCCATTTGCTATTCTTTTCTAGTAAATAGGTTTTCTGTTCATTTATGTTAACTAGTGTACTGTTTATTCCTTTTTTCAAGAGTTTGGTTTTGCTTTTGAATGTATTATAGAGAGCTTGCCTAGTTTATTTTCATTAGCAGCATTAGTGATTTAGCTCAGTTATCGTTTCCATTTAATTGCTTTGGCGTGGAGTGTAAGATCAACAACTGTAAAGGACATTGGCTATTACTTTCTAAGTTCTCAGATTGAGGATCTTGTTTATGTTTGATTTCATTTACATCAGTTGCTAGAGGAAAGAGTTATTACTACTGCATCCTTGACTGATGATTGCTGAGTGAGTGATTGGATTTTATAGCCTTAAGTTTCATATTGCTGTAGTTAGATTTCATTTTCAAGCATCCGTTTATTCTTGTATTTGAAAGATCTATACTACATTTTAAGAAACATTAATTTCTGGGATTATAGCGTGCACATACTGTGTACACTCTTGAAATAAGAGGACTTGCCTGGGTTGATAATTAATGTGGGATAAATAGGAGTTTTAAAAGGCACCTTTTAGCACCCAACATTTTGGTGCCATTTCCGGGGAGTGTGTTGCTATTTCACAGAGAGTGATGTATGTTTGACGTTTGTCTACTGTGAAAGAATTGGGTATTAAAAATGAAAGGTAAGAAACTACGTAACGAGCAAGTAAAGTGCTTCCTCCTCTGCCCAATTTTCAGCAGAATTGTTAGGAATTTAAGGTAGAAATGAACGTTTGTATTTTAGAGGTAGAAATTTTTGAAAAAAATCCTGTAATTCCACTTGAGTGGTGATGTAAGCACCACCCATTTCACTAACCAATTGACAGGAACATTGGAAGGAGGATCCTTAAAGAAACATATGAAGAACATCTTCTATTATGGTAAGAAATGGCTCACATTTCAACTTTTGAATTCCCTATCAAAGATCTAGGAGGAGTGACACAAATGCACATAATTCCCCCATCGTCTCTACCAAATTTTCATGGTTTGAAAAATGAAGATCCAGATACATTCTTATTTGAGTTTGAAATACTTTGTAGAGGATATGATTATTGTACTAATGATCAAAGCTTGAAAGTGTTTCCTCTTACTCTAAAAGGAGCAACTCTCTGATGGTTCATAAGCCTAGGTGGAAACTGCATCTAAACATGGGAGGACATGAAGAACATATTCTTGAAGAAGTACGAAGACTACTGCAAATCCAATGAAGATATTTTCGGTATGATACAAGGGGAAGATGAAAGGTTGGAGGACTATGTAGAGTGATTTCAATATAACCTTCAAAAATCAAAGCATGAGCATTTGGAAAAAGAGATCTTGAAAACACTCCTTAAAGGAATCAAAGATGAATTTTTAGAAGTCTTAAATCTAATAGGAAAAGGTGATTTTTTTCAGCTATCATATGATGATGTTTGTGAGTTGTGCATAAGGTATTCAAGTGGAATTTCCAAGGCTGATAAGAATTATAAAGAATTTTCTTATTTCTTTTCCAAATTTACTACAAGAACAAGAGACATAAGAGCTGAAATCAATGTTTTATTTGAAAATTTTAAATATGATTTTATTAGCTCTATAAATTCACAATTGAATGTTTTGCAGGTTCAGAAAAATCAAGAATTTGATGAAGTTTTTTTCCCTCATTACCGAAAGGAGCATCCCATATATATTTGTTCTTCCTTATCTAGGATGGAAGTAGCATATCAAATAAATGGGGAAGCTGCAACAAGGTAAAAACCATGGAAATTGTAGCCTACAGATATGGTTCAAAACAATTCCTTTCCATTCTCTTACTTGCATAATGCATTATGGAATACTCATATGTTAGGGCAACCATGTTGATCCCCCAATGGATAGGCTACCTCTCCACTGAAAAACAAGCTCAGAAATAGCTCTATGCCTTTCTCCTTTGCTGCACCCTGCAACACAACCCAACTCTAAATAGAAACTGCACTGTAGCTGAAGGAGGTAGCTTGGCTAGAATGCTAGAATGAGGAAATGCAGCTCAAAGAACCTCTCCTTCCTTGAGGATGAGGTAGGGATTCCCGATCAAGAACACCCTTGTGCTAAACAGCACAACAACCCTACTAAACAGCAAGAGGAAGCAAAGTCTAAACAGACCAATATCAAATGACAAACTAAAACATGATCTCAAATGGCTGCCATCCTCTTCCTTAAGTATAATGTGAGCTTGCATGTCCTTGGTCCCACTCAATTAGGTCACTTCCTTCATGAGGTTCACCTCCCTCCATAACTACATTATTCTCTAACTAATCTCCACTCCTCTTAACAGCGTTGTTGACTTGGTCAAAGTTGACTGAATCAACATGATCCAAACCCTGTTCACACATGGAGGAGATTTATTTAGCTGCTACAAAGGTCTCTTTTCACATTTAAAGTGTTTTTATTTCTGCTCAAGAGACTTATGGGCCTCCTCACCCACTTATTCACCTACCTAGTGATAAAACAACTATAATATTCCATTTAGCTTGAAGGCTAAATTTTGGAATATTACACTCTGTCTTCCGATTATCTCTGTATGAAGTGGACTGTTCCTTTTCTGCTCTTGCAATCAGGTCTCCAAAGAATTTTTTCCTTCCGAAATCTGGGCTCTTCTTTTCCTTATTACGACCCATATTTCCTGTAGTTAGTAGAGTGGGGGGTGTTTGTATATGTTCATGTTGTCCTACTGGCACACATGGGCCCTATGTGTATCAATTCATCTTATAAGCGCTTTAGTTTCTAGAGTAGTGAGCCTGCTCAATCTTGTTAGAGCGATGCACAGGTTCTTACCTCTCGTCTTACTGTCCAATAATTATATAGCTGAATTGAACATAGGATCCCTATTTGAATCCGTTGTATTGACACAAGTTTTGGATGCCTCCTTCTAAACCCACTCCACCATGACTTACCAGGAAAACCATATTTAAAGGGGTTTTTCCTCCCTTGACAGATTTGAGCTAAAGTGGATTTAAGTTGTATAAGCTCTAACCCATGTCCCAATTGGGCCATCTCCTTACACCACTCGACCACCTCATCCTCCTTCTCTTTGGTCATAACTATTACAGACCCTCTACGCTTTGTATTAGTCAACCCATTTATCCAATAATGTATGTTAGAGGCAACAATACCATGTTTTTTTTTTAGATGCACGTATTTAATATCCCTTAAACTCGATGTCATCAATTGCATCGAGCATGTCTTGCTTTGTTCAGCCTCTAATAGCACTGATTTTCTTTGTTGAACTTGTGCCTTGCACTATGGTTGAAGGTGGCTATGTGGCTGCTGGTGGGTTGGGATGATTTGCTACCAAAGGGTCCTTTTCAATGACATTGTTGGGAGCATTGGGAGCATTGACATCCTCATCTGATGAACTACTCTGCAGTTAGGCCCCCCTTCTCCCTCGCCTCCTATTCCTTATTCGATCTGAAATAGAAACTCTTGGCATGGCTCCAACAACCTGCAGATCTACCACGAAATTTTGATTTAAAATTGTATTCGAGTACAACATGGGTAAGAAATTTGATAAGCATTACAGCACAACTATATAGAGTAAACTATATTTATGTATGAATTCCAATATTATTGCTAACAACATGAAATCTTCAGTTGTTTGTTGTGAATCAATTGACATTGAAGAGGAACATACCTGGTTTACCTGAACAGTTGAATTTGGATTACATTGTTACTTTGAATTATTCAATGATTTTCATTATATTGTATTTCAATTATGTATGACTTGTAATATCAGCATGAGAAATCTATGTGATACCTACATGGTTGTTAGCTACATGGCTGTTAAGCTACATGGCTATAAGAAACATGGATGTTAAGCTACATGGCTGTAAGCTACATGGATGTAAGGAACATGGTTGTAAGTTAACATGGCATCTTCCTTTCATGTCGAAGCAGTCCCAAGCAAATTCACCATACTGTTTTTGAATAATTTCTGCCACCTATTGTTGTTAAGGTTTAGGTTGTTAACATGGATGTAAGCCAGTTTTTGGTTAAGTGTATTCAATTTTCATGATGAAGTCATACTTTTTGCACTGGTGTAGAGGTATTGACTAACAGGACATTCATAGTTTCTTGTTAAGTGGTTATGCAAGTTTGAAGATGAATTCCTTGGTGCTACTGTTGAAACTCTTGGTGTTGGAACCACTGCTCTTGCCTTTTCTATTTGTTTAGGTTGTTAAAATTGTTGTAAGAAACATACATTTTGGCTTCAATAAGACAAATTTGATGATTTTGTTAAATGCCATGGGCTTGGGGGCAACGGTTGAGTGGAGGTATTGACTTGGAAATAAAAACTAACTAGATAGGAAATTTAACACGACATTTATAGTTAAGTGAATAATTTCTACCACTCGTTGTTGTTGTTCTATACGTAAGCATGTACCTATGTAAAGTATTTTTCCAGAGCTAATTTCAACAATTTTAGCGAACAGTTCCTTGTTTCCACCTATGGCTGGAAATTCCCTATTGATTTTTGGTGCTCCTGCTTAAACTCTTGGTGCTAGAACCACTACTCTTGCCTTTGTTATTTGTTTAAGTTGTTAACATGGCCAGACTCTAAGTTTCTGGTTAAGAGTATGATAGTTTCAACATGAAGTCATACTTTTGTACTAGTGTAGAGGTATTGACTAATAGGACATGGACTTATCTACCTAGTGTGTATATGCTTAGAAAATATGTGTTAATGTTTCCTATTTGTTTAGAAAAAAATAGATACAACAATAACATGACATTCATAGTTTCTTGTTAACAAGACATGGACTTATCTACCTAGTGTGTATATGCTCAGCAAAACTGTGTTAATGTTTCATGTTTTTTTAGAACAAAATAGATACAATAATTTATTGTATTTGGCTAAACCTATGACCCAACTAGCTGTAGTTCAACTTGTTGCTCTTAGCTTGAGCTAAGCAACAGTTTAGAAGAAGTAGTTAAGAAGGAAGTTGTAGTGAAACTTCCATGAGACTTCTAATTAGCTGTATTTCCACTCTTGCAATCTCTCTAACTCTTATGTAGTTAGTAGCTTTCCAGGTCATGTCTTAGTAAGCTAGTTTTAACATGGACTTATATTTGGACATGGAATTATCTACCTAGTGCGTATATGCTCAGAAAATAAGTGTTAATGTTTCTCATTTGTTTAGAACAAAATAGATACAAAAAATTATTGTATTTGGCTAAGCCTCTGATCCAACTAGCTGTAGTTCAACTTGTTTCTCTTAGCTTGAGTTAAGCATCAGTTCAGAAGCAGTAGTTAAGAAGGAAGCTATAGTGAAACTTAAAAATGAAGCTAAGAAATAGTTCAGAAGCAGTAATTAAGAAGGACGTTGTAGTGAAACTTAAGAAGGAAGCTCAACAACATTTTAGAACCAGTAGTTAAGAAGGAAGTTGTAGTGAAACTTGAGAAGGAAGTTGTAGTGAAATTTCCATGAGACTTCTAATTAATTGTATTTCCAATCTTGCAATCTATCTAACTCCTATGTAGTTAGTAGATTTTTGTTCTTATAACAACGAGTATGCTTTAATTAGTCAATCTAAGCTATTGAATAGAGTAGTAAGCTTTCCAGGCCGTGTCTTAGTAAGCTAGTTTGAATACTCATATATTCTTTAATCTACGTGATTTTCTTATAAACATCACTCTCATTACTTATAAGCTTAACATAGTTTCTAAACTAAAATAATGATAAAGTACTCAATATAATAAATAACATTATTCAAGAACAACCAAAGGCATGTATGTCTCCAACAACGCTCCATCAATCGATGAAGAGAATGAATGTAACATTGTGCACACACTCTATCTGGAATGTAACACTGAGCACACTCTGTCTGGATGAAGAGAATGAATGTAACACTATGAACACACTTTGTCTGGAATTTGATACTGAGCACACTCTGTCTGTATGTCTGGAACACTGTCTGAAAATGATTGTATATCTGCAAAATGGAAACTCACTATTTGAAAACTCACCTTCTGAAAACGATTGTATGTCTTCAAAATGAATGGAACACTATCTAAAAACTCTGTATGTATGTCAGCAGTAGCTTAAGAGTATAATGAATGCTTCAAATGTAGTAAGGGTTGATGTTTTATATTTTTATGATCTAGAATTTAATTGGTAGGGAAGATTGGCATGGATTGCCATCTCCCAAATTTAATTATGTGTTGTGGATTGATTTGTACATGATCCAATGTCTAATAAGCTTTCATGGTTGATCTTTGTGCTTTCATGAATTTAATTCCTGAATTGAAATGATTTCCTGAATTTAATACCTGAATTGAAAGGGTTGTTGTGTTTAATTCTTGAAATGAAAGGTTGGGTGAACTATTTCCTGAATTGAATGGTGGCATTTAATGTCTTCAATACGCTGAATGGTGAAATAGACATGCACATATGGATGACACAAATTTCACCTATTTTTGTGCAAGTGTTACCCAGTCCTTGTGCATGTGTTACTCAACAACGGGATCTATTGCCCCAATGCAAAATCAATGGGTGACTATTTGATGGGATAACTGTACTTTTGGATGGAAAGCATTGTAATGTTTTGTAGTTCATTTTGCCTTAGTTGGTAATTCAGAATTGGAGGTACTTGAGACAATAGGTCTTGTCAACTTGTGATATTAGACTTGGTGTATGACAGTTGTTGGTCTAGTAAAAAACTAGGCCCATTTTGGACATATTTATATAACTTATATAACTTATTAGCAAATATTTCTGTGCATATTTTAGTGAGTTTTTCATTCTTGTTTGATGGATGTGTGGGACCAGTACTATAACTACTACTTGTTGTTGCACAACAATATAAGCCTCTCCCCTACATAATCTTTTTTTTTCGTCCAAAATAATCTAGATTTTTAAAATTTTATCTTAATAAAAATCATTTAAAAAATTTCTCTATTTTATAGACAAAATTATACTACTCTATTTAAAATAGATATTAAATAAACAAAATACCCCCTTCAAAGTGTGAATGCGCTGCTTTTGTTTTATGCTTTTAGCCCACTTCAAAGGGTGGATGCGCCACGTTTGTTTTATGATTTTTCACGGTCTCACAAGGTCTGAGCGTCTATGCTACGCAGAAATGTTCATTGAGTGGGCCCCTGAGGACCGTATACATGCCTAACTTGTGTGTGATGCGTCGGTTGGAAGATACACCATGCATTTAATCATTCGATACCCATCCTTTCCGTGTTTTCTGTCGAGACCAACTCGTACGTTCAGAATCTAAAACTGAGACACTTACCATTATCATTATCCAAAAATTTAGCAGTTTAACAGGTTCGTTGGTGGTAAGTAGAGTCTATAATTTAATGGATGCATCGTCCCCACTGCATCGTCCAAGAGTGGATGTGCCTCTTGCACTGTCTCAACAATTCAACGGGCCCATTTTCATTGCCTCAAAAACTCAATGGACTCGCGCGTTTCTGCTATGTTCGTTTAGTGATCAATGATTTAATGACGCGTTGCATGGCCCCTTTTATAACGCTATAATGGCTTTGCAGTGAATGTATTGATATTTATGTGCAGGAGCGGTTATCGAAGATATTTTTCTGTACTCATTGGTATTATTGAAAGCCTATTCCATTCTTGGTCTTACGACAAGTCACTCTTAAATATAAGAAAGTTAAAATCTTTTTGACATTAACCAAAAATTTAGAAAAGAAAAATTGGTTAGTGTTAAAGTAAATAAGGCTAAAATATGTACGATTCGAACACATCTAGAAAAAAATAAGGCAAACATAGGATTTTTCATATTTTCATATTTGGACATGGAATTATCTACCATCCATACATCATTGTGCTCAAGATCATTGTCAACAACCCCACGCATATTCACAACTAACACCTTCAAGAATTTTGAGTTTGCATTCAAAATGTGAATACATGTCCAAAAAAGAAAACACTAGAAATGAAATAAATGAGGACCTCCAAATTTAATTAACACAGTGAAGAAAATATAAATTCTATGTATTGGAGTATATATCAACAATTAATTATGACTTTTCCATGATTGTTTCAATATGATCATCCTAATCCCTATATTATTGTTATAGGTCACACCTCTTTTCACAAAAAAAATTGGAAAACATAGAACAAGATACAGAAAAGATGTCAATGTAGTGGAGTAGCATTAGATAGAAAACTTTATAATATATTGGAAACATAATTTATTTATTGTAAAGCATTTTCAAACCAAAACTTAAGATTTAATAAGTCATGTGTTTAATTCATTTTGTTTTTTTAATGTGAAAATATTTAGCATATTTATTTTGTTTTTTTTATAATAGATATTGTGAATTTTTTTAATATAATTATGTTATTGAAAAATAAATTTTTAATCAATTTTTTATTGATGAAAGATTAACTTAATACAATAGCACTATTAAATGGAAAAATTTTAAACATACTATTGGGGAGCCTTGGACCGGTAGATGTAACCCAGGAGAGGTGAACTGCCTCATCATTTTTCTGTTATGATATGGTGAAGTTTACTTGCTGTGTATTTCTGCTGCGTTATATTAAATAGTAAATTTAAATAACAAACCCTCACACATAAAACTCAGAAACATTACCAAAACCACTTTGTTTAACCTGTAAGACATGGAGAATACTTTGCACACTTAATTAAATGGAAATGGATACTTTGCATAGCATTTACAAATAGTTCCATTTTCAGATCACTAATACCTATTTCTATTCAAGAAAGCCAAGGAAATTTCCAATTTAAATTTATATAGTGGCTAGGCAAGATTTAGTCTCAAGGAAAACCCACATTTTATTTCTAAATTCTATAAAAAGACATTTTATCTATTTCTTCTTAGGAGTTGGTTCATGGAATTCGGACTTTCTATTTCCCCTTGAGTAAGGTCGCCGCCAAAAAAACAAAATCTTCAGAATTGGAATTATGCCCATTTCCCAATTGTTATGATGTATGAGTAAGATCCCTTGCCATTTTAGCATAGCCCAAGTGGACTCAGGCACGAGTGAAAGAAAATATGTGTGAAAATGTATAAGGGAGAGGAGTCGAGTGTGTTTCATATGTTAACGAGGATAAGAAACAATTGGGACTAGTTTCGATTTAGTTATTTCAATCTAAATGAATTAAGTGGAGAACCCCGTGAGGGAATGGAATCTTAGAAAGAAAATTTTTAAGAAGAATGTGGTGAAATTGGAGAGACTAGGCTTATCTGAAGGTAATTACACAAGCTATTTAATATTTAGTTACTGTGAATTGGTGAAATGATTTGAAATCATTTTCATTATGGATTGTTGACATTATTCGAAATATTTTTTTGTAGAGTGCATGACTGATAAAGATTTATATTTCATCTATTCTTATATGAATTATTTTCCATTTATTTTATGGTTTTTCAACTTTGCCATTAAACATAAATAAAAAAAATAATGAAAACCCTTATTTGGATATTAGGTTTAGGGAGAGATTATTTTCATTTTCAAGTTGGTATTATTTTAGTTTCTTTGTTTTAGCCCTAATTTGTTATATGTTTAAATTTAAAATTTAAAGACAGAACAAAAATGCAATTTTTATGGTATATTATGGTAGGATTTTATTTTATTTTTAAATATTTTTGTTTAAATAGCTAGCAATATTCTTTAAAAGCACATGAGACAAACTAGTTAAATAATAGAATGAACTTTATTAAATATAAGCAACAATAATTTTTGAAAAGAGAATCGGTTTTATTAAATATACACAACAATAATATTTGAAATAGTTAAGACTACTAGAGAAGTCTAGGAAAAGAATAGATGTGTCATACTAAAAGATATTTAGGAAATACAAACTTCATTTTAAACAGCATCATGTCTATCTTGGCATGGTCTATTAATGTATTGTTCCATGTCATTTAGGTTTATTAGGTTTTTTGCTGTCTTATTATTATTTCAATTTATTAATATTTTTGTGTAGGTAGAAATATATTTATGTTTTAATTTTTCATTTTTAATAATCCTTTACTCATAATTATTATTTTTGTTTTAAAATTTTTCCTTTGCTCATAATTATTATTTTTGTTTTAAAAACTTTGAAATAATGATTAGAATTCTTTAGCGAAATTTAAATTGATTTGTTATATTATTTATAATTAACCATAATTATTATTAATTATACTTTAAATGAAAGTGTGAAAATGTTAAGAGGGTTTTGTCATTATGTTAGGAAATTATTATCAAGAACCATCCATACATCATTGTGCTCAAGATCATTATCAACTCACGCATATTCACAACTAACACCTTCAAGAATTTTGAGTTTGCATTCAAAATGTGAATACATGTCCAAAAAAGAAAACACTAGAAATGAAATAAATGAGGCTCTTCAAATTTAATTAACACAATGAACAAAATCTAAATTCTATGTATTGGAGTATATATCAACAATTAATTATGACTTTTCCATCATTGTTTCAATATGATCACCCTAATCCCTATATTATTGTTATAGGTCACACTTCTTTTCACAAAAAACTTGGAAAACATAGAACAAGATACAGAAAAGATGTCAATGCAGTAGAGTAGCATTAGATAGAAAACTTTATAATATATTGGAAACATAATTTATTTATTGTAAAGCATTTTCAAACCAAAACTTAAGATTTAATAAATCATGTGTTAAATTCATTTTGTTTTTTTAATGTGAAATTTTTTATAATTATGTCATGGAAAAACAAATTTTTAATCAAATTTTATTGATGAAAGATTAACTTAATACAATAACACTATTTTTAAAGAGTAAAATTTTAAACAAAACTCTTTTTTTTCTACACAACAACCTAAAAACCCAAAACCTAAAAAAATTTATTACCAGAAAGAAACCCAAATTCCATCCCCTTTTTACCAGAAAGGGAAATCCAAATTCCATTCCAGGTCTATGCTCCGCGGAAAATGTTCATTGAGTTTGCCTTTGAGGACCGTATACGCGCCTAAGTGAGCAGTCATTTAACTCGTGTGTGACGCGTCGCTTACAAGAGACACCATTCGGAACCCAATATCCATTCCGTCTTTTCTGTCGAGACCAACTCGTACGTTTAGAATCTAAAACTGAGACACTTATCATTATCATTATCAAAAAAGTCAGCAGTTTAACAGGTTCGTTGATGGTATGCAGATTCTGCAATTTAATGGATGCATGGCTTGTTTGTGGTACGTAGAGTCTGCAATTTAATGGATGCATCGTCCTCATGCATTGTCCAAGGGTGGATGTGCCTCTTGCATCGTCCCCAGTACCCACTTTCATTGTCTCAACAATTAAATATCAAATCGTAATTTAACAGCTTGCATTCAATTATTTGTATTGTCCAAGGGTGGATGTGCCTCTTGCATCGTCCCCAGTACCCACTTTCATTGTCTCAACAATTAAATATCAAATCGTAATTTAACAGCTTGCATTCAATTATTTTTATTTGTGGGCACCACATTCCTACGTACATAATCTTCTTTCTCTCCGTCCAAAACAGTATTGTAGTAACACCGTGCCAATTTGCTCTGAAAATTATGGAAATTATTTGAAAAAACTGAGACACTTATCACTATCATTATCATTATAAAAAAAGACAGCAGTTTAACAGGTTCGTTGGTGGTAAGTAGAGTCTGCAATTTAATGGATGCATCGTCCAAGTGTGGATGTGCCTCTTGCCTCGTCTCAACAACTCAACGGGCCCAGTGCCCGCTTTCATTGTCTTAACAACTCAACGGGCCGGAGCGTTTCTGATATGGTTCGTTGATGGTACTTAGAGTCTGCAATTTAATGGATGCATCGTCCAAGGGTGCATGTGCCTCTTGCATCGTGTAAACAACTCAACGGGCCCACTTTCATTGTCTCAACAACTCAACGGGCCGGAACGTTTTTGCTATGTTCGTTCACTGATCAGTCATTTAATGACGCGTTGCATGGCATCTTTTATAACAGACGACCTACATTCACTTACTCATCGCCCATCTTTTCTGAAGAGACACCTTGCATTCAATTATTTCTATTTGTAGGCACCACATTCCTACATACATAATTTTCTTTCTCTTCGTCCAAAACAGTACTGTAGTAAAACATCATTTGCTCTGATATCGCCCAACATGGGAAGAATTCAAGAAAATAAGCTTTGTCCAATACCCACTTTCATTGTCAAAACAACTTAACATCAAATCCTAATTTATCAAGTGCAATATTCAATCGAAATTTAACAGCTTGCATTCAATTATTTGTATTTGTGGGCAACCACATTCCTACGTAAAATATCTTCTTGTACAATATCTTCTTTCTCTTCGTCCAAAACAACTCAACGGGCCCACTTTCATTGTCTCAACAACTCAACGGGCAGGAACGTTTTTGCTATGTTCGTTCATCGATCAGTTATTTAATGACGCGTCGCATGGCACCTTTTATAACAGACACCCTGCACTCACTTACTCATCACCCATCTTTTCTGAAGAGACACCTTGCATACACTTATTTCTATTTGTGGGCACCACATTCCTACATGCATAATTTTTTTTCTCTTCGTCCAAAACAATACTCTAGTAAAACATCATTTGCTCTGATATCGTCCAACATGCGAAGAATTCAAGAAAATAAGCTTTGTCCAATACCCACTTTCATTGTCTCAACAACTCAAAATCAAATCGTAATTTATGAAATGCAATATCCAATCGTAATTTAACAGCTTGCATTCAATTATTTGTATTTGTGGGCACCACATTCCTACGTACAATATCTTCTTTCTCTTCGTCCAAAACAATCCAGGGGTGCATGTGTCTCTTGCATCGTCTCAACTGCGACCCTTATTTCCACTGCCAACGGGCCCACTTTCATTGTCTCAATAACTCAACGGGCCGGAACGTTTTTGCTATGTTCGTTCACTGATCAGTCATTTAATGGCACGTCGCATGGCACCTTTTATAACAGACACCCTACATTCACTTACTCATCACCCATCTTTTCTGAAGAGACACCTTGCATTCAATTGTCTCTATTTGTGGGCACCATATTCCTACGTACATAATCTTCTTCTCTTCGTCCAAAACAAAACAATACTGTAGTAATACCATGCCAATTTGCTTTGAGAATTATGGAAATTTAGGTTAGATTCAGGTTAGATACACGTTATAGTTGTCAAATTTCAACACGCTAAATCTATTTCTATTATAAAAAATATGATTTAGATTTTTTGAAATTTGTTTTTAGCCAAATTCCAATGATTTTTGACAGTTCAATCAATTCTTCCGCCTTGGTGAACTTGCCAAAAACAATTAAAACACTTATAATTATCAAAAATTTTAAACCTTATTTAAAAGCTTTCAAATTTTTTTATAAAATTTAATTTAAAAATAATAAAATTCTAAATCATTGAATTATTATTTAAACTTTGCCCACATATTCCAGTTGTTTAGGAATTGTAATTTAAAATTTATAATAAATAAACAAGTGAAATATCAAATCGTAATTTAACATTACTATAAATAGTCACACCATAAGTGGTCACAAAATTTTTGGACTACAACATAAAAAATACAACGCCACAAAATTCTAAACTACACCATAAAAAACACATGCATTTAAATAGGTTGCAAATTAATGAAAAAATTAATTTTTTTTCATGTAACCTTTTTAATAAAAGCAAATTGTTGTGATTTTTTTTTTTTTTTGAATGGGGAAAATAGTTGTAGATGGCTGAGAAATAGAAGGTTGGCTAAAAAAGTGAGGAAAAGTTTTAAAGTTTATTTTAAAAAATTGAAATGAAAGTAAATGCACTTTAATATACCAACTCTAAGTTGGAAGACAAAGTGTTAAATTTCCATAACAAAAGTTTCATGTTTAATGTTTAGATATATAATGTTATTTCTTTTGGTCCGTTCATTTTTTCAGGGGTTTTGGTTACAAAATAGCAAATGTATGTTTATGTTAATGGTTAGTCTAAAAGGAGGTGGATTTTGTGAGTGAAGCAAAAGCATAATTATATGACTTAAAATATGTTTAAGTTGCTCCAATTTTTTTTGTATTGCATTGCATTTTCATTTATAAATCATTCACTAATCATCCACTAGAAATTTGCATTATCTTAGAATGTGAGTTCCTTATTCTTTCTATGTCTAATATTTTGAGTTTTGTTGATATTCCATAGGATATTACTCCCTAAAAAAATTCCATATGATATTGCTCTCACCATAATCAAGGTGATATATATTTAACATAGTCTCTAATCATCATAGACACGATGTCATACATATTTCTCACAAAGAGTATACCAACTTAATAAACTATAATGTTAAGGGATTAATACTTGGTCTATAATAAAGTTGATTATCAAAATCTTATTTACTTTCAAAAACTTATTTACAAACTTGTGAGTTTTTTTTTTTTTTTGTGCCATGTAAACAAAATTTGAAACTCTTGTTTTGTACATATTTTTTGGTTTCATTTTACTCTTTTGAATGATATAGTGATTAAACAAAATCTATTGGTTTCATTTTACTCTTTTGAATGTTATAGTGATTAAATAAAATATATTGAAATAACTTTTGGCCATGTGAGTAAATAATAATGTTCTTTTTTTTTATCACAAATTTTGAATCATAAAAAATAGATCTTCCAATCAAAATCTATGCTAATTATAAGTTACATATCTTTCAAAACCTTAATTTGTAGACTATTTGGATGGTTGAATTTTCACTATATCTCTCAAATTTGAAACCGCCTAAATCTAAAATTTTGGTTTACAGTACTTTGATATGTCTTCTCTATAAATCCAAAGGTAAAACCAAATTTTGATGTGCCAAGTTAAAGTTAAGGTAATTTTCTAAAAAAAATGTTGATTTTCGGCCTCTTCATAAGCACCAACTTGTATAGCATGTCACGTCCAATTTTTCAAGTATGATTCTAAATTTTGTATTTAAGGTACTTCATTATGTATCCTCATAACCCTCAAAATTTCACTTTGTGAAACTTCTTTGGTAAAAAGGTACAACAAACTTACCAAGATGGTTTATTTAAAAAAAAAATTTAAGACTAGTTACAAACCCAATCTCCCATACAGTATATCTCCAAAATTGTAGCTATCCATAACCTAAAATTCCTATAATATTTTATTAGTACCTCGATCTCTCTTATTCTCTTAAAAATTTCATGTTCAAAAGTGTCTCAAAAAAGAAGAAGCAAAAATGTTAAAATAAGTGCTCATTTAAAATCGATTTTTCGACAACTCACAAGTTGTAACTTCCATAAGGTATATCTTTGAAAGTATAGCGAACCAGAATTTGAAGTTTCAACCAAATGTACTTCGATATCTCTTCTCAACCATCTCAGAAAAGAAATTTAAAGTGAAAATACTAGAAGGAATTGTTTAAAATAGGAAAACCCTAAGTTCGTATGTGTTTGATACCAAATGTTATAAATATTGTACCTTAAAAATGATAAGAATTCAATTAATCTAGTCCACTTTGAGTGTAGAAACACTTTTTACAAAGAATACAATATAAGACACGATATGATGATCTTGAAACTAAGTATCATTGGTGTGTATGTGTGTGTGTGTGTGAGAGAGAGAGAGAGAGAGAATACAATGAAAGGTTTTAGTCGAACCCCTCATATAAAAACTAAAATAATAATGAATGCTTATTATAGAATTATTATAGAGGCTCAAGGTAATTAATAAGACATGTGACTATCAAAATATACATAATAGCTATCATTATCTAGCATCTCTTCAACATTGATTAAAATGATAGGTACTAGCAAATACTCTGAGACAAATCCATAGTGAAAAGGTAAACCTTCCAAACAAAGCTATCCAACTACTTCTGGGAAGTAGCTAGAGAGTCTATTCATAGAGAATATCTAAGATCATCATCATAATCTTTAAATTAGACCAAGATTTCAACCTTTGACTCCATATAATCTATTTGGAACTTAAACCATTGGTTATGCTAACCACCTGTGACTGGATCTATAGTAGAATATAGAAATAAATAATATTTACAAACTTCATATCGACATTAATGCAGAAAAAATTGTTTTAGAAAGAAATATTATTTACTACCATTATCACTATTAAACAAAATCTATTGAATACATTGAATACATTGATAAATGATATTGATCAAATGGAATATGAAAAAGAGAGTTTTTTTTTTTTAGATTGAAGATATGATATGCTTAAGTTGTTATGGAATTGGGAATTTCATCTTTCAAAATTAATTAACATTGTCATAAATAAATCAAAATTAATAATTGATTAGCATCGTTATTTTGAATCTCACACAAATGAATAAGACGGTGCCTTGACTTACTTAACCTGGATAAGGTGCCTAGATCAAGCATGCACCTTATGATTATGAAGCATAAACCTCTTTTGTGGCTTTTACACTAACCCTTGAAGGATGGAATTATCTATAGTTGTTTAAAACACTTGAATCATTGACCAAAAATCATTATTCTAGTATTAAACTCTTTTGTATGATCCTAGTACCTCCATTCTAAGCTAAATTAAAAGGATGATCTAATGCTGGGAGCTCCTTTAAGGATTTTTGGAAGTCACAAAAGGGTATAAAGAAGGTATTATATCCTAAGGATACATTTATAAAATCTTGGGTAAGTTTTAAGGGAAAATTTGAAAAAATAGGTATATCACATTGTGCAAAAAATTTCACAATTGTTGGACCGCACAATTTATTTTCATGTGACACAACCTCTACAACATGAAATTAAACTTTGTTTGGTCCAACGTGAAGTTCGAGAATTGCCACATTGTTTGAGGTCATTTTTTATAGCATATCATGTAAAAGAGAAATCTTTGCATGGTGCAATGCGTTGCACCACAAAAATTGTGGTGCAATACACCACACTAATAAATATTTCACATGGCATGAGGTGTGGGGCATGATGTTTAAAATTGTTGCAAGATGAAAAGGCTTGAAATCACATTAAAGGTGGGCATGGTTCTTAAACATCACATGACCAAACAATTGTGTTTTTGTGACATAATGGCTTGACAATGACAAGTTAAAATCACAATGATGAAGATTATTGAAGATATGACATATCAAAAGAAATGTGACATTCTTGTGATATGCCACAATGCTAAAAAATTATAGAAATTGAATAATATTGTTTCCAACTCATCAAACTTCATGGATATGATAGGAAAATAAGTTAAGGAAATTGAGGAAACAAAAGAAGGAAAGACTGAAGAAGATGAAAGGCATGGCATCGTGCTAGGAAAATATTTTGAATAGTGTGACATATCACAAGAAGAAATTATTCTTGTGACATGTCACAAGAATCAAAACTTTCAAAAACCACAACAAAGAGGAGGGATGGGAGAAGATAATGAATGGAGCTACCTAGTGCTACATAATTGAGTTGGTTCTCATTTGTGTTATCTTAGAAAATTTTGGATGCAGGGGGAGGTAAGTGTTCCAATGAAAGAACCTTTTGTGTGATGTGATGTTACTTGGGAGAAAATTTTTCTCTAGTGCAATACGTCACATGAAAAAACATCTTGATGTGAAAAATTGACTTTGGTAAAAATGTAATAAGTTGCATGACAAAACATATTAAGGTTGAACTAAGACCAAAAGAGAGCCTTCTGTAATATGGGATAATTTTTCCCACATGCAATAGTTCACAATAGAAGAAATTATGGGCACCGAACCCTTTTAAACTTGCAATACATAACAATAAAATTCCAAAAGAGACATGGCTATATGACTTGGATTGGCTTAATAAAAGTCAAATATAAGGGTTGTCCATATGCCTATTGATATATTACTATACAATGCCAAATTTCATACACATGTGAGGTGTACAGATGATGACATGGAAAGAGGAAGAGAAACCACTAAGAAACTTTAAAGGGTAATAACTTTGCACTCGAAGCTCTGAATTGAGCACGAGTATAGCCATTGAAAACATCTCAATGAGCAGAATGTCTTTATAAGCTCAGAATTGGCTTGATAATTTTGATTAAAGACAAAAAGTATGAATACCCCTCTTTTTTAATGGTACTTAATGATACCTTTTTAAATCTTAAAAACTACTTGCTTATTCTATACTTAATGAGAAAAGTTGTTTGATATTTATGCATAAATATGATCTCAATAATTGCAAAGTGATAAACCCAACTAAAATATATTATGTGATATCTTTTTTTTTGTCTTCCAAATAAGATGAAAACAAAAATTATTTATTTCAATAATTATGTAGTCTTGTTATTACTATATTCTTAATAATCAGATAATACAAATCAAATACATGTGCTTATACTTTAATTAATATAATTGATTAATGTATTCATACTTTAATTAATATTTTTTTTCTTAAACGATAATTGGTGAATATGTAACTTCTAAGGATTGTTTTGAGTAAGATCTAGGACCAAATCACGATAATTTCCATTGTCCACCTCAATATGATGATATTAAAATTTTTCTTCCCCTTCGAGCTTATAGGAATTACTCATTATGATTTTCAACATGTTCAATTTTTTTCTACAGAGGCTAACATGTATTTGAAGAACAAAGCCCAGGTAAAGGGTGAATTAAAATTCCTAGCTACCACTCAATTTATTGTCCTTTAACTTAATTAATATAGTTTTCGTTAATATATTTATGTTTTATAAAATGTATATGTATATTATTTCATTTTTTAGTTTTTTTTTAATAATATAAATATGATTATATCATAATATTTTAGGTTACTAAATAATTTGATGATATAACAATTAATTTAAAAATAAAATTAATATTAATTAACATAGGATTGTACTATAAGTATTAATTTTATTTTATTAATTTTAAAATTTAAAATTTATATCTAAATAATAAAAGATATAAAATTTAAGAATGAATAAATAAAATTTCAAATAAAAATAGATTTTTTTTTTTTTAATATTATAGTTATTTATTTATAACAATGTTAACAAATTTAAAAAAAAATATACCTTTTCCCATAATCAGTAGAGCACATTACATAGATTCAATCTAAAATAAAACCCCTATATTTTTCATATTCCATTTCATCAATTATATACTAATGTATTAAATCTAAGCACATCACATAACTTTAATGTAAAATAAAACCCTATGTTTTCCATATCCCATGCACATCGCATAACTTCAATTTAAAAGACAAGCCCTATGAATTTCATATTCCATTTCATCAATTATGCATTAATCTGTTAAATTTGTGCATTCTAGTAATATATTTGGTTCTGTCATTGTAATGTTCAAAGAAACAATACAAAACTGGTCATAAAGTGAGAAGGAAATCTGAAAGGTAGTGAGACTTAAATCTAGATCTCTGTAGAAGGTGTGGTAGGTAAATTTCCGTTCTACATCTTCTTAGCCAAAAATCATCTATAGTTAGTGAGCTTTGAGAAAGGAGGGATTACAAATGAACCTACCCCATCCTTCTATAAAATTCTTGCTGATAAGAAAAATCAGGGTGGGGGGAGAATGGCTCCTCAAGGGAGTTCCTCAAACTTCCTTCCTATGACAGTGTTGGGAGATAAGAAACAAATGGGTTTACTGGGAAATTGTGTTCCCAAGGCTGCTCAACATCCTAGGTTTGTTATTCCTACCAGATGTTTACAGGACCATAGAAAGCACAAGAGGGGTCATGCCTTCATTTGCAAACACATTGGAAGATGCCCACATAAAAATAACTGGAGCGATGGATTCAGCAAAATTGGAAACCAAAGAGTGAAGTAGACATTCCTATGGGACCAAAAGGTTTTTTTATAGTCATATTTTCTAATTTGAAAGACAAATACAGGATATTTGAAGGATGACAATATTTTTTCAACAATATGGGTCTCTACATCAGACATCGGGAAGCCTCCTTCAACCCAGACACAGAGGAATTTAAAGAAGTGCCAGTTTGGGTAAGGTTATACTCACTTCCGCTTGATTTTTATATTCCAGAAATTTTAGAAGGGACAGGGAATGCACTTAACGCATTTTGTAAAATATTCATAAGTCAATATAAGGGGAAAAAATATGCCTTATGCTCGATTAATCGTATACATGAATATCTCAGCTGTTACTAGAACCCACTGATTTAGATTATCATAGAGACACAACCCATAAACTATGAACATGTATTGTTCATATGTTAACTCTTCCATGAGCATGGTCACCTCATTAAAGATTGTCAATTTCGAAAAAAAAAACAAGAAATAAAGGATAAAGTTAGTAATGAGGGTTTCACAAAGGTTACAAAAAGAAAGCAGAACCCTAGAAATAGGACCATGGGAATCCCAAAATACATCGACAATATCAACCCCTTTATGGTCTTAGAGAATATTGAGGACGGAAGCCACAAACATGTGGAAATAAATATGGAAGACAAAACACCGAAAATCGTAGGTTATAACACTATTCTAAAAAAGAAAATTGGAGGACGATGAAAATATGAAAGACGACTTTGATCTTTATTCCCTCCCTGGATTTGGGGAGGGTAATATTTTGTCACAATATCAAACAAACCTAGATGAGGAAGAAAGAAGGTTAGTTCTTATGGTACATGAATGGGGACAACAGGACCTATATATTTTATCTCTTGAAGCACGAGAATCCTATTCCAATGCTGATCTAGCTTCGAAAACAAAAGAATAACCTTGATAGAAGATCTAGTAGTGTGCTCTTTTCATAGTTTCAAAGGTAAAGGAAAATATATCCTCCTCAAGGATCTCTCACGATATTCCAAAAATAAAGTGAGAAAACCTAAGAAAGAATCGAGGCGGGTCATGAGTTAGCCCCTCGCACACACTAAGATATTACAGATCTCCACTAACCCCTCATTATGAGGATATTATCCTGGAACGTTTGTGGACTCAGCAATAGAGGTAAACAAAAATATATTAGAGATGAGATACTTAAAGAGAAACTAGATATTGTATTACTACAGGAAATCATGTTGGGAGAAAAAATAGTGTCACAAATAGCAAGCCTATCTTGGAAACGATGTCAAACAATGTCGATGGATGCTAGAGGAAATAGCAACGATTTAGCAATGTGGTGTAATCCAAAATAGGTTTTCTTTAACGACTTGATTGGTACCAAAGATTTTGTGGTGTTTTCGGCATTGTATGGATCCTCTATTATTAAGGAGCGAATGGATTTTTTGGAAACATTGGAAAAAATCAAGCCAATGCTACGAAGCATCATTTGGATCGTCAAAGGGCATTTTAGTCTTATTCGATACCTTCAGTAAAATAAAGGAGGTATACATAAACTTAATTATAATTTGGCCTCATTTGATGAGTATATAGAGTATATTAAACTTGTAGATATAATGAACAATAATGGGATCTCTACCTGGAATAATCGATGTGGTGGGGAAACCAAATTACTTGTCACCTAGATTGTTTTCTGGTATTTCAGCCAGTTATGCAAAGAGATATATTCCTTGAAGCATCGATATTGCCTTGCATGGGATCGAACCATTGGCCCATAAGGATCGATGTAGACTTGAAGGATGGCCCCGTCAACCATCCATTTTGTTTTGGATTTTTCTAGTTGAAAGACAAATTTGGTGGACCTGATGCAACAATGGTGGTCGAAATTTGATATCCAAGGTAAGAATCACATGCATACTTTTAACCTTAAGTTAAAAACATTAAAATTCAAGGTTAAATGTCTTTGGTAACATTTTTCAAGACAAATTAGCCTTGCACTATAAGGAAAATACCCTCTAGCAGAGGTTCTAAAGGAGGTTTTTAGTGTTATAAAATTGGCCAAAATTGTTAAAACAACATTTGCTACAACATCCGTTTATGGTTACGGAGGTTTTGGCGGAGCTTTTAATGGAAATTCAACACAAGTAAAAAAAAAAGGGCAGCGGGAGGTTATTACAGATGTTTTTTTCATCGGTGTGCCACTTAGGCTTGAACGCACTGGTGCATACATCTAGAAGGCAGCCCAGGCCAGTCGAAGGAGAATGCATTGAGTTGTCAAGGTATAAAACTGCACCGGGTATAGTGTTGGTGATACAATGCACGGGGTCATTCTAATTAGTCTTGGGATTTATGTGATGCCCATAGGTCGTCTCATCGCACTGGTGCGTAGACTTATAGAAACGCACCAGTGCGGAGTATCACACAAATGCACTAATATTTATAATTGGTATTGGTATTTGTGCAGTGCCCATAGGTCGTACAAATGCATCAGTGGGTAGAGACACATGAACGCACCGGTGCGCAATATCACACATACGCACCAGGATTTATAATTGGTATCGGTATTTTTGTAGTGCCCAGAGGTCATCCAAATGCATCGGTGCATAATTCCATATAAATGCACCGGTGTGCAGTACCGCACACACGCACCGATATTTTTAATTTGTTTTGGTATTTGTGTGGTGCCCATAGGTTGTAGAAATACACCGGTGCGCTTCAGAATACAAACGCATCGGTGTACAGTAACTGACATGCACCGGTTTTCATTTTGTATTTTTTAGAAACATTGACCTGTGACAATGTAATTATTGTGATTATTTTAAATTCATTATTCATCAAAAGTCGACACACCTTATAATCGTATTCATATTAATTAAATTTTTATTAAGGCACTTGAATATGATGTTTGGATTAATTTGTTATATCATATCATAATTATTGTGATTTTTTAAAATTCATTATTCATCAAAAGTCGACACATATATCTCTTATAACAACATTCATATGAATTAAATTTTTATTAGTGCATTTGAATGTGATGTTTGGATTAATTTGTTATATCATATCATCAAATTTCACATCTCTTCATTATAATATTCAATCATCGATAAATTTAATCAGTGGTGTTACATTTCACAACGACAATGGAGAATGCAATAGAATAAATTAAAACACACACACACACACACACACACACACATATATATATATATATATATATATATATAGATATATATATAAAAGACAGTCTTTGTCATACAAAATGGGACAACTATTGGTATCCCTTTGTCTTTCAATTAGGACACTATGTCCATTACATTAAACAAAATGTCTGATTTCACAGGATAATATTTCAAAAAATACAATGTCTTGCTTTGATATCTAAACATAGTGATCATCATTCTTCGCTTGAACTGCTGTCACTGCTAGAGCTACTTCCATGACTTGGGTTATTTTCAGGAATGTTTTGTTCACTATGTTGATTGTTTTCTTCTTCTTCACCTTCCATCTACAAACATAAAAATAAATTGTAATGAGTGTATATACGTTGGTGAGAATAATGAAAATTTCAATATTAAATAATATACATCAATGTAAATCGAAAAGAAATGACGTAACATTGCAAAAATTGACTCATAAACTATACACATTCTTTCAAAACCATGTAACATGCCATATTTCAAGATTTCATATGTTGGCGCAGTTCCATACTTTGTTTCATGCAAGTTGTATACCCCATAAGTAAAACAAGATCGATAGATGCTTACAAATTCCATAATTAATTTATGATATGCCAACATATACTCACAACCCACATTTAACCCAATTTCAATCAATTCCTCTGATGGTTCTTCTTTGTATGTTAGCACTCATTTGAAGATATTCAATGATGATTTTTGTAAAACAGCTTAAAAAATATAAAAATGATATCAAGTTAAGTTGTTATAAGGAAGTAACAATTACTCACAAACTTAGATATAAACCCTTTTCTTCCTTGTCATCCTGTTTTATGTGCTGAATGGGTTCCATTTTCTTTTATTTTTTGCAAGAAAATACTTGAAAATTAATATTTAACGCTAAATTTTTTATTTGTTGTACCTAATGATCTAAAAATTCAATGATTACATATTACATTTGAAGCATGTTGTTGTTGAGATGGCTCCTCCTGCAATGCAATTTTGTCCATTTCTTTGACCATCTCCTTGTACACCTTTTTGGACATTCCTACTGGCATATTTCTGATATCAACTCATTCATCTTTTGATATTTTCATAATCTTCCTGAAAATGTAACATGACAATAAACTATTTACTTTTTATATTGATATATGAAAAGTAAATATAAAAAAAAGTGATATTTATAAATAATTCTAGACAAACATTTAAAGGAATATTACTTTTTCATTCCTTCTTTTTTTTTTGTACATTTTTTCTATTAAAAGTATGACATGTCTCATTGGCCAATTCTCTGGAAAATCTTCCTGTAGTTTAGATACAATTTGGTTCTTGGAATCATTGGATTGGTTTTTATATTGTAAGTGGAAAGAATGTCTATACATTCATTCCACTAGATCCCTCAAATTTTTGTAAAAGTTTTTCCCCTTTTCGTTAACCTCGAGCACCACTCCAGATGAGCTAAGGAGCAATTCATTTTCATTTGCATGTTATATTTTTTTTATTTTCTTACAACAACATTCTTTTTCTGAGTTGTTGGTCCCTGTAGAACATTAAACAGATGTGAATTAATAGATTGTTTGACACATGTTATCTAATAATTTTAAGTATATTATTAATGAAAATTAAAAAAAGAAACTCATATTGGATCGATAGTATTTTTTTATTCACCTGATTCATCCTTTTGCAATTTTTCCATCAAGATTTTACGATCTTCTAGTCCTAGATCAGAAATAATCTTATCGAGCTTCATCATTTTGTAGCTCTGCATGATACATAGTAAACAATACATATTAGTTAAACTTACATATAGTTCAAAAATGATATTTTTTGTAAAGAATTTACAAAGAACTTGCCTTTTTTGCTTTTCTTGATGTGTTATCAATATTTTTGTTACTTGATCTCTTGTCAGTCATTTCTTTTTCAATTTGAAACTTTTACCACTTCATTCATTAATATATTTATAAATAAAATTTTAAATTCTCAGGTAAAAAAAAAATCTCAAGAAATCGATGCGCCATTTATTCTATACGCACCGACGTCAGTGTGCGGAGGTATTATAAATGCACCACACAAACTGCATAATAGACTATACGATGCTCAATGTCAACAAGGGGCAACAATGCGTTACATGTTAACCACCGCACCGATCAACGCATAGAAAATAATAAAAATCGTTGAGTGTTAGTTTTTGTAGCATAAACTAGTGCCATATTTTACATATGGTACACTGATAAATTTTTTTTTTTTTAATTTTTTATCACACTACTTTCGTGGTGTGCTTAGACAATACGGCGCATTGGTGCGCTAGGTTAAGCCAGGCACATTGATGAAAAAAATTTGTTTTTTTTTTTAAATTCACGCAAGGGTCGACATGGATTGGGATCTGACTATGCAAGTCGTCCCATGGGTCGGATGTCTTAGGCCTATATCTAGCAATACAAACCCTATAAATCTAAAATGAAAATTCCTAATTCTGAAATCACAGAAGGAGGGAGAAGAAAGGGGAGAAACAAAAATAATGTAGGGTTTGTTTCTAAAATGATTTTTTTTTTTTGTGTGAAACAACATGTTCGTGGTGCGTTGTAATGAAATAGCACACTGATAGCATATTTTACATATGGCACACTATTTTTTTTTTTTTTTTAATAATTTTTTATCACAGTACTTTCGCAGTGCGCTGGGCTAATACAGTGCACCGGTGCACAAGGTTATGTCGGGCGCATTGATGAAAAAAAATCTATTTTTTTCTAAATTCACGCAAGGGCCGAATGGATTGGGATCCGACTATGCAAGTCGTCCTGTGGGTTGGATGTCTTAAGCCTATATTTAGCAATACAAACCCTATAAATCTAAATTTAAAATCCCTAATTCTAAAATCACATAAAGAGGGAGAAGAAAGGGCGTAAACAAAAAGAATGCAGGGTTTGTTTCTAAAATGGATATATTTTTTTGTGCAAAACAGCACATTCACGATGTGCCATAATGAAATAGCACATTGACGACATATTTTATATATGGCACACTGAGAAAAAATTATTTATTTTTTTATTTTCTATCACAGTATTTTCACGGTGTGCTGGGATAATATAGCACACCAGTGCGCTAGGTTACGCATGAAAAAAAAATATGTTTTTTTTTTTTAAATTCACGCAAGGGCCGACATGGATTGGAAAGTCGTCCCATGGGTTGGATGTCTTAGGCCTATATTTAGCAATACAAACCCTATAAATCTAAATTGAAAAGCCCTAATTCTGAAATCACAGAAAGAGGGAGAAGAAAGGGCAAAAACAAAAATAATGTAGGGTTTTTTTCTAAAATGAATTTTTTTTTTTTTTTTTTTTTTGTGCGAAACAACATGTTCGTGGTGCGCCATAATGAAATAGCGCACCGGTGCCATATTTTACATATGGCGCATTGATAAAAAAATAAATTTTTTTTTTATTTTTTTTTTTTTATCACAATACTTTCGCAGTGCGTTGGGATAATCTAGCACACTGGTGCGCTAGGTTACGCCGGGTGCACCAATGAATTTTTTTTTTTTTTTAATTTCACTGAAGGGTCGACATGGATTGGGATCTAACTATGCAAGTCGTCCCGTGGGTTGGATGTCTTACGCCTATATTTAGCAATACAAACCCTATAAATCTAAATTGAAAAACCCTAATTCTGAAATCATAGAAAGAGGGAGAAGAAAGGGAAGAAACAAAAAGAATATAGGGTTTTTTTTTTTAAATGGATTTTTTTCTTTTCTTTTCCTGAAAACTGTAGAAAAAAGTAAAAAGAACTGTAGAAAAAAGGAAAAAAAAAATAAACTTTGATTTTCTTCTTTTACTGCGTAAAAAAAACTACAAAAGAAGTAAAAAAACAATAAACTTTAATCACAATATCGTTTGAAATTCTATGCTACAGGGTTTGAATCACCAGAAGTTTGGAATTTTGATTGTCTGAATACTTCTGTTCGAATGTATTTCCCTACTCCACAGTGCTCTCATGCTTTGTTTGCTCGAGGTATGTCTCTTTCAAATCTCTGGTTGAAGTTTTTTGCAAAAATAGTGAAATAATGAAAAGTGTTTAGTATTTAAATACATGTTTTATGCAATTAGATTTTTGAAAATATTTTGCCACCCATTTTTCAATTTACCGCTTTTTTTCACTTAAAGAAAATTGAGTTGCACTTTTTTTATTTGCGGTTATTCATCACCGGTGCATCATGTAATAGCACTGCACTGGTGTCTCTGTTTATAAAATTACACTGGTGTGTAGTACCAAAAATGCACCGGTGCGGTTCTCTGTACATTAGCACCGATAACAAGAAGTCCATTTGTAAGGTACCAAATTAATTTTAGGTGTGTGTAGCAAAATTTACTGTTTATTTTTCTCAAATCAAGGGAGAAAATATCATAATTATATCGAATAGACAATTCTTCAAAATCTAGCTCATTCCATAATATTTCTCAAAGTTCATCGCGGAGTTCTCCCTATCCATCTCGAGACGTAATATTTACTTCATATTTTATTTATATTTTCATTATCTAATTGAATTTATGTTTTTTATCCATATCAATCATGCACAACTTAATTAAATTTATAATGTATACAAATCTGTAGGTTCATGCAGATTCAACATCGAGTTCAGATGCACAAAATATTCAAACAACTCCAAAACGTCGGAAGCTCTTATCAGGAGCTACATACCGCAAGACACATTTGGTAGATGAAAATGGACAACTACTTCACCCTGCCAATTGTAACAATATTGCATCTTCTAGCCACAATCCCGGGACAATGATGGTAATAATTATAATTGTTTGGTATATTGATTAATGTAATTATTTCAACGTCAAACCAATTTATAATCATGCAATATTGTCAATGTGGTTACTAATTGATATCATATATTTTGTACTAATCATGTTCAAATATATATTTTTTAATTATTAGGATTCTAGTGATGATGAGAGACCTACCTACCACCTTTCGTTGCACCCCACGACAATGTCAAATCGAGAGAAGACTAAATTAAGAGAAAAAATAGGAGAGAAACGATACCAAGGATGATTGAATCAACCACCGATTCAATTCTCGCTACGTCCAAATTCACCAATTAGGAATGACTCCAGCAATAATAGTTCTTCACAAGCTGGCAATGGAGGCAATCAAATAGAGGTTGGTATGGATGATTACTTAAGGGATACGACCGCCATGGAGATAATGCTGTTATATTCATTCCAAAATGATGATCAACTAGGGGATAATGCTCATATCACTGACACCTTTTTCGAAAGCCTTAAATTTTCTTCCACCACCCCTCTGTTTGGACCTGGTGGTCAGTCAAAGTCTACCCAGTTGGGGACAACGATGTTACTGTACAACTTGAAAGCAAATTTTGGCTTGTCGAATGCATGTTTCTCAGAACTTTTGAGGTAAGTTACCATAAAGTACTCCATTATATAAATTTGAAATATAATCAGTACACTACAATGAACATTACAAATGGTAAATTTTATGAAAGTTAATAATTATATCAACATTAATGTACATTTATTAATATATTTTTCCATGATCACCAACTACAGGTTATTCAAAGATAAGGTTCTTCCTAGTGATAATGTCTTGCCCAGTAGCTGCGAAGAGGCAAAGAAATTGTTGAAAATGTTGGGTGTTGAGTACATATCATATCATGCATGTCCAAATGATTGTATTCTATACAGAGGAGAATATGTAGACAAAGAGATGTGTCCGAAATGTGGGCATAATAGGTATGATAAATAAAAGAAGAAGGGTAAATCACGTACTGTTCCTCCTTTTAAGATATTGAGGCACATGCCTATAATCCCAAGGATTCAAAGGCTCTTTCGTTGCAAAGAATTAGCTATGTTACAGGGATGGCATGCTTCACACAAAAGTGAGTTGGGAGTTTGATAGGTCCCTATATTACTAGTATAGTCCCTTATTTTTGTTAGTGTAACCCCCTTATTGTTATTATTGTACCCCTGTAACCCCCATATTGTTATTATTGTGCCCTTAAATTATTATTGTTAGGTCGGCCAAGATTACATGATGGCCCCATGGACTCCTATATATAGAAAGGAGATTTTGTAATTTGTATCATCCACGAAGTGTTCATTCATGTAATGTATTGGAGGTTTCCCCCTCAAAGTGGCTTATTTCTAAGGCGTTGATATCTATTTTCTTCTATTTTTGGAGCAAGTTTCACAAAATTTGGTATCAGAGCTTTGGATGCTAGGGTTACGCTGCTCCAAACAGGTCATCGTGGCATTTTCGCTATAAATTTTTTTCTACGAAGGTTTAGAAGCTGAAATGTTTATAGTGCAAAGCTGCAATTGTGAGGATCATCGTTGCAAAATTTCAGAGCTTGGTTCGCAATATTTCCGGAGATATGATCTATGGAATTTAGGGCTTTTTGCAGGCTCTTGAATTTCACTTAAAAAGGTCATCGCGTAATTGTTGCTATAATGTTTTCTCTACAAAGATTCAGAAGTGGAAATTTTTAGAGCGTGAAGCAGAAATCTTGAGGAACATCGTTGCAAAAGTTCAGAGCTTGGTTCACAAATTTTTTGGAGATATGATCTATGGAAGTTAGGTCTTTTTCAGGCTCCTGAATTTCATCTCAAAGAGGTGATCGTGGGAAAATATTCATAACTCTCTCTCTGAGCATCGGATTGGAATCCTGTAAAAAGTGACTGGAAGTACACAGACTGTAGTTTCCTATCTATAAATTTCAAAGCCAAAGGAGCAAACAGTGACACGTGGAAAGTCATACAAGTTCGCTCTACTAAACCAGTCCATAATTAGGTCATTGTGGGAGATTGGACATAAATTTGCCTTGAAGAATCAAAATCAAGTCATCCTTGTGGCATTTGAAATAAGCTTTAGAGGACTGCTACAGGGCCGAATTTTAGATATTAAGGATCTTCAAGTATAGAGATAAGTCAATTTCAATATCGAGCTCCTCAAAAGCAAGTAAAAGGTGTGTATTTTTTTTCCGAATTGCATAAGTCTTGTTTGAAGAATCAAGTTGAATTGATTCGAAGGGCACATTGTAGAATAGATATTAGTATTATATTCTAAAATGGCCCCTAAAAGGAATTCAACACCCATTAAGCCTTTAGAAGGCTCTACTATGACTCATGAAGATGACGAATTGCAACATGACAATCAAAATTACAAGAGAAAGTGCAACAAATTTCGCTCTCGCAAAGAGCAACAAAAAATGACATGGAAGTTTTGAAGAGAGGCATGGAAACTAAGGTGGATGGTTTGAAGAAAGGCGTGGAATCTAAGATGGATGGTTTGAAGAATGGAATGGAAGCTAAGATGGATGGCATGGAAGTTCACATGGAATCTAAGATGGATGACATGGAAGCTAAGATGGAAAACATGAAGAATGATCTAAAAGCAGACATGGAAGGTTTGACAAAGTTGATACAAGAAATGTTTCCTAATGGTGAAAAGGTAGTAGTGGAAACTCATGATGAGAACAAAATAAATTTTAATCGTGATTTCATAAACTCTAATGTTGGAGGGAAGAACCACCATATTCCAAAAATGGATATGAGGAAGTTTGATGGAAATGATCCTATAACATGGATAATAAATATGGAGAAATATTTTGATCTCAATAATGTGCAAAACACACAAAAGGTACGCATTGCAACTTTACATTTAGAACAAAATACATTTGTATGGTATCGATGCCTTTGCTTCCATTAAAAAATTGTCACTTGGTCAATTTTTACAGAGGAAATGATAGCACATTATGAGAATACAAAGAGCAACACTTTCTTTAGCCAATTGATAAATCTCAAACAAAAGTGTTTTGTGGGGGAGCACATTGAGGACTTCCAAAAATTGAATATAAGGGTAACTGATATTCCAGAGGAACACATGATTGATCTCTTCATAGGTACTTTAAAGGATAACATCCAACATGAAGTTCACGTTTTGGAACCTGATTCATTGGAGAATGCATTCAGGTTGGCAAGAAAAATTGAATGTAAAATTATGGTGACAAGGAAGCCTACCACTCACTTCTATAAAGATGGAAGTGTTGCTACTCCTAGATTTCCACAACCTACATGGTTGACACGACAACAATTGGATGAAAAAAGAGCAAAAGGGCTTTGCCACAGTTGTGATAGCAAATAAACGAAAGGTCATAAGTGTGCTGAGAAGAAATTATTTTACATAGATTGTGAAGAGGAAGAAGAAAATGAACAAGAATCTTCAAAAGAAGAGGATATACACCAGGAACCAGCCCTAGAAAAGGAAGAAGTGAGTCCGACCATATCATGTAATGCATTGGCAGGAATTACCGCTCCTAAAACTCTCAAGATAGAAAGACATATCAAGAAGAAAAAGGTTATAGTGTTGATTGATTTAGGTAGTACCCATAATTCTATTCATTGTAAGGTAGCCAAGGAATTGAATTGTTTCCTATACCCAACACCAAAATGTCAAGTGATGGTTGCAAATGGAGGAACTATAAATTTCTATGGAAAATGCCATAATATCAAGCTAACCATGGGGGAATATGTATTGAATAATCCAATGATTTCCATTCCTATGGGAGGTGCTGATGTTGTACTAGGAGTCAATGGTTACAATCTTTGGGGACGGTAGCTTTTAATTTTCAAGAACTTTTCTTGAAATTTTGTTTAGAAGGAAAGGAAGTCGAATTATGAGGTATTGCAGGGAAGTTGGGAAAGATAATAAGCTCTAATGTCATGACAAAGCTTCTAAAGAAAGAAAAACTAGGTGTAATTGAACAATTATGCTCACTAGAAGTTCCAACATCAAAATCATCTATTTATGCAGATCTCCAAAAATTCTTGGACAATCATTCCAAGGTGTTTGAAACTCCCAAAGGACTCCCACCTATTCGTGATCATGATCATGCTATTCATTTGATTCCAGGAAGTGTTCCTCCAAACATAAGGCCTTATAGATATCCTTATGTCCAAAGGAGTGGAATTGAAAGTATGATTGTAGAAATGTTAGAGGCGGGTATAATTCAACCTAGTCAAAGTTCTTTCTCTACTCTTGTAGTATTGGTACACAAGAAGTATGGATCATGGCGCATGTGTTCGGATTATAGGGAGCTCAACAAGCTCACCATTAAAGATAAATTTCCCATTCCTGTGATTGATGAATTATTGGATGAATTACATGGAGAAATTTATTTTACCAAGTTGGATCTTCATTCAGGATATCATCAAATTAGAATGAACACTGAAGATATTCCAAAAACAGCATTTCGAACTCATGAGGGTCATTATGAATTTTTGGTCATGCCTTTTGGCCTTACCAATGCACCTTCTACATTTCAAAGGTTGATGAATTCCATTTTCAAACCCTTAGAAAATTTGTGCTAGTATTTTTTGATGATATACTAATCTACAGCAGGTCTTGGAAGGATCATGTTCAACATGTTGACAGGGTGCTCAAACTATTGCATGAGAAACAATTATATGCAAAAACATCCAAATGTTTCTTTGGAGTACAAGAGGTGGAATATCTGGGTCATATTGTATCTCACGAGGGTGTTAAGGTAGACCCCAACAAAATTAAAGCCATTAAGGAATGGAAAGTCCCCACAACCATAAAGCAGTTGCGAGGATTTCTCGGGTTAACAGGGTATTATCGCAAGTTTGTTAAGAATTATGGGAGAATAGCAGCACCTCTAACAACATTATTGAAGAAAGATGCATTTTTATGGACTCCTGAAGCAACTAAGGCCTTTGAACATCTTAAAGAGGCAATGTGCCTAGCACCGGTCTTAGCTATGCCAGACTTCACAAAAACCTTTATTGTGGAATGTGATGCCTCAGGAAATGTAATTGGTGTTGTTTTAATGCAAGAAGGAAGACCCATTTCTTTTGAAATTCGTCCAATCAAAGGAAAGTATTTACAGAAAGCTATTTATGAGAAGGAAATGTTAGCAATATCACATGCACTAAAGAAATGGTGAACGTACCTAATGGGAAGACACTTCAAGGTAAAAAATGATCATGATAGTCTTAAACACTCTTTGGAACAAAGACTATCTTCAGAAGAGTAGCAAAAATGGGCCACAAAGATGTTGGGTTATGACTTTGAAATAATCTACAAAAAAGGGAAGCTAAATGTTGTTGCAGATGCACTCTCAAGAAAGAATGAAGAGGTGGAAGCACTGCTTTGTGCCATTTCTATTATCCAACCAGATTGGATAACCGAAGCAAGAGATGAATGGAAGAAGGACAAAGAAGTGTGGACACTCATTCAAAAGTTACAACAAGATCCTAGTACATCCGATACATTTAGTTGGAAAAATGATTCCTTATGGTACAAAGATCACTTATATATTTGTAATAATTCCCAACTAAAACAAAAGATTCTTTTGGAATTGCACACTTCTCCTTTAGGAGGACACTCAGGATTTTTAAAAACTTACCACAGGGTGAAGAAAGAATTTTTTTGGGATGGCCTTAAATCCGATATTCAAAATTTTTTGGTGGAATGTTTGGTTTGCTAGCAGAATAAAGTTGAGACAATTAAGACCCTGGGTCTTCTACAACCTTTATCCATTCCAAGTCAATGTTGGGAGGAGATTTCAATGGATTTTATCACAGGTTTACCTAAGTCCGAAGGAAAGAGTGTCATCATGGTGGTAGTTGATAGACTTACTAAGTATGCACACTTTTGTGCATTATCTCATCCATTTAAAGCAAGTACAGTTGCTACTACATTTATGGACAGAATTCAAAAGCTACATGGAAGCCCAAGGGTTATTGTGAGCGACAGAGATCCCATTTTTACCGGAAATTTTTGGATGGAGTTATTTTCTTGTTTGGGTACTCAATTAGCTCATAGCTCATCTTATCATCCTCAATCTGATGGTCAAACTGAGATAGTAAATAAATGTTCGGAAGGATATCTTCGTTGTTTTGTATCTGATAAACAAACACAATGGGTCAAGTGGTTACCTCTCGCTGAATGGTGGTATAACACTTCCTTCCATACTGCAGCAAAAATGACCCCATTTATGGCACTTTATGTATATCATCCACCATCCATCACATCATCTTTAAGAGAAAATTCGAAGGTTCAAGCAGTGGAAGATCACATCAAGCATCAACAAGAAGTTCTCCAACTCTTAATGGATAACCTGAATTTGGCACAAAATTGAATGAAACAACAGGAAAATCAACATCGCAGCGAGAGAAGTTTTGATATAGGAGATTGGGTATTTTAACGGCTACAACCATACAAACAAATTTCCCTCAAGCAAGCTAAGAAGGATAATAAATTATCACCAAAGTACTATGGTCCTTACAAGGTGTTACAAAAAATTGGTACTATGGCATACAAATTGGAGCTTCCTGCTTCTTCACGACTGCATCCAGTTTCCCATGTTTCATGCTTAAAGAAGGTTATAGGTGAAAATCTTCCAGTTCAAACAATATTGCTAGAACTTGATGAGGAAGGAAAAATCATATTGGAACCTAAAGTGATCACGGAAACAAGAACTCGACAGCTACGAAATCGCTCAATTTCAGAGTATCTCATCAAGTGGAAGAACTTACCCACTAAAGATTCTACAAAGGAGGATGAGAATTTTATACAAAAGCACCCAGAGCTACTCAAACGTTGAGGAAAACACTTTTTTGAAGGAGAGGGGCATGATAGGTCCCTATATTACTAGTATAGTCCCTTATTGTTGTTAGTGTAACCCCATTATTGTTATTATTGTACCCTTGTAATCCCCATATTGTTATTATTGTGCCCTTAAATTATTATTGTTAAGTCAGCTAGGATTACATTATGGCCCCACTAGGATTACATTGTGGCCCCATGGACTCTCAGATATAGGAAGGAGGTTTTGTAATTTGTATCATCCAAGAATTGTTCATTCATGTAATGTATTGCAGGTTTCCCCCTCGAAGTGGCTTATTTCTAAGGCATTGATATCTCTTTTCTTATTTTTTTTGAGCTGGTTTCACAACAAAGTTATGTGAATCCCAACTGATTCAATAGCCATGAAGCATACAGAGGATACATGGCTGGAAAAATTCAAGGATGAAGTACGAAGTCTATGACTTAGCATAGCCATGGATGGCGTCAACCCATATTCCCTCCAGAACACCAACTACTCTGTTTGGCCTATAGTAGTGATCAATAACAATATCCCCCCATGGTTGTCCATGAAGAATGAACATCTTATGTTGGCTCTCATAGTCCTTGGTAGAAGGCAAGTGAAGAATATGGATGTCTTCTTACAACCACTAGTAGATGAATTGAAGGAATTATGGGATAGGATAAATGTATACGATGTATCAAGACCCATCGCAGCAGAGAAGAGTTTTATGTTGTATGGAATATGTGCTTAGGAGTTTTCTCTGGTAAATTACATGTTTAATTTATTGATTTTTTTGTATACGTAACAATATTCTTTCACATATTAGTTATTTAATTCGTTTTGATATTTGTTCTTATCTTCATGATATTCTTTAACGTGCCATGCATGTTAATTGTATACAATAATCTCACAGGTATTGTAACAAAAGGGTATTTTGGATGTAAATGTTGTGGACCTTCTTTGAAATCTAGATGGTCTAAGGACCTATGAAAACCAATGTATGATTTCTCCAGTGTATTCCTCCAAGAAAAACACCCTTACAGAAGAGCAACATCCGATTTCAATGGTAAACGAGAGAGAACCCAAAGGCCTTCAATAACGACACCAGCTGAATGGACTAGAGCATATGAGAGAGAGAAGGAGAAGGGAGTTAATAGAAATTTCGATTCAAATGGGAGCCCATGTTTGATGATCCCGAATTTTTCGACACCTATGTTGAGAAATTTCCCATTGGGATGAAAAGGAAATCTATATTTTATAACCTCCCATATTGGGAGCATCTTAAGATTACCCACTTATTAGATCCCATGCATATATTTAAAAATGTTTCTTCTTCTTTATGGAGGCACGTATCATCGAAAAAAGTGACACATTTGGCCGTTAGAAAAGATCTTATTACTTCAAAAAACTAAAAGAAACATTGGCCAAGACGATTAGAAAGCATGGGATCGTAGGCAGGTGATCATCCCTCTAATTCATGGTTTTTCAAAGAAGGTGATGTCCCATGGATTTTAAAAAAATGATCTTTCTTTGGCAAAGGAAGTTATAATGGGTGTGAGGGTGCTAACTTCATACGTGTCTTCACTACGGTGTCGCTTCACCGTGATGACCATTTTTCGGGGTTGAAATCACATGAACATTCAATTCAGAAGAGTACATATAACGTCAAAAGCATGATTTTATTATTTGTTATATTAACAAATTTTTATCCCATGTGGGGATCATAAAACATAACTAATTTTAGTATATTATCGTACGTGTTTATAACTTTCCGTATTGTCATTATCCTTTGTTTGAGTGTGGTGTGAAACATGAATTCCCACAAGACTCAGACGTGCCATATCTAAATGATCTCGCATCCGTACGTTGGATCATGTCAAAAGAGATTCATGTGGCTATGTAATATTCCCAATTAGCCTCAAGCTAATTGGAATATTAAATTTTCCTTTACTTTTTCGTTCATGAATAAATGTATAAAGGAGGAACATAAAAAGTCCTAAAATCAGCTGAATAAATCAATGCCCCATGTGAACAAGGCTGTAACTGCTACCTTAATAAAACACCTTATGTCTCGGGAATGGATTGAGACATTTGACTGGGTCAATGACCAAATCAACAATAAGCCGTCTGCAGGGATGAACTCATGCATGCACATCATAGTCTTAGTTGTGTTGGGTGTGGAGCCCAATTATCTTGTTTACTTTAGTCACATCGTTGGACCTCAGGATTTTAATGGTGGCAACGCCACCCATAATTAAACACTCGCTCGGGGGTCCGTGGGGCGGTCGCAACTTTATGGAGCCCCCCTAGTTAGGTGGGGTTTTGGAGTGCGCCCCAAAGCTAAATGTATGTAAAATTGCCTTGTAAAAGTATAGTAATTTCTAATAATTTGGGCCGTTCATTGTGCGAATGATCCGATGGTAGAAGTTATGTTTAGTTTAGGGTTTTTGTCCAAACTCCCTTGCTTGTATGAGGGTATTGTATTGGGTGTTGTGTATTGTATGTATTCTCAACAGAAATAGATAGGATACCGTGAGAGAGAACAGAGGATATTACAACGGATCCGTTGTAGGTTGTGTCTCCTTATTTCGATGGATAATAGAAAGTAAGGACCGAAGTTGTTCAAGGTGATTATAGCCCAAATCAAAAATCCACGTATATCTATGTCTCTCTAGTTTTATGTTTTTTGTGTGCTTATGCTTTCCACATATTTTATGTGTTTCATTGCTTTGTAATATATAGTTTTCTAACAACTAGTATTGGAGCCTAAGGCCTATTTACGTATAAACTCGCGCAAGAAAGAAGGGTTCCTAGTTCGAGTGGGAGCAATGGCGAAAGATGGTAAGTTTAGGGTCAAGAAATTTAACGCCAAAACTTCCCGTCAAATATGGAATATGTAGATGGAAGATTATTTGTATCGTAAAGGTCTCAGACTTACCATTGAGCGGAAAAACAAAGAAGCCGATAGTTATGAAAGATGTAGAATGGGAGATTCTCGATAGAAGGCACTCGAAACAAGCATGGTTGTGCCTCTGGCATCGGTAGCCCTCAATATTTCAAAGGAAACAACAATAGAGGGTTTGATTAAGGCGTTGAAAACTATATGAAAAACCCTCGTGCCTCGGCCTCAAAACAAGGTATTTCTTAAGAAACGCTATTTAATATGAAGATGTCGGAAGGTGGATCTATTGCGTACCATTTAAATGATTTTAATACAAATACTACTGCTTAAGTTCGTAAGGGTAAACTTGATGATGAAGTTAGAGCTCATATTTTTTGTGCTCATTGCCGTAAAGTTGGAATGGTTTAGTTATGGCCATTAGTAACTATGTCTCGCATCAAGTACTTTAAAGTTCGATGATGTTGTTGGAAAGCATCTCAGCGAGGAAATGTGATGAAAAAGCTCCGTTGAGACATCGAGCAATGCTTTGAGTGCGTAGACTTGGGGAAGAAAATGGAAAGAGGAAAGAGCTAGGGATATTGCAATAAATCAAGGAAAGGTAGATCCAAGTCCAAACATCGGGGATAGTGTGTGGCCGGAAATGCGAAAAGAAAGGACACCTTAAGAAAGACTCGTAGATCTCGTAAGGGAAAAGAAGGAGATGCACAACAAGAAACAATCATGAAGAAAATGTGACAGGTGATGTGTTACAAGATGCTTTGATTACTTCTATCGAAAATGTTACTAATTCCCGGGTGTTAGATTCAAGGTCCTCATTCCATGCCACATCCGATAAGAAATATTTTCATGACTATGTTCAAGGAGATTTTGGACAAGTCCACTTTGGGTGATGATAAACCCCGTAAAATTGTTGGAATGGGTAAATTTCTTGTAAAACAAATAAAATAATGTAAACCAATGGCTATTAAAGGAGGTAAGACATGTTCCATATCTCGAATAAAAATTTGATTTCAACAGTAGCAGTTAGGTGGTGAAGGTTGTGTGACAAATTTCACGTATAAACTTGGAAGGTCACCAAAGGAGCCCCGGTAATAGAAAAAGACGAAAAGGTTCATACATTGTATTTATGCAATGGTATTTATAACTATGTTAATGCTTTAACCTCCAAAGGAGAAGATGCAAGATTATGGCATCATAGGCTCGACACATGAATGAGAAGGGGATCAAGATTCTTCACCCAAGAAATTTGTTACCTAAGAAGAATGTTGATTTGGATTTCGTGAGAATTGCATTTATGGAAAACATAAGAGAGACATATTTCGTAGTTGGGAAAGAAAATAAGAGCGAAAAATTAGAACTTGTGCATATAGATGTATGGAGACCTCGTCAGTATCATCTCAAGTTCTTCATTATTATGTTACTTTTATTAATGATGCAACTAGAAAAAAATTAGATTTATTGTATTCGAATAAATTCGATGTATTTGATACTTTCAAGAAATGGAAAGCTTTGGTTAAGATTGAGACCGTAAAGAAGTTAGTGTCTCGCATCGTACAATGGAGGTGAATATCGTTAAAAGAGTTTGATAGGTACTGCTCGTAGCATGGAATTGGCAGAGAATATACCAATAACACCACAAGAAAATGGTGTGTCATAAAGGATGAACAGGATTAATCATGTGAGGTGTAAGGTGCATGATATTGCATGTAGGATTGCCTTTATAGTTTTGGGCGTATGTCAGAGATACCGTTGTTTATCTAATAAATAGAGGGCCTTCAAGTTCCTCGATGGTGGTATTCCATAGAAGCATGGACTGTGTAAAAAGGTAAACTACTTTTCTAAAGCCTTTTAATGTGAGGCCTTTGTCCATATTCATAAAGAAAATAGAAAATGCTTCTACCCAAAATCAAAGAAATGCCTTTATTGGATATGGTGTTAATTATTTTGGTTATCACTTATATGATTATGAAAATCAAAAAATCATTAGGGCAGATGTAATATTCAATCAAAATGTCTTCGTATAAGAATCATTTGTAGGAAAAGAAACAGTGGCAAAGAAAACAAAGAATACATAGTTTCGACGAGATCACGAAAAGTAAAGGTGCCTGAAAATAATAATAATCAACAACCACAACAACAACAACCACCACAATAGCAACATGCACCTCAAACAAATGAAAGTGGTGTCAAAAGATCTACCAAAAGATAAGTAAACACCTCCCGAATGATACTCTCCTTCATTATATTATTTATTTATTACCACCTCGTGAACCCGAATGCTATGAAGAAGCAATGCAGTTGAAACCAAGAAGAATTGGGAGCTAGCCATGGAAGAAGAGATGGACTCCTTAATGAGCAACCAGATTTGGACTTAGTGAGGTTTCTTGCAGTAAAAAGTACATCGTAATAAATGGGTTTACAAATCGAAGGAAGAAGATGGAGGAAAATAGAGGTACAAAGCTAGACTTGTGGTGAAGGGGTTTGCACAGAAAAAGGTATTGTTTTTGATGAAATATTTTCTCCCCGTTGTTAAGGTGACTTCAATCGTAACTATTTTAAGTCTTTAGAAAGGCCGGAAGATTTGCATCTTGAACAGCTAGATGTAAGGAAAACATTTCTCCATGGAGATTTTGAGGAAGAGATCTATATGCATCAACCGGAAGGATATGAGGTCAAAGGAAGGAAAAATTAGTGTGCGTGCTAAAGAAGAGCTTGTATGGCTTAAAACAAAGCTCCAAGGTAGTGGTATCTAAAATTTGACAAGTTTATGTCTAAACAAGGTTATACTAGATGTCACTCGATCATTGTGTTTATCCGAAAAGAAAATGATGGCGCCTATATTATATTGTCATTGTATGTAGATGACATGCTTGTTGCAAAGGTCTAACATGTAGGAAATAAATGTGCTCAAAAGAAAATTGGAAATTCATTTGCAATGAAGGATTTGGGAGCCGCAAAACTAATACTTGGTATGAGAATAACTAGAGACAGAAAAAATCGCAAATTAACACTATCTCGTAATGAGTACATACAAAAGGTGTTGAAAATATTTAACATGCAGAATGCAAAACCGCTTAGTACACCTTTTGCTAGCCATTTCAAATTTTTTAAGGCAATGTGCCCCAAGACTTCCATCAGCTGGAAGCTTAATGTATGCAATGGTCCGTACAAGGCTTGATATTTCACATGCAAGTGGGAGTTGTGTTGTGTACATGAACAATCCAAGAAAATAACATTTGGATGGCAGTGAAATGGATTCTCGCATATTTGAGAGGTACCACAAATCAAGCATTATGCTTTGGTGGTTCAAACATTGCTCTACAATGGATATGTTGATGTAGATATGGCAGGACAGAGATAAATGTAGGAGGAGTACCATACATGATATGTATTTACCGGTAGTGGAAGAGTTGTTAGTTGGGTTTCAAAATCCAAAAGTGTTGCTTGCACTTTCAACAATGGGGCGGTAGCATGTTGATGCTATAGAGACTAGTAAAGAAATGATTTGGTTACAAAGGTTTATGGATGAATTTGGTAGGAACCATGATATGGGCACATTACATGCTGATAGCCAAAGTTCCATTCATCTTGCAAAGAACTCAAGATTTCATTCCAGGACTAAAAACATACACCAAGTACCATTTTGATACGGTCGCATTGGAAGATGGACAAGAATTTGAAAAGATACACACTAGCCGTAATCTTGCGTATATGCTAACAAAATTTGTAAACTGTGGAGAAAACCGAGATTATGATCGTTTCCACTGTCTTCAAGGATGAAGATGAAGATGAGAAACAAACAGTCCAAAGAGGAGTCATTGTCCAAAGAAATGGCGGGGGCAGGGGAGTTGCTACACCGCCTCCAAGTGAGATATTGTTGGGTGCGGAGCCCGATTATCTTTGTTTACTTTATATCGTCAGCCGTTGGACCCATGTACTTTAATGGGGCGGTAATGCCACCCATAATTAAACGCTTCCCTGGGGTCCAGGGGGGCGCCATTACTTTATGGAGCCCCCTCGTAGGGGGTTTCGGGGTAGCGCCCCCAAAGCTGTGCGTATGTAAAATTACCTTGTAAAAGTATAGTAATTTCTAGTCAACTGGGTTGTTCATTGTGCAAGATGACCCGATGGTAGAAGTTATGTTTAGTTCGTGGTTTTTTCCTAGAAGGAAACCCTCGCTTGTATGAGGCATTTTTTATTGCGGCCGTGTATCGTATGTGTATTCTCGTAGTGAGAAACGTATAAGGAGATCAGAGAGAGAACAGAGGATATTACAACGGACCGTCGAGGTTGTGTCTCTTTCCTCATTTTGCTCGATAATAGAAAGGAAGGACCGGTTGTTCGTGGTGGATGTAGCTCCAAACCGGGTGAACCACATATATCTATGTCTCTCTAGTTTTATGTGTTTTGTGTTCTTGTGTTTTCTGCATATTTTATGTGTTTCATCGCTTCCGTAATATATAATTTTCTAACAAGTTGAGGTGGCACATGTGAAAGGAGCTAAATCATTGAGATGGTTTAGTGTTGTATGAAGATCTCTATCTTATAAAAGGAAGAGGAGGGTGAAGATGGGAGGGTTGTTTATGAACATATTATTTTTGAAGAATTTGTTTGTTTAGAAATTTATTCTCTTGGTTGTTTAGCGTAGAATAGTGTTGTTTAGCGCAAGGATCTCCCCGTTAAGAATCCTTCTTCTCGAGGAGCCTTTGGGAGAGACTTGCATTTCTTGTCCACTATCAAGCTTAAGGCCAATCTCTTCTTCCAACTACAATGCAGATCCTGTTGAGGGTTTTTTTGTCTTTGTGGGCTAGGTAAGTGGAGGGATCTACTCGCATCTAGGCCATTCTAGTGCCTCTTTTTAGTGGGAGAGTCTTCTATCCCCCGGAAAGAGTATTGGATCATTGGAGCTTCAGATCCATCTTGGCTTGAGGCCATCACTGTTCTAAGCCTATAGTGTAGTTCATCTTCCAAGATCGTGTTATTTTCAAGGGAGAAGTTGCAGGGTGTTTTGGCATACTTTTGGAGGAGAGATCTCTAGTGTTGGGAATTTTACCTTCACCGTGGTGACCTCATGCATTTTAGATCTAATCCATGTCATATTCAGATTTGATCTGAATAATTTTGTATTTAATTTAGAATTTCCGAGTCATTCTATAGATCTCGCTTACCTTACATCTTAGATCTATTCCATGTACTTCACGTTTTGCACAAACCCCAAGGCATTTGGGTATATCTTCTAGCGAAAGATTCCATACATATCTAACTTTTTGTACATATCTACTCTAGATCTGAAGTGTAATCTACTACTATTTTAGCCAATAAAAATAACCTTTTCAAGCTTGTTTAGTCATATTCTATGGTTGCGTACTTTGACCTTGAGGATTTATTCATGTAAAGTCTTCTATTTTCTCGTTTTATAACTCATGGGCTTCAATATAACTCTGAATTCCATTATGTATAAATTCTGTGGCATTAGCCTTCTTATTGGCCTCCTACCGTTGTTCAATTAAATTTCAGATTATTTTTATACGTATTGTTTCAGATATTGGGTAAAGAAATTCCATTCTTTGGGTATTTTTCGAGCTATACTAGGTGTGGGAGACTTGTTTACCTCACCTAGAATGATTTGTTTCCATTCTCCTCTTGGATTTAGATTTCATATTTTCATATATATGTGGATCCAAGGGTTGATTTTTATTTCTGTAGCATACATTTCGAAAATGTGTTTCTTTCATGCATGCATTGTTGGTTACCCCATTTTTTTGGGATATTATAGTGGTATCGTAGCATCATCTTCAAAAATGTTTCCGTGCTTTCAAGAAGCCACACATGCCTTCCATATAATAAGGGCCTCTTACCGATAGAGAGAAGAGGTATCTAAGAAAAAAAAAATGAAGAAGAAGATTGATTACACTAAAGACAAAGAAGACAAGGGTCAAACCCCTTTATCCGGAAGAATGAAAGGGAAAGAGCTCTCAACAACTCGTTCCAAACTTGCATGAGCTTAAGAATGAAATCAGGGGAATGAGGAAGAAAAGAAATGAAAATCCCTTGAAGATATTGGCACATGAAGGAAGCCCCGTTTATTCATACTTGTGTGTGAGAATTCACCACAATCGCATTTGGTAATGTTGTAGCATGCCTACATTCCTAGCAAGAGAATAAGTAGAAGGAGAGATACCAAAAGAGGATACTTTGGTGACTATCTCCAAGAATATGAATTCCGCCTAAAATATTCAAAGAGCATCTAAGCTTCCAGAGTTTTGTCAAATCGAAGCAAAAAGAAGATCCAATATATACAAGAGAAGAAGAGGGTGCATGCAACCCACTTTTCGTGACTTTTCTACCTACATTTGATGGATCACTTGAGAACTCACCCAAGTCTTGGGTAAATAAGCTTTAACACATATTTCCAAATGCATCAAGTTTCGAAGAAGAAGCCATAAGAGTAGTAGCGCCGCACCTCCAAGGTAAGGCTTATGTCTTCATGGTTATTTGAGTCTTCTTCATTGAAAAATGTAAACATCTCTACTTATGCAAAGTTCACTAGGAGGTTAGAGAAAATATTTGATTCTATGCCATCTAAAATTTCTTTGGGTAAACAAACTAAGCCCAAGAAATCAGAACCTTGCACAGCTATATTTACGGAAAGATCCATGAAGATAACTCCATTTCAGAACATTGTTGAAGGGTTTAAAGATATGCCACATGATTTTCCAAGGGCAAAGGCCCCACATCAGCAAGTACATTCTTCTAAGAAGAAGACATGAGTGTTCCTTTTAAGGAGAGATCAAGAGAAAGGATCTGTATTGATGAGGCATACTCCATTGGTGAGGAGAAGAAATAAGAAGAGCCGAAATGTTCCTCCGGTGGCCGTGAGCGTAGGAGGAGATCTATTTTTATTGGGAGATGGAGATGAAGCCATTGCTTCCACTAAGAGGGCTCTCAGATCTTTGCAAGAAGGCCCCAAGGATCCTATACATGAAGAGGATGAGTAGCATGTGTCTATAATAATAGATAATGAGACAAAAAAATGGAGGGAATGTGTTCCAAAATTGCATCCAAGCTTTTGGGAACACACACTATGATAGATCGCCTTTTGTGATCAAGACTCTCGACACCAAGGAGATGATGGGTGTTCATGAGTTAACTACATCTAAAGGAAGCACCTTAGACTATAAGATCTTGTAGAATGTGGGTAAAGAAGATAAGGTGAAGGATCAAAACATTGATATGATGGGAGGTGATCCTCTATTACATGAAGAAGAGGATGGGGAAGTTGCTCCACTCCAAAAGCACCTTACATCTATAAGAGTGATACCTTCACATCACATACTTCCACGGGAATCAGAGATAGATTCGCGTCATGGAAGTAGTCATAATATGTTCCCATCTATTTTTCACATGGGAATGAGCCATGAGACATTATCTCTTTGTGGTATACCACTTGGGAGACCACTTGATTCAGACTTGATGGAAGATGTCCCATGCATCGATGCTCCTTTCTCCATAGATCCAAGGAGGAAGGGAGCACTATAAGACCATAATATAGCACCGAGAGTATGGGGTAGGTACAAGGAGAGGGAAAATATTTTTCCCTTAACATCATTATCCATTCTCTCATCCCATACTACGCTCGAATAAAGTTGCCGAAAGGAGAAAGAATGACACCATCATGGAGCAAGGAAGGTAAACCTTGAATCGAGAGACAAACATGTTTAGAGAACCCTCTCTTCCATACATGATGAGAGATGGTGGTCACACATGCATACTTTTGCAAAACCAAGGAGGTTTTGGATGCATGATAGCCTCTCTCATGGGAGACTAATCAAGAACTTCCATTTTCTCGTTGAGCATGTGCATATGCAAGAGAGGCAAACTAAGGAAGGAATGGAAACCTTCCACCTTATAACTTTGGTGATGGGAGATGTCAAGAAGGAGAGAAATGGGAGGCTTGGCTTTCCAACATACACTCACATGGGGACTATCAAGGATAAGAACAAAAACATGATGGACACTTTGGATGACACATTATCGTTGATGTCATCGTTGGACACATTAGATCCATATTGGAAATCCCTAACCGCCGGTGTGGAATATTCCAAGGATCTTCACACTTGCATGATTCTAGATGACTTGCTACATGATGGAAGCTATTCAACTTGTGATGGAGTCATCTATAACCATGGTAGGATCTTCTTGTCTAGAGCCTCCAAGCTCAAGGATAAGTTACTACAAAGGGTTTATGAAGAGTTCTATTTCAAACTTCCACACATATTCTATGAAGCTCAACAACATTCAGGAGCTACTATTGGGATACTAAAATAACTATATCAGCATTGTCAAAGATGCATGAACCTTGTGTAGTTGGAGTAGCAACAATACTCTATGATAGAGTTATTTCGCCCACCTCTTCCTACCTCGAAGGAGGAGAAATATCCATACACCACTCCACTCGTATAAGGAGAATTTTGGGTGAAGAACATAACATATGTAAAACATGCTTCATTTTATGTTTGTATGCATTCTTTCACTATTTTCATGCAGGCCATGACTCCAAGGAGGAGTGATACATCTTGTAGATCTCATGGCAAACAATGGGCCACAAAATTTCGAACTTGGTCACTCCTCGTGAAGAAGAAGGGAGATTTTGCAATACGATGGGTGATTCCCCAAGGAACCAAATATATCTCACACCTTGAGCTATGGTGAGATGGTATGGGCAGCAAGTAAGTGGTGGAAAACCACTTACCACATTTTGATTTGATGCAAGTAGGGATGCCCCGCGCTAGTTCCACATGGGACTATGATCCACCTCCATATGCAAAAAAATTTGTTTGTATGTACATTGTTTTGATCCCCTATACGATGATGTACTTGTACTTTTTATGGGGATGTATGGAGGAAGGAGGGAAGGCATGCATGTGTTCTTAAGGGATGACTACACTCCTTGTACTTTATGTCTCATATTTCAGGGAGGGTATCGGGTAAACCATGTTTGTTTCATGTGATTTATTGTTTCCCTATGGGATGAGCTATTTGCATCTCATGAGAACCTTGGTGGAGCAAGTCAGATGGATGGATTGGTGATCACTTACCATGGGAGAAGCTTATCATTTGATTGTGTCACCAATTGAGGAGAAAAGAAGTTGCAGCACTCACCTTATCGATTGCTTCTGAGGACAAGAAAAATTTTGGAGGGGAGGATCAGATTATTCCCAATTAGCCTCAAGCTAATTGGAATATTAAATTTTTCTTTAATTTTTTGTTCATGAATAAATGTATAAAGGAGGAACATAAAAACTCCTAAAATCAAAGGAATAAACTAATGCCCCATGTGAAAAAGGCTAAATCCGGGCTACCCGAATAAACACCCTTATGTGTGGAAGGGATTGAGACATTTGACCGGGTCACTCAGACCAAATCAAAATCATTGTTTAGAGGGGATCAACCTCATGCATGCACAATGAAACCTTAGTTGGAGGTGGCACATGTGAAAGGAGCTAAATCATCGAGATGTTTTAGGGTTTGGCAAGATCTCTATCTCATAAAAGGAGGAGGAGGGCAACATGAGAGTGGTTTTTGATGAACATATTATTTTTGAAGAATTTTTTCTATTTATACATTTCTCATTCTCTCGATGTTTAGCAAAGAATAGTGTTGTTTAGAACAAGGATCTCCCTCGTTTAGAATCCTTCTCTTTCCTCGACGAGTTTCTGGGAGAGACTTGCATTTCTTGTCCACTATCGGCTTAAGGCCAAGCTTCTTCTTACAACTAAAATGCAAATCCTATTGAGGGTTTGGTTGTCTTTGTAAGCCGCAAAGAAGTGCTAGCTATATCTACTCAGATCTAGGCCATTCTAGTGCCTATTTTCGTGGGAGAGTCTTCTATCCCATGGAAAGAGTATTGTATCATTGGAGCTTTAGATCCACATCTTAGCTTGAGGCCATCACTTTTCTAAGCACTGGCAAAGGCACTTCATCTTCCAAGATCGTGTTATTTTCAAGGGAGAAGTTGTAGGGTGTTTTGGCATACTTTTGGAGGAGAGATCTCTAGTGTTGGGAATCTACCCTTCACCGTGGTGATCCGTGGATTTCGTATCTAAATCCATGTCATATTCATATCTAATCTAAATACTATTGTATTTACTTCATAATTTATGAATCATTCTACAGATTTGCTACCTTAGATCTCAAATCTACTCCATGTACTTCAATTTCGCACAAACCCTGCGGGCATTTCAGAGCCTTTCTAGTGTACGTATCTAATATAGATCTAAATTTTTGTACACAAACATCTCGCTCTAATCTGAATTGTAATCTACTACTATTTCAGCCAATAAAAATAACATTGTCAAGGTTGTACCCGCTCATATTCTATGGTTGCAAAGACCTCAATCTTCGTGGATTTATTAATGTAAAGTCTTCTATTAATTGTTCTATAACTCATGGGGTTTAAATATAACTCGAATTGCTGGATGTAAATGTCATTATTGAGCCTCCATATTGGCCTCCTACTACTATTCAGCTTAACTACGTTATTTTTCTGCGTATTGTTTTCATATTGTTTGAAATTCCATTCTTGGGGTATTTTCCAACTATAATAGGTGGGAGACTTTTTTACCTCACCTAGAATGATTTGTTTCGCATCTCCTTCGATTTAGATGTCATATTGTCGATCTAAGGGATCCAAGGGTTGATTTTGATTTTTGTAGCATACATTTCTGAAAATGAATTTTTCATGCATGCATTGCCGAGTGGCCCCATTTGGGATACATGTGCTAGCATTCCATGGTGGCTTCAAGAGATAGTTGAGATTGTTTGTATGTTTTAGAAGGAACTCATTGACGATTTTTATGGACTTACAGTTCATCTTCTAATCCACCTAGTAGATGAGGTTGAATTAGTTGGGGTGGTTTCTTGCCATTGGATGTTCTTCTTTGAGAGGTACATGAAGAAATTAAAAGGTTTTGTTCGAAAAAAGGAAACCCGAGGGGTACATATTGTATGAGTCTTTCTATTATGCTAGTGATTACATCAAGCATATCGAAAACGTACCAAGTGTGGTGATTTGGGACAATGAAAGGAATGAAGACAAAAGAGAAGGGGATTTCCTCCAAATGAGTGGAGAAAGTGCTTGATAAAGAGTGTTTACCTATCATTTTCAAATTTAAACAATGTTAATATTCATGTTGAACTTAGATATAATTTATATTTTGATCTCTACAAGTACTATATATTGTCGGTTTGATTTCATCGTTGAATGTAGAAATTGAAGCAATCAATAAATTTGTTCTTTACAATTCTAAGCAACACAACCATGGGTCGCATTGTACGAACAAAATAGGATGAAATGGGATACTAACAGAAAGAATTCGTATGGTTGAATGGTAGAATTTTGCCTTATCCCGATCATTTAATAGAAAATATGCCAAAATATTCCCCAACAAGCTTGGGTTGCCGACCAAGTCGAGAGAAATACAAGCAGAACTGTCACACGATGTCAAGAGGATGCGCTAAAATGTAGGACTAGGTGCAAGAATCATAATAATATTTTTAATTTATATGTAAATTTGAAACTTATAAGACATCTATATTTCATATTTTAATCGTTAAGTTATTATAAGACACATGACACTATGATATTTTTAACTTTTTTATAATAGGTGCATTTGTTCCTATCTATGTGGGCATATGGACACCATTTTCAATACGTAAATGTTGATGCCGGAAAAATCACACAAGATTGTGGAGTGGAAGTTGAGTTCAATCAATCTAGTCGATCTAGCCACCGTGATCAAAACCTAGTATGAGGGATGTTAGGTTACGTCGAAAAGATAAAAAAGATATCATTGAAGTGGATTTCTCTTCTTTCCAATGTGTTATTTTAGGTGCAAGTGGTGGGACACCTTTTATCGAGATAATGTAAAGGAATATCATGATAGTGGGTTGATATGTATCAACTCTAAAGATGTGGGATGAAGCTAAGGAGCCCTATGTTTTCCCCAAACACTCGCAAACTGTGTTTTTTTTTACCCGCATGTGTCGGATAGGGATTGGTGGTTCGTATTGACACGTGACCCTAGATACAAACATATTTTTGAGAACAATAGTGTTATCAGCGCCATGCGAGCCGGAAGATAATGAGGGTGATCATGAGAACTGAGAGTGATATGGTACATGTGTTATTTCATCAATATTTATACTTTTTAAGATGGGTTTTTCGAAACATTATAATATGTATTTTGAATTCATTGGTAATTTGCATTGTGTTAATGTTAAAAACAATATTTCACTTGACAATTTGCAATTATGTTGATCTCAAAAACAATGGCATAATGTATAAAGTTCTTTTTTTTGTATGTAAGATCATAGTAAAATAACGATAATTCTAAAGTAAATAAATTTATTTGCATTATTTTCTAAACTTTTTTATGTTACAATAATGCATATTATTCCAAATTTATTATTTTACAATTATTTAAAATTTTACAAATTTGCAAATTTAAAAAATCTAATAAACTCATTTCACATTAATACAATTAAAATTTTGACGTTAACACAATTAAAATTTTACAAATATTTTACATACAATTAGAATTAAAATTAGAATTACAATTATGATTTAGAATTTTTACATACAATTACAGTTAAAATTACAATTTTACAATTACAATCAATTCACAGTTAAATCAATTAAAATTTTACAAATATTTTACATAGAATTACAATTACAATTACAATTACAAGTACAATTTTACAATTTCATGTACAATTACAATTACAATTACAATTTTAGAATTTTACTTATATACAATTACAATTTTACAAATTAAAAATTTACAATTACAATTACAATTTTACAAATTTACATATCTACCATTACAATTACAATTTTAGAATTTTACATACAATTAGAATTACAAATATTACAATTTTACAATATCATGATAATTTAATATTAAATTAATTAATAAACATCATGTTCATGATAACCATCATACAAACATCATATTTGACTACAAAACACATTCAAAATCGCTAACATCATCGCAATCATGATCATCTAAAAAAACACAACTAACATTATATATTAACATCATCACAACACAAACATAAAATATACATCCCATGTGAAATAACTGCTATCACATTCACATCTATCTTCAAGCTGCACATTAAATGAACATATCTAACATGACCTAACAATATACACATCATGATGATCACCAACATGTAAATTAAGTACAACTGCAACATGAACATAAAATACATGGACCATATATATATATATATATATATATATATATATATAGAACCGAATAATGTTAAAAATATACAACTTTAATATAAATGTTGTGGATCAACTAGTGGCACATCATTAATAGCAAGTACTAGTAGAGGCATGCTTAGTCAATGGTGCAAATGACGTCGATGGTCCGAAATTCTACTCATGATCATGAGTACCGTTGACGTTGCCAAATAATAATTAGACAATTTCATTGCTAATAATTTAATAAAAACAAGTTAAAGAACATGTTAGAATAAATTTAAATTAAACAATAATATTACCTCTATCATTCGAAAACTCATCATCTATGAAGAGGATGTTGCACACCCTCACCAATCCAAACCAGCGCATAAGGACATGGGGACCATACGAAGGGATGTTCGTCAACACTCGGCTATCAACTCCAAGGCATCATGTGATATCCTCATTGGAAGCACAATATTTCCCCTCTTTGGCATCATTTGCCCCCACATGTACATCCATGCCCCGAATATCGGGCCACAGGCTACCGAAAAAAATTAAGCCTCATCTCTAGAAACCTCTCAAAAAATAAACAAAAATTTTCTAAAGCAAAAGGGAAGTTGACCTCTCCCCTTTTGCATGAGCATGACATCTATCTAAGGTTGTATTGCAGGACCGCCGCAAAAAATGGTAGACCACCTCACAAGTCGTGGCTCCGTACTAAATAATTAACATAAGATAGAAGTGAGAAACTAATGTGTTTCGTCACTTGTGTTGTGTGAAATGGTCAAAATGAGAAGTGAGAGGCACCTCACCTTTGACTACAAAATGCACCAATACGTAACCGACCTCCAGAGACCCGAAAATATGAAGGAGACAACATATCCGTGCTAATGTATCTCTCGGGAGTACACTAACCGACTCCCCGCTCGCATAGCCAACCGGAACCTCTAGGAATGATGGAAAATCCACCCCTCTCCTTGATAGCCCCGTAACGAAATATATGTCCTCCTCATTGGGCATGTACCAATGGTTAAGACCAACCTCGGGAAAGCTTGTTGGTGGGCATTCACCCGCGGATAAGATGTCTAAAAAAACCATGGCCCTATATAGGGGCACCATAGAACTTGAGGAGGCCTATCTCTCCTTAGGAGCCCTTGGGTAGTCATGTAATAGGGAAAGGGTACGCATCTCTCTCCCTCACTCTCCCGTGCCTCCCACAAAGCGAACCATGTTATATTGGTCTACCCGTTGTTGTTGTCTCCCTCTCTCTCCTTTCATGTCTCCCCGAATGATTGAAATATTAGATACGCTTTTTTTTATTAAATGAGACATGTATTTAGAATATATATATAATGTTTTTTTAGAAAAACAAAAAAAAAATTCGGTGCACCAAAAAAAAAGGCATGCATCGAACCCGGTGTGTCTTTTATGGAGCGCACCTGCGGACGTGCAAATTCGCATAATCTTCAACGCACCGGCGCCGATGCACCGCATAATATTCACCGCACGGTGGAAGTGCTCCCGAAAATTTTCAAGACACTATTGACTATCTACAAGGTCGTGAGTGCAAGGTGTTGACTAAATTCTATGACCTAGGACGTATAACGCCGCCGCACCGATCTCCCGACATCATTACATAGTCAATGCTAGCGTTATTTTACAAGGCCACATTTGTTGGACTCGTCGTATCGTAATACGGTGCTAAAAAAAATACTCGCCCCGGGGTAGATATTTAATTCAACACACCACGTTTCTCTCGCTATTCCACCGTCAATATGCGGCCGGGTTACCGACCGCACAACACTTAAAAAATTAAAATAACATGGTGCACCTTCGGTACTACCTCTAAATCCGGCGTATACCATTAGCACCGCTTACTAGACCCCACCATTGACCCCCGTCGAAATATAGAATGCAAGCAGCAAGACAAAAATACCCGCCCCCGAGGCGGAAAGTCAACACACTACATTGCCGCTATTCCACATGGTCACTGCGGCCGGGTAAATGACCGCACCACACTTTTTAAAAAAAGTAAATAACACTAAGGCGTATTTCGGCACCACCCTAGAACTCGGTGCGAATACTATTAGCATCCGTTAGGTGCGGCTTGTAAATTTACAAGCAACACCGTGAACCGGTGCGAGCCGACCGGCCCGAGCGCACCGCGTGACAAATTTTTATTTTTTCTTTTAAATGGTCAATTTTAAGGTTATTTGAAATTATAATCTCGCTAAAAGGCTTAATTATGAAAAATAAGAAAAATACTTGTATATTTGGTTGTCGAGGAGGAATATTGGTTGTAGAATTTGTAAAAGAAAATTTTCCCACCGTTTGCAAAATCTGCCGGAGATCGGTGGGCAATGCATAGCAGCGTGCATGCAATGGGTGTAATGGGAGCAGCGATGTCGTGAGGCTCGTACAAGGACAAACTTCACCGGTTCCCGAGAGCCTCCGGAGCACCGAGAAAAGTGGAAAATATGGATTTTTTGGTCAGATTTTCTTTTTTTTTATTTAACCCCGTTTCGATGCGCGGGGTTTTATAGGTGCACCGGTGCAGCTTATTTTGACCGCACCGAGTGATTTATGTTTTGGCGCAAAGGTTTTATAAGGCACCGGTGCGGAAGAGTTGTAATGTACCCATGCACTACAATAATAAGACGCACCGAGCAGGTGTCTACAGAGCGGAGAAACTGGGGCCACAATGTTTTGTGTGCACCCGTCCTTTCTCTTGTTGAATGCACCGGTGTGTTTTACGATGATAAGCACACCGGACGAAAAAACACCCGCAAAAACCTCCTCCCACCAACCTCCTCTAGTAACCTCCACTAGAAATGGATGTCTAGGTTATTTTAATAAGGGGTTCCTCAAAACATCCGCTAGAGGTTCTTTTTCCTTATAGTGCTATAAACTAAGAACACTTATATCTATTCATCCTTGATAAATTTGAACCGGCTAAGGCACAATTACAACTACATCAAAGACCTATGGAAAAGGCCTTATCTACAATAAAAAATTTAAATTTTTCTTCTAAGACACTTTAAGACATTTTAGCATTCAAGACTAAGCCTAAATTATACTCGCAGCTCAAAGGATTGTTGATAAAGCGCTCAATGGAGAAGGTGAAAGCAAAGATAGAAAGCCTATAGAAGGAAATAAAATAATTTTATTCTCTTTACAAAACATTTATCGATAAAGGTTTGCCTCCTATCTCGGGATGAAAAGAATATTTTATTACAAAATAGGTTCACAATAATTTTCTAGTAATGAAAAGGAATTATCATTCCTAGTTTGAAATTATGGACACAAATTTGGTGGGGAGAGTTGAGAATTGAAAATTTGGGTAATACTTTTGACCTCCTCAAGAAAATTAGAAAAAATAAAACTTCCTCCAATTCCTTCAATTGAGGATGTAGTATACCTAGGGGGAATAATATAGGGTACAAACAGGAGGTACCCAAGGTAATAGTATGATATTAATAAGAAAGATAAATAACAATATAAATTAATAACAAAGTGGTTAACCCACATTATGCAAGGGACCACATGTAGCTAGGGAATAAAGTGATAAGCCCATTGTATTGGATACAGAGCTGATAACCCATGGTATCGCATGTATGAAACCTATATAGAGGCTAAAGACTTCCATTGAGACAGTCAAGGATTGTTTTATTGGCAAGCACATGGCTTCGTGGAGTGATCTCCTCTTTAAGGAGTGAATGTATGGTGTTTCCTCACTCAAGGGTTTTGATATTAATGAAGATCTAAAGTTTTATCTTCTATGGTGTTATTTCTTGGGTAGATTTTCTATTTCTCGTACATTTTCTTGTCATATCTATTACAAGTGATATCGAGCACTTCTCTGGGCAGAAAGCTTGGGAGATTTGTTTTTTAATTTTTTGTAGGAAATTTTTGGGTGGTGATTTTGCAAAGAAGATACGAAAATTTTGGCACTATTTTTTTAGAAATAAATAACAAGATCTATATTCCTTGCAAAAAAATACCCAATTTCAAAAACAAAATCACTCCAATCGGAGTCCAACATGAGGGCGATATCACCGATTTAAATTCAATTGTACGAGAGAAATGTTTCGACAACAATTTGTATACGGCAACTCTCCCGACATTTTTTGTAGATTTTGAAAGGTGACCAGGAAAAAAATTATATATCCGGGATCCTTGAAAAAGGACTCAATTTAAAAATTAAAAAAAAAAATCGGTCAAATCAAAGTCCAGATGAAGGAGTTATCACCGATTTAAAATTAGCCATTTTTTCAAAAATGTCAGACAGCGTATTGTACTGCAAAGACAAACATCTATGTTTTCGCAGTGCCTAGATCGAGATTTCACTACGTTGATAGATGCAAAATGACTATTCCACTTATGAAAAAAAATGGGTTATAATAAGGATTCTAAGTTATATTGACCAAGTAATGTCCATTTTAAATTTTTTTCCAAAGTAAGTGATTTTCTTCAAACCCCTTACTTTGTTTTAGAGGTTCTCGCAAGATGAAGTTTACAGGAAAAGATGATGACCCTACTATTGAAATTCTTTTTACAATATCACAAGGCTCAATACCAAAATTTTTGGATATACTCCATAGGTCTTCATATGAAAAGTGAGGCAAATAAATGGTGGACCTCACGATTGTACTGAGAAACTTCGAGAAAAAACTTGAAAAAGTCCTTTTGGACAAGTGGTCTCAAGTCAACAGAAGAAGGACTTCAAGAAGAGTCATAAAGACTTATTTTCTACTAATATTTCCATATTACGGTTCATGGAAGTATTTAGAAAGAGAACATCATTATGTCTATCATTCCTAATTGCAATCATAATTGTATCAATGTGAATTTGGCTAAAAAATTGTAAGTTCCAAGAAACATATTGAAAACACACAAAAGGATTGGTGAAGATGTTGAAATTTATAAAGATTTGAATATTTCTATGGATAGGTATGTGTTGCATTATGAACTTTATGCTTCGTATATGGTTGATGTAGATGTTGTTTTGGGACACCCTTGGATGGAATCAGAGGGTACCCCGTCAATTTTAATGTGAAAAATAAATTCATGAAGCTTCCGTATAAAAAAGAAAATTACATTGCAATATATTTGTACGAAGAACAATGCAGAGACTAGGGAGGAAGAAGCACAATTCTCAGAATAACATAGGCACATCGCATGATGAGCCTGATGGTAGACATCCAAACACAGACATCAAAGCAAAAAGTACTCAGCAAAAGCACCCGTACACCACTCCATCACCAATAGTGGAGGAATTAATGAAAGATATTCATCGCTAAAGCTTCAACATATCACCACCCGCATCCCCAATGAGACAACAACCACAAGGTGGAAATGGATTAACAACAAGGTAAACAACCCCCGGACAACACATAGAGAGGTGTGACGATCACCTTTCTCTAGGATGGCTAGATGCACGCGAATGGTACCAAAGGGAATACTCTTTGAGTAGATATTATTATTTGTGTTCTTTCTCATGTTTCGAGGATGAACATGTTTAAGGTGGGTGTAATGTAGTATACCTAGGGGTAATAATATAGGGTATTGATGGAGGTACCCAAGGTAATAATATGATGTAATAATGTAAGAATGATAAATAAATGGGCCATAGTTAATAAATAAAGTGGTTAACCCACATTATAAGGGACCACATGTAGCTAGGGAATAAAGATAAGCCCATCAGACTGATGTATGGTAACAGAGACCCATGGTAAATACCCATGGTATCACATGTATGAAACCTATATAGAGGCTAAAGACTCTCCACCAAGAGAGGTCAAGGATTATTTTGTTGGCAAGAACATGGTTTGTGGAGTGATCTCCTTCCTTAAGGAGTGAATGTATGGTGTTGCACTACCTCAAGGGTTTTGATATTAATGAAGATCCGAAGTTTTATCTTCTATGGTGTTATTTCTTGGGCATATTTTATATTTCTATACATTTCCTTGGCTGACTATTACAGAGGAATACATTGACTGGGAGATGAGGCTTGATAGCTAATACCCCGAGATAATAGGTAAAGGTAAATTTCAATAAAATCATCAAGCGTGTAGTCAAACCTCATGTGGGAGTCACTCCTACACCCTTGAATAATTGTACCTTATAAAATAAAAGACTAGTTGCAAACTTAAGTACGATATACGCTTTACCAAAGATTCAAGTATTTGGTGTCTTGAATGTGTCTCTTTTCTCATGTGATTTTACTATGTTTTTTTCACCTTCTCAAATTATCTTCAGATGCTTAAGATTTAAGTTTATAATTGAGTTTCATCCAATGTTAAGAAATCAATTATAATTTGTTTTAAGTATTTCCCTTGCCAAATAGATTGTTGGTGTATCAAAAATTCACTCTTGATAAGTGTTATGTTTCAAATACATTCCATTCTCGCTAAAGCTATATTAGGAATTCATCCTTGATAGATGCTAGTGATATAGTGGATCATCTCAATCCTTCTTCTCAAACTCGATAAATCAATTACTTTTTCCGATAGACATCGAAGACCTTGCCTTTACTTCCTTAGTTGTACGACTACCCTCTTGTTTTATCTTAAAACTAAAATGTTGACTCCATTTCCCAATCCTTCTATTATACATGATAACAAGTAGGGTTATTCTAGGTTGGTCTTGGGTTAATTAGGTTGAGTCAATTAGGTTTGAATGAGGTCTTGGAATTCAAATTTTCAAAAATGCACATATGTGAGGGGTTTTAAAGGTCAATCAGCTTAGTTTTCAAAGCATTTTCAAAACGTCACTTAAAAAATATTTTAGAATAAAGTATTTTTATAATTATTAATAATATGTTATATGGTTAATTATCTAATCACTCATAAAGTGGAATTATGTAATAAAGTGTGCATAAAATAAAATGTCTCAGGTTTAAAGGGCTAAGATTTGCCATGCTCGTATCAATGGCCCGCATTCAAGCCCGCACCACCTAGTGTTTCGAACGATATCAACAGGGGAGGGGTCTAGATAAAGACGTTTCACCAAAACCATTGTCGCCTACATGTCGCCATCCCATTCGACCGCAATCGCCCACCTTCCCGCCCTTCAATTCCACTTACCATCCCCCCCCCTCCGTGTAGGCTTCAAAACCTCCTTTTGAATATTTGATTCATTCCCGCCATATTTTCATACACATGCATATTTGGTCATGTCTTTTTCCACCGATTATCCCACCTCGTTCATTCAATTCGATTTTAGATTTAATCACTTCACCCTTATCCTTGAAAGCCGATTACGTACACCAACCACAAATATTTTCATTTCTTACGCTACATAAGACCTAGCTCTTACACTTAAAACAACCTATTGTTTTATGCTCGACAAATATATTTCCCACTATTTCACATTACACTATTTCACTATTCTCAGGCTACATGAGAGAAAAACATTGGTTTTGAAAGAGGCTACAAGTGGGAGGACAAGCCACAACTCCCAAAGAAATTCTCCACATTGTTAAAGAAACAAGATATCCGACTCCTCGTATCTCGTGAGGATATTCCAAATATGGCCGGTATCAAACAATGGTGCCACATGCCATATGACAAGGGAGCAGGATCTATTTCTACCCACCGGCTCAAGAGGGCCATTGGATGCTTGGCAAGGTGTGGGATCCACACTCAAAGGAACAATGGTACAAGAGAGGGTTCAATTGTATTTGAGTTATAATCGTATGGACTATAGCCTTTCATCATGTTCTATATGTTCCTCATCCGAGAGCAAATGCGCCCGTTTCGGCCTTGAGGATCAAAGCTATAGATTTCAAGTCAAAGGAGATTAAGTACGCTTATGGCTAGGAGGGAGTTGTGTATGATGAGGACTCCATCATACTATGGATTAGAGAGGAACAATTGTATCGATTATGGGTTCGACCTCTAGTTCGAGAGGGACATAGATCTAGTCATGCAACATTTTTTAGGGAGGTAGGTCAATCGCCTTGGCGACCCAATTCGGTGGAATGGACCCAAATTTGAAGAGATGGGGTACTCGCATGACTTCGACGAAGATTTATCCGGTATCCATAGCACATATGAAGTCGAGTTTCCAGACATTTAGAGGAGCAAAAGTTGCTCCATTTTTGCAGGGAGCATCACTTTGAAAAACTTATGAAAAATGATTTTAAAAAACTTTGTGATTCTACTCTACTGATAAAAAATTATATTAGTAAAATGTTTAACATGTAGCTCCAAACCAATATTATGAATGTTGGTTTCATTATTTTTCACTTGATAATGTCACTAAGCATCAATCAACCTCCCAAGGTGTTTATATCAAGTGCGACCAAATTAGATGGAGACATGGTAGCATATTTTTTTACATTGGTCACAATTTTTCTCAAGGACATATTTATTGCAACCTTAAAAGTGAGGATCCTACCGTTGTTGAGATCCTCTCTTACATGAAAATATATATAAATTTTTACCTTATATTAAATCCGGGCATATAGCTAAGCAAATGTTTCCATTACAACAAATAATTTAATGACAAGGATACAATAGACATAATTGATTTTCAAATTTCTCATGGAAGCCACCACATAGTAATGACTCAATCATATGAAGAAGGTGGATCACCCGCATTAAAGTTTACTCAAGGTCAAGTAATACACTTACTTGGCCAAGGATTATTGAATATTATTAAAATGTATCAAGTTCATTTTGAATTTCATGCTCTACCCGTGTCTCCGTCCTAATGTTAATGTCGATATGCTTAATATTCATCATGGGGAAGTGTTGTCTATAAATTTATTTTTACAATTATCATATACCTAATTAGACTATGAGTCCAAGAACCATCAAGATTCGATTTTAGATTTGTGTCCCATAGAATGATATGCATATTCAAAGAGATTTCACTCACAACTCATTATCCAACAATCACAGATAACTCACATCGATTCTCTTAGAGACATAGAAGTAGTTACCACAATGAGATATTTTCTATTTCTTTCAAACTTTTCAATCTCCCTTTACACAAAAAAATGCCATCACATATATACAAAATAGAGCTAACTTGTCTTCTCCTCTTCGAATGAGGAAAAAACAAGATTGAAATTATAAATTCTATCCCTAAATATCTCTAACCAACTACCATGTATTTGATCAACAAAACGGTGACAAGGAAGGCACCACCAAACCAACTACGTATGCTCTTGAGGAAGTGCTTACCGAAGAAAAACTTTATATGTCGATCGATCTTATCCAAAAAATCAAGAGGCTTCTTACAAAATTAAACCAGAGACTCGCATTTTTAATTACGATTATAAGAGACCAAATGAGAACCGTGATGACCCAAATCCATTAACATGGGGTAAGAAGCCCATTTAATTATCCCATTTATTTATTTATGATTTTAATTTTCTTGTACCTTCATAAAAAAAACTCTTTATTTTACGTATTTTTAGGAGTTTGATCCTCATAGAGACTATGGGGGTCGATGTTGGTAGCGTAATCCATTACTCGCTTGTGAGTGATGCACTAAACACATCGACCATTAATGCAACTCCCGAACAGTGGCATGCCATTATCCGTACCCACTAAAAGTGCAATGTATGATTTGCACATGATGCGCACTATGATTCCATCACATCTAGTCAAGCAAGCTTTCCTATATCTACTCGTGTTACTAGCATGGTAACACCATCGCTACATTCGTAGATGATGACCATGTTCCCATGAAATCGGGAAAAGCTTCTAGGTATTTAAGAATTTTTTTACATATTAAGTATGATCTAATTGAAATTTACATATAGAGTGTCATTATTTTCAAGTAATGATAATATCGTTTTGTAGGAAATGATACCTTATATCTATGCTTAAATGAGGTAGCCTAGAACTGCTTAGGCCCATGGAATTCACACAAGGTGGACTTTTCAAAATTAAAAGTTCAAGGAAGAAATTACCAATATGTTGGTTGGCTTGTTCGAAGATGGTACCTTCAACAAAATGGAGTTACCATGAAGGAAGACCTATATTTAAAATATCTCATAGGGACCAAGATAGGGTTCATTTGCAAAAGAACCTAAGTATGAGTGCCCTTAAATGATTTTAGAAAGTGAGTGGAAAGCCTCCTAGAAGATTCAAAGGATAAAAAACTTCGAAATAAGGGAAGACACCACCCTAATTGCAGAAGGTATGAGGCACTTATTAATGTAATTATGATTCTTTCTCATCAATATTGTGACATGTAATTAAGCTTAATCAATATCATAAATATAGGCTCCCTTATACATCTAATTCCACACCGAAAAGAATACAAAAACATGGCCAACATCATCTTGGCCCTAGGGGTTACTCAAAATGGCCGCAAAAAATTAAGTATAAAAAAAAGAAAATTCCGCATCCAAATTTTAGATTCTTAATCATTTTAATTTAATATCAGAGAAGAAAAAAATCCATGTTGTCATGCAAAATTTAAGGGCTGAATAATTCAATGAAATCCTCCCAATGAGGAAGACTCAAGCTTTCTTACAACCACGGATATCAAGTCGTTGTTGAACATAGGACAAGCATGGGGTCTTCATGTACTAGTTCTCGCTCCCCACCTCGACCGAGGTAAATAAAAGCAACGAAGAGAATTTATAAATTAATACTTATATACAATTTATTGTATTTTATTTTTTGGCCATAAAGTAATGTGCTTGATTGTAAAAAGTAGGCAACAAGAAATACAAACATTTCCCAAGCAATGATATAGACATGAGCCTAGTGGCAAAGGGAGGAAATTGACACCGATGTTTAGCTCGATTTTGAAGGTATTTCATGTGAATTATATTTTTTTTTAGTATGGATTAGAATTATATATATTTAAAAATGCAAATGTGGTACATTAATTATAAATATTCTTGGTTTTACTCTAGATCATGTAAGTGATGAGGCCGTACAAGAGGAGGAACTCTATGGCCACATATGAAAGCATCCCCGCTTCCTCTAATATTGAAGTAGGTAATGAAAACTCTACTACCTTTTTACTAATAAAACACTTGTATTAATAATTACTATAAATAATAATTTAATATTTTATTCTTATTGAAATTGATGCTCTCACGCCTTACAAAGAGTACGTACGTTTTCACCGTTGGGAGCAAGACATGTTATAGTCAAGGGGATGAATTCCTTGTTTATACATGAAAAATTGTACAGAAAACCAAATAATAATTGGATTTGTACTTGTAATTTAATTAGAACGACCTCGTTTCGCATTATGTATAGCATATAGTTTATTATAAATCATACCGAGATCAAATATTTTTTAAACTCTACGAATGAATAAATGAATAAATGTTTACTATATATTTCTTTATTTATGACGTATCTTAATATCTTTCATTCAAATATTTCCTAGTAGATAGATTGGGTATCGAGGAATTTAGAGTGATGTGGGGGGAGGGTCCATGAGAGATTCCACCTTCACGTGGTTGACCTCGTTCGCATGAAATAAATTAATATTTGGACAATATTGGAGTAAAAATCCGAGATCCAACAGAGCAACAACAAGGTCAATGGCGACTTTTTTTCTTTCTTCGCCGAGTGAAGGGAGGTTTTCCGAGATTAAACTACACCAAGACTTTATTCTCGAAACCAAGAGGAGCTCCTTCGTGTATTCATGCACTCAAGTTTTTTTTAATTATTATTTATTGGTGCCGCAAATTTAATAATTGGTCAAATTTAATCTAAGTCCGCTCATTGGTTTGATGAATATGTAGGACAATCTTGCCAATTTGGATGTTGAAGAGGAAAAATATCTAATAAAATATCTCAAAAAGGTAACATTATATATTTAGCATTCGATTTTTTGTTATTACTAGGAATTTGTTTGGTGGTTATTATTACTTGAGAAACCTATGTTTTATCCCTTTTATATATTTTCATGTGTACCCTATTTCTTAGAATTAGAGATACTTGTCCTCTCTATCTATTCATTATTATCCGGTTTTCAAGCCGAAGTTTGGGAAAATAGGAGGGCTCCAAGGAAATTGTTGTTAACTTTAACAAGGTATTTCTTTGAAGTTTTGAAAATTTGATCTCAAACTAATCCCGCCCAGACCCTTTAATGTAGATGCATCCCAATTACCCATATTCGGGTTTCAGCTGTTGTGCAACCGTATATGCATCTGTCATGTGTTTCACCCGTTACCAAGTGAAATAATGTACATGGGATGCGAGGTTCAGAAATTTTTCCTTAAGAGGATTGTACTCGCAATTCTATGTAGATTGCATGCCAATCCTCTTTTGGCACAACAATTTTGAAGCTCGCATCCCATGTACATTATTTCATTTAAGAGAATTATTGAATTGAAACACATGACAATTACAAATTATCCAATTTTTCAAGTACCTAAACCATAATCCGAGTAATTTGGTTAAATATACATTAAAGGTCCGGATTGAGTTACTTTGAAATCAAATTTTCTCGAACTTCAAAAGGAAAATACCTTGTTAATGTTATCAACCATTCCTTGGAGCATATTCCAATAATTTTTCAACAATAACTCATCGAATATTCGACGTACATTTAAGAAGTGTCTAATATTCGTCGCCCCGATCAATCTAACCAGCTTGCGTATATCCGTCTCTCATCTAACGCAAAATATCGTTGGATCCATAACATCTTCATAAAAGGAACATAGATAATGTCGCTTATCCGACATATACACAAACCGGTAGACTCGATAGTTTGGTCATCGACCGAAAGTCATAATGTCACCAACCGATGTATGATGGTTGGATATTTCCGATAAACACATCCAACAAGATGGATGTCAGATTCGACCTTGGTTACAAATTAAAACATTTCCTATGAAACAACTATACGTCGAACAAATTCTAGTTATCGACAATTTATTTGGTATCAAGGATGACAAGAGCATCCGACGCATGTGCTCTTCTGACGATATCCTAGTTTTCAAATATCTAACAAAATCCCACCGATGATATCTATGTCTCGGGTTCATTGATACGAAGTTGAGTTGTATAAATGACGAAGTGACATCATATTTTTGCCCCATTTTTACTAGTTTCCTACCGAAACGAAACCAACATAACAAACATGACAACATGACAACCATACCCCTTATTGGAGCTATATAACGCAACTCATTGCATTATTTACATATATATAAATATACAGAAATAACCAAAACATCACATCAAAACATATATCAAGGCACATATGCTCAACTAGCGAATAGAGAAGGATACGTAGCTCGCATTTGATCCGCCATATCCCATGTAGCTTCATCAAGCCCAAAGTGCTTCCAATGCACTTTAACTCGATTGATTGCTCGATTATAAAGACGAGAATATTTCCTCACAAAATACACCGATGTGTTTCGACTAGAATTCCCCCTTCTTCCACCTATAATACAAACTGAATCACATGATCATCATATTCACATACTTCTTAAGCAATGACACATGGAAAAAATCATGGAATTTCACTATTGGAGGCAAGTTAGTAGGCCATTGGTAAAATTCTCTCAATTATCTCTTTAAAGGTCCGCAAAACTGAGGTGTCACCAGATAATACACAATACTAAAGGAGCTCCTCCTCGTTCGATGAGGCACACATGCTCCCCAACCTAAAACTCCTCCTTAAGTACCCCGGGCTGATCTGCATAATTCTTCTTCCCCGTCTCATGTTGTCGTTAGATTCTTCTTTCGATAGTATGCATTTCCTATTTCATCTCTTCCAACATGTTAGTTCCAATCAATACCCTATTCACCGGATCACTCTAACTAATGTGATTATTACAAATTTTCACATAAAGTGTCTCAAACAAACTCATCTTCAAATATTCCTAATATACATTATTGTACGCAAAATCTACCTATGGAAGATACTTTCCCACTTCGTTGTTGATGCATGACGTACATCATCAACATGTCCTCAAGAATCCCGCCGACCCCTTGTCTATAGATGATAAGTTGTACTAAGGCTAACTTTGTACCCAAAACTACAAATAAATCTTTCTAGAACTCAGAAGTAAACTTGGAATCTTTGTCGAATACACCTTCTTCGGAACACCATGCAACTCCTCACTATATATCCGATGAATACATGTGCTACCTCGCATTAAATTAGTATACTTAATTGGAATTAAGTGTGCTACCTTTGTCAACTCAACCAAAACCATAATAGAATAATGTTGTATAGATGTCCTCGCAAACCTTATAATGAAATCCATGGATATGGCTTCCCATTTCCACTCTAGAATCAAAATAGGTTGTAATAACCCACCTGGATTCTTACACTCTACTTTTATCTATTGACAATCCAAACACCTAGCCACAAATTCCACCACCTCTTTCTTCATATTTAACCAATAGTATAACTTCTTCATAACTATAAAATATTTTTGATATCCCGTGACCCGAATATGGATTAGCATGAAATTCTCTCAAGATAAGTTTCTTGAGTTCATTATTTCTTCGACACATAGATCTTGTCTCTAAATCTCACCAAGCCATCTATCGTGAGATCATAATCTATCCCGACCACTTGTACCCCGTTGTTTTAATTTTTCTAAGTCATATACTTGTCATCTTGCCGCCCTGCATGCAATATTCTCTTGCAAATCTGTCCCATATGAACTCATAAATGTTATGTGATTCACTTGTACTCTTCTACTAAGAGAATCTACAACCCCGTTCTCTTTACCCTTAATGTACCTAATCTCAAATTTAAACTCACCGAGCGTAGTTAACCACCTAAATTTTCCCGACATTCATATTAGGTTGGTAAACAAGTATCTTAGCCCACTATGATTTCTCATTAATACGAACCTCCTACCACGAAGATATTGTCTCCACATCTTCAATGCATGAATGATCACCGCTAACTCAAGATCGTGTGTCACACAAGCTTATGCCCGTGCTCATTCTCGTTTCCTATACTACCTTCCCTTCCTACATCAGAGCCCCATAAATTTATCTCTTGCAAGCATCCGTACATACCACAAACTCATTTTCTAGATATACAATCTTCTTCAATACTAGAGCACTTGTAAGTAACTACTTCAACTACTCAAAACTAGTTATACATTCCTAAATCCATTCAAATTTCTTTCCTTTCCTCTCGCAATAATGTAATAAGATAGGAAATTCGTGGAGAAGTTCATGATGATGCTCCTATAGTAACCTGCTTTTCCCATGAATGATCTAATCTCATCCACATTCGGTAGGTGTTTCCCATTCCATAGTATCTCTAGTCTTTTCCACTTCCACCGCTATACCTTCGTTGGAAACCACATGTCCCAATTAAGGAATTTTTTTCTAAAATAAATTACACTTAATAAGTTTGGCATACAACTAATGCTCTCTTATAAATCTCAACACGGATTCTAGATGTTCTACATGTTATTCCCCATTCTTAGAATATATCAATATATCATCAATGAATACTATCACAAACTTGTCCATACAAGGATGCAACACACTATTCATCAAACACATGAAAGTAGCTAGAGAATTATTCAAACCAAAAGGAATCACAACAAACTCATAATTGCCATATGTGGTCTAGAAATAAACCTTTAAATTTCCTCTTCTTCGATGTGTACCCAATTATATCATGATCTCAAATTGGTATTCAAGAACATCATTTCTCCCTTCAATTGATAAATTAAACCGTTAATCCTTGATAATGGGTACTTATTCTTGATCATCGCCTTATTCAACTTTATATGGTCAATACACAACCTAAGTGTACCATCCTTCTTCCTCACAAAAATAGCAGTGCACCCCAAGGGGACACATTTGGCCTAATGTATCCATTTTCAAGCATTTCCTTAAACTCGTAACTTCAATTCCACCAACTCTAGAGTTCTAACTCGTATGTTGCCTTCGATGATGGTGCTACTCCCAAAATCAACTCAATAGAAGATTCAATTTCCCTATGAGGTAGTAAATATGATATCTCTACCGGAAACACATCCTCAAACTACTCGCAAAACTAGACACTTCAAGACTTTTTCATCCTCAACATCCTTACCCTTGTCACAATAAACATGAACTACAAATAATATACACCCTTTCTTGTTATTATTATTCTTGGCCTACATAGTTATAACCATTCTCACTTATGTATTCTTCTTCTTCCCCGCAAGATCCTCTTCTCTCCATCATCATCCAAGCACTCAATAGTCTTATTGCAGCAATCCACCTTAGTTTTGTGAATGTACAACCAATCCATACCCGATAACATATTGTATGTGATCCTAAAGTATAATTATATGCGCTCATGTAGACATAATGTTCGCATCACAATGCACAACTTCTTACCCAATGATGAGCTATTTTCTGCAGTACTTATGCTAACCGCACCAACCAAGACTCCACATGCACTTCTTTACTCAAACCACACTCATCCACTAGGTCGTAGACTCGATATGACTATAGCCGTATCCAAGTTCAATAAAAATAGAACAAATTGATCACAAATCTTACCTTCCATATTGATAATATATGCCCGATGATCGACTTGCCTACTATCCAATGCCGCATAAATCGAGGGAATACTCGTCCAACATCCCCAACTATCTCGTTGCTCATAGGCACTATAAATTTATGGTTTACCACTTGTTAGGCCCCAATTTTTATGTTTAATTCACATTATCACCCAATGCTTACTCATTCTTTCTTCATTGTTATTACTATCATTTTGTGGAATTATCGGCTAGTATCTCAAACTTGAGCATGACTTCGGGTAATTGTTCATTATTTAACATATTTCCTTTATTTCAATAAGATTTGCATCAAAATGATTATTGATGATGGTGCTTGTGTTGTTTTCAGAAGTTTTATGAAATCACGGTCAAAGATATACATGTGTCAACAATTAATTGCACCAAGTTTTGTTCCTACACCAACACTCCTACACTAGCATTCTCTGCACCAATTTGGGGCTTTGACATCTCAACACGCTTTGTGGGGAAAACAAAGATGGTTATTGTCAAAAATGATGTTATAACACCTTCCCATGATTTTTATTGCACCCATCTCGCATGTGTGTGGGTATCTAGAAGCAAATCAACAAATTTGCTCAAAATCTACATAGTTTCCAAACTTCCAAGTTTGACCTGCTTCTGCGTGCCAACTCGGAGGTGAATCTCAAACATCCGAGAAATGGGTTTTGTACCAAATATAACATATTATCTAGAACCCAAAATATTTCCCAAGATTCACATTATTATAAATTTTACATGCATGTATTTGAAGTATTTTTATAAAAAAGACAATTTTTCCAGAATTTAGGATCTTGCCCATATTTGCCAAAAAATCGAAAATTCATATTAGATCTTCATTTTATCAATGGGAAAATGTTTTTTACAACTCTTATCGGATGGGAAGTAGTTGGGATTCAATCCCTCATATTGTTTGTAAGGACTCCGGGTTTGTCTAAAGCCAAATTTGTAATGTACAATTATTAAAAAAAAACACGTAGTTATGCTAGAGAGGGAGGGAAAGGAACCATTCTATCGTACTTTCACATCATTGGATCAATTTTAGGCCCCCCCTTCCCTACACTCATTTGGAGGTTGGATTCATTTTTTTGAAATGCATATTTTCAAAATACTTTTAAATAAATAATGAACTAATGTCAGCTCTATTCACTTTTTGTTATTGTTTTATGTGAATATTCCTTTGCGTAGCCGTATTTTCAAGTTTTTAGAAGGGAAAAGAGCTAGTTGGATAAGGCCCAGCCGAAACCAAATTTCGTTCTCCCTCTATTTCATAGGAGTGTTGTATTTTATTATTGTTACACTAAAAATTGTCATCCCGATATCTCTTCTATGTGTATGAGCTCATTATTACTCATACTTCCTCCCTTTCACAAGTCTAACATACGCTTCTCATGTCAAGCCTTGAAAATCGAGAAAAGTTCCTAAAAATATCCTAAACTTTGGTATCGCACTTTCTATCTGCCTCGCGTCCCACACCTAATGTTTATCTTTTCCGCGTATCAAAACGTACTTTATCTATGGTAAAAGTGCGGACCCCCGTAAGATCAAAAAGGTGCAAGTAATTTCCAAAAGGCTCAATAAAAGTGAATTCTAGAAGTCCCGTAAAATATCTGCGTGATAACCGCCTATGAGGTGCATGAATCCCCTTACCTTATGGAGCTAACCCCTTGATGTGAGGAGCTTATCCCTTTGAAGGAGGATTCATCCTCTCATAGCTGGAACAAGAAAACCTCTCTATTCTACTATAAAAAGAGGTACTGGGTAGCCTCAAAGGAGAGTCAGTTTAGAATATTTGAAGCTAAGTGCCGTTGAGATTTAGACTCCTATTGATTAAGACTTTTGTGAGGAGAGAATACATACCTCTATTCGTCTTGGTTGAGGATTGTAGAGTTTATCAAAGTAAAGGAGATTCCTACTTCTGACTCTCGAAAGTCCCGTGAAACATCAAGGTCAGTTGTAAGGATTTTCTTCTTTTTAATTAATACAAATATACTCATTTTTCTCAATAAGCTTTCAATCAATGGTTTATTTCATAGATTCCTTGATCACTATGGTAAGCATGGTTTATAATGATTTCTTATACATTTTTCTATGTAATAGTTTGTCTCGTTTGTGATCGCAGGGTTTACGAGGAAAACTCCTTCAAGTGCACGAGGGACAATAACGACTTCAAATAAGCAATCGAAAAAATGGTAAGTCCTTAACACCTCTATGTAGATTTTCATAGATAATATATATTAGAGAAAAGATTAGTCTATTTGGTCGTTTGTTGCTAGATACTTTTAGTACTAGGGAGATCGGTCTTGTCCGCAAGACGGATTTATCAGCCAACAAATTGGCGACTTCGCTGGGGAAAGAACTTGTTGTTTTTGGTTCTCTTTTATTTTGATTTGAGGAAACGTTTTTCCTAGTTTTTGATTGATAGACATCTGCCTGGGTAGCTTATATTTTCTTTTTTTTTGAAAATTTTGAGATCTTTTATGTTTTTCTCTAATTTTGTTACACCATTTTTTGGTCATCAAACCCATTATCGTTAGATGAACCCAAGTACACCATGTAAGACCAATTTTACCCCAAGTAAAATCACTTTCACCACATTTGTTTACACTTCTTGATCATATTTAACCCAAATCAAGGTAATTAATTAAGTAAATCATTATTTATTTAATAATTTCCTAAGAATAAGTTATTTAAATCATTATTTAAATATTATTCCTAGTTAAATTTGACTAAGTCATTTTTAAATAATTAAATAAACCATTATTTATTTAATTATATTCCCCTCATTTCTCTTAAATAATAAATAAATCATTTATTTATTTGTTATTTATAAATAAAGGAATTGACCCAAGTCAAAAACCCTTTTCCCTCCAACAAATATAATAAAATAATCCTAAAGGGTGATTCTAGAAGATGTTTAATAATATTTTATTCATGCACCAGGTTCTAGAACACCCCAATATTTTGTTATAAATAGGAGGGTTTTTCCCATTCATTAGTCACCTTCATTGCATTGGATCACACTAGATCAGCTTTTGGTCACCATTTTTCATTTCTGTTTTATGAACTCCCATTGAGTTCCATGTTTTGTTTTCCACAATAGTTAGAGAGAGAGACCATTAATATAAAACACTGAGGACTTCTAAGAACCCAGCCCACTGAGGAGAACCGGAAAACACCTTTCTTTTTTTCCTCTCAGGTGCCCCATTCTTCGATATAATAAAAAAGATTCTTTTAAACATATGTGTTCTTGTCTTGTCCATTGGTGCTTGTACTTTACTTTACCTGCTTAATATCTTCCACATATAGATTTAGATGTGTACAGCTTATTGCAGATTTTAAGATATTTTGCAGCCATAACTTATGTTAGGGCTACTTGATATGCGTAGCTAAAGTGAGTTTTTACGACAAAAAATTCATGCTAACAATTGGCGACTCCACACGGGTTTTCTTTTGCGACCACTGTCATTTTCTATTTTCCTGCATATCCAGCTGTTTCAGACCCTAGGGTTTCTCTTCAGTTTTCTGTTTTTCCTATTTTTATGCTAGTTTTTTCTCTAAACCCTCAAACAGTCAAATTTCTCACTTTCGTGTGTTTCTGGCCTTATTGTGTAGGTGACCGACATCAGTCGCAGCTAAGAAAACACAATTTTCTGAAATCTTCCGCAACTGGCCCTGGATCTGCAGGTCGCAATTATCTGCCCAAAAAGTGTGACCTGGCCTTGAGGTCGCACTTTTCTGCCCTATATCTGCGACCTAGCCTGAAAACAGGCCCAAACCTGCGACCTGCAATTTTTTCTGCAATCTGCCAGCGCTTTTTCTGGGTTTCACTGAAGCTTCTGTCAGGGTGTTCCAGCCTCTGTCTCCACCTGTTCAGACCTGTTTCTGATCTATTTCACTCACCTAAGTGGGACTCTTGCCCCTTAGGGCTTCAGTTCCCTCCATTTTTTGTGGGAGAGTTTTTTGCTATTTTCAGACGTCTGCATTTCCAGAAGCTTCAGCCTTATTTCAGATCTGCTAATCTCTTGTTCAGATCCTCACAGGTCAGCTTTTCTTCCCTTTCTATACACTGCCTTTTGCTTTGTTTGGGTTATGCTCTAGGTTCACCCCTTTGGCCCCCTCTTTTTAGCTGATCTCCTATTTCTTAGCAGCAACCTTGCCCCTGCCTCTTTGCTGCTTTCTGCACCACTTTCCAGCAGATTTCTCCATTAAATCCCAGTCCCTCCCGACCTTCGATCTATTAGTCTCTTGTTAGCGTGCTCTGCCCCTTCTAGACTAGATTTGAGTGACCCACCGGCTTGGGTTCGATTGCTACCCTTTTAGTTGTTAATTTTCTGTTCTTTCAGTTTTGTTTACTGCAAATTTCTTTTCCATTACGCAGCACACTTTTTTTTACTCTCAAAACGTCTAGGTTTAATCAATTAAAATTAATGCACGCCACACACTGACCGTAACTGAAGAAGAGCCTGGTTAACACCGCCTAGCAAAGACTCTAAAATTAATCGACACTACACCTCCTCACCCTTGTCACGTCTTGCCTTTGCACCTTGCTGCCCTTGTCGTTCTTTCTTCTTCCCATCATCATTGCGCCTCCAAGGCGTTTCTCCCAGCGACTTCTTGGCCTTCATCCTCAGTTTCCGGTTGGTCAACTTCCTCCTTCCCGTCGTCATCGAGTAAGTCCTCCCCCTAGTCCGCCCTCCAACTCTTCCTCTGATTGCTCGGGTTCTCCCCATCCTTCTGGTTCTCCCCCCTTTACCTTTACCATGTCTAGTTCTGGACCTAGCCCTAACCCAAGTTCTACTGCCGGGTCCACTTCCAGTGGAACCACTACGGGACCTACCTCGATTGCCCCATTACTTCCGTATATGGCTGGCCTCAGTCTCCCCGACTTCAATCAGCTTATCAATGATCCTATCCACCACGATGTCAGTTGGCCTGCTATGCCAACCAAGCTCCCCTCCGACATTCCCAAGTTCGAGGGCCTTGCTAGTGAAGATCCCTCCAATCATATCCGATCTTTCCACATGTGGTGCCCCTCTAATTCCATCACCGACGACTCCATTCGTCTCCGTTTATTCCAACGCACCCTTACCGGCGACGCATCCAAATGGTATGTCGATCAAGCCACCTCTTCCCATACCACTTTTGCCACCATTTCCCAAGCCTTTTTGTCTTATTTCCAGCTCCCTCTCCGATATGACACTGGCACCGAACTGTTGACCTCCTTTCAGCAATCCTCTTCAACATGTCTCTCTGCTCATGTCCAAGAGTGGCGACGACGATGAAGCTTGTGCCGTGCTCCCCCCTTTGAAGATCGCGTTTACATGGATTGGTTCCTTCGCACCCTCCTACCACCCATTGGCAAAGATGTCGCATCCCATTTTCCCCAAACTGAAGAAGTCGCCCTTCAAATAGCTTTGAAGTATGATCTTATTTATGCTCAATCCGGTTATGTATATACCGTCCTTCCTGACCTTCCCAAACCCGGTGGTCCTAACGCCTCAGGATCCTCTCATTTCGCTGATGGTATTGTCGGAGCTCTGTCCCATACCACTGCCTAGCCTCTTACTCCCTATGGTTTTTCCCCCAGAGGGGCCAGCACCTCTAGCACCTTTTCCCCTCCCGGCAACATGTACCCTGGGTACGGCATGCCTCCCCCCTTTGCCCCCCTGCCTCCATACCTCAATGTGGCCCCTTCTCACCTTTATCCCTATCCTCAGCCTGGTGTCCCCGCTCCCCCTGCTTTCGGATCTCCCACTCCCTTGCCGCCTCCCCCCCCACATTTACTAACCCCCACAGGGCACATATTTGTGAAACAAGGGGCGCCTCCTTCTCGACGGAGGCGTGGCAATCCATCCACCCCTGGCAATCGTGGACCCACTTATTCCAGTCTGGACCCTAACACCGCCAACTAGCCACAAGGCTCTCAACCCAAGCCCGACCGACCTCTTCGCACCAATAAACCTTGTTCATGATGCGGTGTTTATGGTCATTACACTAACAATTGTCCCCTATTACCTCAGATGCGACAAATGTGGGAATCCCAACCCACCGTGCAGGGTCAACATTCCTCCCCAACCACCTCTCCCCATCCAACCCCTGTCCAACCTGTCGTGTTCACCGATCCTTTCCCTCAGCAAGGATTCGTAGCTACTCAATCACCTCATGCCCCTAGCACAACTCAAAATTCCCCTTCTGGCACCTCTGATTATCAAATTCTCATGATGGCCTCTAACCCCCCTCTCACTATCAACCTTAACCTCCAAACTCGGTCTCGTCAATATTCCCCACCTCCCGTTTCGCCTGTCGCTGAATCCCCATCATCAAGTTCTATGGAGCCTCTATCGACACCCAAGGGTCCCTTACAAATCCCTCCCCCCAAAGTTGAGGTTCACACCAAAATTCCTAAGGGTTCCTTATGCCGAAATGCTACCTCTGTTCGGGCTACCCATTCCTACAGCATAGTGTATGATCTGGCACAATATCCGGCTGCCATTTCAACGCTGGAACTTTTCCAGTCATGTCCTTCTCAAAAGAAAGCTCTACTATCTTCCGTGGGTGCTATAGATCCTGCTGATGACCTGTTAATTGTTTTTGATGCCCGTCAGTCCGACCACCCCCCTCTTCCTCCTTCAGTTGCTTTCCAAATGCCCGTCAAAATCCGAAATGCCAATGTCGCTCATTGTATCATTGATAAGGGGGCATCTACCTGTGTAATTTCCGCTTTGGTTTGGAAACAACTCGGATCCCCTGAGCTAGCCCCTTCCACCATCACCCTCCGTGCATGGGATGGCCATGCCTCCCAACCCATTGGTATTTTTCGTTACTGCCCTATTACCCTTGCCGGTAAGACTATCTGTGTCGACGTTGAAGTTATCGATGCCTGTTGGAAATATGATGCAGGATGTTGTCCTTGATGGCAACCCACTGAATGAAGATGAAAACATGCGACTGTTGACATGTGTTGTTCTTGATGGCAAACCACCTAATGAAGTTATGCTTGACTTGATGGACTTAGTAAATTATGTAAATCTGATGTGATATGATGTTTGTTGACAATATGATGCTAAGTGTTGTCCGTGAAAGGCAACCCACTTGATGAAGATGATGACAACTTACTTGATGAAGTTGTGCTTGAGAGAATATGTCCTTGATGAAGGAAATCTGATGTATCTACAGTGTGAACAGAAGGCAATGAAGAAAGGAATTCATCATGTGCTAATTCTATGATGAAAAAGAGTATGTTTCTTGGTATACGCGGATTGTCCTAGGGAAAGTCACGTATGCACGCGGAAAGGAACATGCCAAGTCGCGTATGGGCTAAAGCGCTCAAAAAGTGCAAAACCAAGGGTAACCACCATGGTATTGACCCATTGTATTGGGTAATGATCCGCCTAATTGACCCCGTCCAGGTAGTTTTGGGCTTATGGTATTGTTTTGGTCCATGGTATTGAAAAAGGGGGCTCATGGTATTGAAAAGGGTAAACCTATATAAGGAGAAGAAATTCATTGTGCAAATCATGAGTGTGGGAGCAAGATGTCTGAACTTGAATGAATACTTCTCTATGAAGTATATCTGTATGGAAAGGGTAAAGGTTTGATGATAGATCTGAATCTATGAAGCACTTATGAAGAAATGATGAAGTGGGATCTTTAGATCTGAAATGTACTTGTATTTGCTAGATCTGTTTATGGAGTGATTAGATCTGTGATGAGGCGAACATCTAGGCGAACATCTGTCTGAAGCAAAAGGGTAGATCTGAACTGAATATCTGATCTGATGAATTATGCTGCTCTGTAATGATTGAAGATCTATACGCTACTTCGCCGCGGAGGAAGCGCGTATATAGGCGGCTTCAGCGAAGAGAAAGCGTGTATGCGCAATAAAATATACACTGAGGTATACGCTGGTTTGTGTGGACGGAAGCGCGTATATACACGACATCAGTGAAGTGAAAGCGCGTATGCAAACTAGGGTTTGCTGAAACAAAGGGTATGAAATATCTGATCTGTTCTGCTATGTTTCTGCTATCTGATCTGTGTTGATAAGTATCTGTTGGTGATGTATGTCTGTTCTTAAAAGTATGGAAAGGGTCCAGTATGAAAATATGATGAAATGTGGCCCGCAAGTGTTGTTCTATTGAAGTGGTTGGATCCAGTGTGAAAATTGATGAAACGTGGTCCAAGGTGGTGCTGAGGGTTGTAGCCTTCAGTCAGGGGGTTGTAGCTCCCTTCCAGGTGAGGCTGGTAAACGAGATCGGGGGGTCGTAGCTCTCTTCCAGGAGAGGCTGGTAAACGAGTCAGGGGGTTGGAGCTCCCTTCCAGGAGAGGCTGGTAAACGAGCGCAGGTGGGTGCCTGCGTGCTGGTCAAGTCTGCGCCAGCACATATGTTGTAAGATGTTTTCTCTATAATAAAATATTGAAGGCTGAGCAACTGCAGCGGTGGTTTTCTCCCGATTTGGGTTTCCACCTAAAAATCCTCGTGTTCATGTGTGATCCTTTGTGTGATGGTTTATTCTGTTCTTACTGCACATGTTTACTGTTTATTGAACATCTGATGAATGAATGATGGAATAATATAAGTGAAGATTTAATGACAGATCTAGATCTCTGTGTATACGCTAGTTTCATAAAGGGGATCCGCGTATATACGCTAGTTTACTGAAAGAAAGTAGCGTATGGGTTTTAAGGAATGAAAAAGTAAAAAGATTTGATTATGCAGTAAATACTGATTCACCCCCCCCCTCTCAGTATTTTTCCCAACAATGCCCCTCTTGACTACAAAATCCTTTTGGGGCGTAGTGACACCTATGCCATGTCTTCCGTCCCATCCGCAGTCCACCGCAAAATGTTTTTCCCCCATAATGGAAAGATCGTCACCATTGACCAGTTGTCGTATCACAAACCTCAATCCCAGACCTCACCTGAGTCCACCATCTCTACTGTCACCAATAAGAAAATTTTTGATTCTTTGACCAGCGTCTCCCATTGCGTCTACAAAGACTCCTCTTTTCTTGGCACCTTCCCCGGTCCTCCCCCTCCTCCTATCTCTGATCCTAGCTTGGCGAATGTTTGCATGATGCAATCCTCCCAAGTTTCCCTCCCGCACCCTCCCTCGGCTAGTCAGCAACCTCCATCTTATCCACCACACCCTGCTCCTAGCCCTTCGCCTCATTTTACTCAACCCCTCCCCCCGGGCCCTCCCCCTCTCCCTCACACTCCGGAACCTCCTTACCCTCCCGAATCAATTCCCTCCAGCCTCCCCCACCTCGGAGCCGTCCCCCCTGGCCATTTTTCCGCCGGTCAAATCCCCTTCCTTGCTAGAGTCTATTCAGTTCTCATCATGGCCACCCTGTCCCTCCCTAACTTAACATTGGGAATACCGGTATGGTATCTTACTCCTCCCACCGAGACCCCTCCCGGCCATCCTAAACCTTACATTGTTGTGACACCAGTTCAACCGATTCCCGTTGCTCCTCTCATTGCTACGATACCTCTAGCACCGTCACCCAAACCTACTCATGCTGAGACTGCTACAGGTAAGAAAATAAAAACTCACAGGGGGGCATCCAAAGATAAAGCCACCCCTCCCTATCCTAATCCTCCTCCACCCACCAAGCCTTGCGCTTTATGTGATGTTGTCGGTCATGCCACCCATACTTTTCCTGAGTTGCCCCGTATCCAACCCATGGTCAAAGTCGCGTTTCCTGATTCGTCGGCCCCGGAAACCTCTGTTCCCCCCGCCCCCATAACCAATAACCCAAAGGCCCTTCGCACCAACAAACCCTACGCTTTATGTGGTGTACATGGCCATTATTCTCATCATTTTCCTCACCTCACGCATTATCGCACCTCTTTAGAGGTCATTCGCGAGTATGAAGTGGAACAGAATCAATCCGCCTCGCCCATCCTCACTTAGTATGCGTCGAGTTTACTCGAGGATCCTCCAGCCACAATTGACATCCCTCCCCCTGATGTTGAGATGTTTGAATCTGCTGCTCCTCTCTTGTACCTATCATCATCCGCCCAACCCTCAGAGTACATCCCTCCATATCCACTTCGCCTTTTTCATTTGACCCCCCTTCAGCGCCTTTCTTGGGCCCTTCATGTTTGGATCATCTTTTTACTTGCTCTTCCGTCATCTCCCCTGATGACCCATTTTTGCACCTTTCCACCATGCACGATGATCTCAGTAGCTTTGCAGCCTCTTGTGGCATCCACCATCTTCCCCTTTCTTCCTCTAACCCCGTTCCTCCCTTTCGTCTCTATGATGTACGTCACAGCACCAATCCCCGATCTTCTTCACTTCTCTTCTCTTGTGATGTTGTTTCATCGACCCTCTCGTCCACTCATTACATTGGTTACGCCGATGGCGCGAGTCGGTATTCCCGAAACCTCGCCTCAGCTGCCTGGGCCATCTTTACTCTTGGGCATACCCTTGTCCTCACAAATGGGGTCTGCCTTGGCACCGCCACCAATAACCAGGCCGAGTATGATGTCGTTCGCGGTCTCCTAGCTGACGCTCTCTCCCATCGTATCCTCCATCTGCAAGTTTATTTAGATTCCCTGCTTATTGTCTTACAACTTAATGGCGTCTACCGGGTGCATAATCCTATCCTGTCTAGACAATATTTACGAGTGAGACTTTTGATACGAGAATTTAGATTTATTTCATTCAATCACATCCCTAGAAGTCACAATCACTACGTAGATCAGATCGCAAATCATGTCCTAGATTGGCATTTATCACACACAACACAATAGCATCCACCAAATGCACATAAAACTCATATATATATATATATATAACATGTGTTTTAAATTCCATACACTGTGAAACATATGACATGTCCATAGCATGTTACAACAAACCATTACTACAAAATGGGGGGCACCACTTGCCCCTACATACATACTGGGGGGCACCACTTGCCCCACCTAATCACGCTCTGGAGGATCCTGAGCCATTGGCTCTGCTCCAGCAGCTCGTAGATCATGCACCGTCTAACCGGCCATCGCCATGCGTCGCATGATCCCTTGCCATTCCGAGGGGAGTCCAATACACAACTCTATGTATCGATCGTCTAAATCCTACCAACCATGCTCCGACACGCCAGTCAACAATCCCTCACATCTACGACGGATATCCTCCACCAATGCATCCATCTCTTCATTCTGTCCTGTGCTTGATCCACTGGCACCAATAGCTCCTGCTGCTGCAGGACGCCCCATATATCCGGCCGATTTTACCGGAGCTATATCTGCATCCCAAAAAATATAACGATTAGCACCATGTATGCTAGTCACTAACTATAAAAAGAACATAACAGATTAGTTGCTTGTCACTCACCATCAGGGCCCCATACACGCCCAGGCGGTAGTGGCAAGTCTGGATCTCCCCAGTAACTCATCCACTATAGGGATAGTCGTCTATGTATAACGGCATCTGATCCCAATGCACAAAAAAATCTGGTCGAAACACCCTTCCAACCGCCCCTCCTCCTCCTCTACTCAGTAGCCATCCCCACCTACGCATCCGGGGCTCTCTCGGGCCCCCATCTGGCAACTGTATCCGAGGTCGTAAGGTCGAGATCTTCTCAAAGAAGAAAGAGCACAACACCGTCCCATACGCACAATCATGATTCACCTGTCGCTTACATAACGACAATTGGCGTTTCAGTGCCACCAACATCATCTGGGCCCACCCATAGTAGGTCCCACCCAACACACTCTCTACAATCATCATCTATCCTCCAGTGATGTGATGGAGCGCCTAACTATCCAAAACCTGCAACACCGCTGCGGCCACTGCTCGAGTCTCCAACCTCTGTAGATCCCCAATAGATATCCGATTCCCCTTGACTTGGACACTCGGTCGACAATGTCGATCGACAAACTCCATAATGTTACGCCCCCGTGGTAACACCAGCTGCGTATTCCCCACCATTCCCAATGGAGGGAGACCAGTCAAGAAATACAAGTCCTGGATCGTTAACTCGATCCTGTGCCCCTGCACTATAAAACTCTCATGATCTGGATCCCAATAACTCACAATCCGGGCCAACAAGGGCTCACCAGCCCTCATTAAAGGGTTCTCCAAAAATTTCAGCACCCCAAACCTAGCCAGTGCACGACGGACACCTGGATCCGCTTCAATCTCTGTTCGCAATGCACCCAGATCTCTTTCTCTCCATTTTACCAGTATATATGCCATATCTGCACAAAACCAACATCTTTTTCAGTCTACAGATCATCATTACTGGACTAGTTCACATCAAAACTAAAATCTCAACCCAAAGCAGCACTGAAATCCCCTCCCTCTCACAGGTCTCACTTTTCAGGCAAATCCTAGGCCAGGTCGCACCTTTCAAGCCAAAACCTGCGTCCGAGGTCGCAGTTTTTGCCCCAAAAAGTACGACCTGGACGTGAGGGTGAATTAGGTCCAGTTACTGAGAATTTAAGCCCTAATCTGAACTTTGAATCCATTAAAAAAAAAGAGTAGGATTAGGCCTCTTACCTGCAACTGACGGATCATGATTCCAACAGTCAGTTTGTCCGCTACGATCGCCGCAAGATTTACGGCCTTCTCTCCTCTCCACATCACCACAGCTACACAAGCAAATGAATGATTTTTGGAGGGAAAGTGCATTATTAGAAGAAAACCCCTAATTTTTCTTTCGCCAACTGCGACCCAACCGTAGCTCCGTTTGACAAACAGTTCGCACCGTTGGAAAGCTCTCACCGAGCACTACAATGGGTATCTGTTAGTTTTTCATCTTTTTATACTTCACCAGGACACATTTTGTCTATGAAGGGTCCCCCCATTTCTCTTCAAAACCGAATTTCTTCACTTACAACACTTGTAATGGGGGCACCACTTTGCCTCCTTACTTGTCCTTGACTGTGATGATTTTCTTCATGAGTTACCCCATTGTACTCATGCTTTCACTGGTCCCCATTGGACCTTTCATTCACGGTAGCACCCCTGAGTCGCCCTTGTTTAGAGCATATGCATAGATTCCACCCCCCTCCATACAGTATGTGTTTGTTCCCTCCACATCCCTACATTATGTTTATCATCCTTCGCCCTCCTTACCATTACGGCAGCTGCCACCCATAACATTCATACCCCCTATGCTCTAACAAGGGAAGTCACCCATCCACTCCTTCGTATTCCCCCTTCCAACATCATCATCACTACCTATATGATCGTTGCTCTAGACCTCCTTCTATCGACATCAGCTTATCTTCTCCGACAGCCAGGTCCAGGGGGCAGTCGCTCTTAGTTCGTGCTCTTTATTCAGCCTGATCGTGATTTCTACGCTTGATGATTCGGTGATGCCACCGCAATCCTTCATGATTCTCGGGTGTGTGTGAGATGTCCCAACCCTCATGAGGGGGTGGCCCTCCAGGTAGCCCCCCACACGCCTAGATGATTTCGTCACTTCAGTCCTTGATGCAACTCCTCTCATTTGACAATCTCGGCCTCCGTCGCTTGTAGCACATTTTCGACTTACTTGTATCCGTCATATTTTGTGAGCCCTTCCCCGCATGTAGGGGGCATCTGGGTCTATTTTTATCTCTTGTACTTCATTATTATTGTATAAGTCCTGACGATTATTCCAGGCATAGCATGTATATGGGAGTCATTATTCTATCGTTTCTGGCTCATGTTATGGCCAGCACTTCTGTCACTACTGCGTTTCGTGGTTTTCCAGGCGCTTTTTTCTTCTGTACTATTGTTTCAGCGGGCATAGGTATGCCTCCCCCGCCGCCTTTCGCATTAGTACCACCTCATACATTTGAGACTTGTTGCACCTGTAAGTCTCATCTCCTCAGGGTCTAGTCCTTCACACACTTTAGATTACCATACAGTCCTCTCTCTCACTTCCATTTTACCACATAGTGATTGAGTTCTTACAACGTACTTCGGTCATACGATTTGCTCCTAACACTCGTACGTTGGGGGGCAATCTGTTACACCATTTTTTGGTCATCTAACCCATTATCGTTAGATGAACCCAAGTACACCATGTAAGACCAATTTTACCCGAAGTAAAATCACTTTCACCACATTTGTTTACACTTCTTGATCATATTTAACCCAAAGCAAGGTAATTAATTAAATAAATCATTATTTATTTAATAATTTCCTAAGAATAAGTTATTTAAATCATTATTTAAATATTATTCCTAGTTAAATTTGACTAAGTCATTTTTAAATAATTAAATAAACCATTATTTATTTAATTATACTCCCCTCATTTCCCTTAAATAATAAATAAATCATTTATTTATTTGTTATTTATAAATAAAGGAATTGACCCAAGTCAAAAACCCTTTTCCCTCCAACAAATATAATAAAATAATCTTAAAGGGTGATTCTAGAAGATGTTTAATAATATTTTATTCATGCACCAGGTTCTAGAACACCCCAATATTTTGTTATAAATAGGAGGGTTTTTCCCATTCATTAGTCACCTTCATTGCATTGGATCACACTAGATCTGCTTTTGGTCACCATTTTTCATTTCTGTTTTATGAACTCCCATTGAGTTCCATGTTTTGTTTTCCACAATAGTTAGAGAGAGAGACCATTAATCTAAAACATTGAGGACTTCTAAGAACCCATCCCACTGAGGAGAACCAGAAAACACCTTTCTTGTTTTCCTCTCAGGTGCCCCATTCTTCGATATAATAAAAAAGATTCTTTTAAACATATGTGTTCTTGTCTTGTCCATTGGTGCTTGTACTTTACTTTACCTGCTTAATATCTTCCACATATAGATTTAGATGTGTACAGCTTATTGCAGATTTTAAGATATTTTGAAGCCATAACTTATGTTAGGGCTACTTGATATGCGTAGCTAAAGTGATTTTTTACGACAACAAATTCATGCTAACAAATTTTTCCTGGGACCGCACTTTTCTTTCTTTGCACAGTGCGGGCAGTTTCGCATTTTTTCTTTAGTAAACAATGCGGTACCAC